>VZSZ01010259.1:1473979-1628018 GCA_013398815.1 Ibidorhyncha struthersii | reverse complement strand
GGGGGGGGCGGATTGCAGAAGTTACCTTGTGCTTTTATTTTCCCCGTTCCTCCGAGTCTTGGCAGGTCCGAGCAGGTGCGTGCCGGCGGCAGCTGCTCACCTCTTCGAACTTCTACCGGGATGCGGAAAGGGAATTTTGTGCAGACCGTCTCCGTGCTTCGTTAGAAAGCAAAGGGTGTTTTAAAATACGTTTGATTTTTCACCAGTTAATGCTATGCTTTGCTCTGCCTGGGCAGAAGGGCTCATTAGAGGCCACAGACATTGTTTGTTTGGGTTTGTTTTTTTTTCCTTTTTTTTTTTTTTTCCTCGTCACACTTCATACCTGGATCTGGCTGCAGCGAGGGGAAATGATTTTACACTTTTTGCTGATGTCTTCATGTGAACCAGAACAACTTCATCCTTTCCTTGGACTGGAAACCTGCTGTAGATTTTACCACGAAAAGCCTGAAGCGCTTAGGTATTTTGTTAGGGTAGACAGCTTCTTTCAAGAAGTTGTTCTAACGGCAGTAGTTGGTGTTGCCATTCATACTAAACAGCTGCCTGCTTTTAAAATGGCCAGTGATTGGTAGTGCAACGTTTTTAGCGTGCGGCCCTTTTGCTCTGAAATTTCCTTTTTGATTCGTGCCAATCACCTGTCTTTGGCAGGATGTGCCAGCTCCCAGGAAGCATTCCTAGGAAACTGCTGGGGCTTGCGGAGACCCTGGGGTGCCTGCAACAAAGAGAATCAAAGATAGTTTATTAGAAAATGTTTAAAAATAACCTGACATATTGTGAATTTCACCTTTCTACCTTGGGGTTGTGTGCTAATTCAGGATAGTCATACACTGGAAGCTTTCAAAGAGCTTTTCTTGGAGTTTTCTTTACGTTTCTAGGAAAATAGTTATTTCAGTTACTTTTTTTATGGCTGCTGTTGATGCCTAGCGCGAAAGGGAAAGAATAGTCTATGAAATGATGAAAGGTATTTCAGTGGATGCCTAGCTCCTACTAACTAGTTAGTGGGTTGGTAACTTACTAACAGGTTTCTTGCCTGTCTGGAAATACGTACGTGTGAATAAGCAATAGTTAAAACAAGATGATCTGACTCGGTCTAAGTCACAAAGGAAGAAGTCCACAGAAATACTTGAGTGAAGAAATAAAATTGGTGTCTATAATTTTGAGCACCATATTTTTAACTGCTATTGTTCCTAGCAAATCAGATGATTTTGACCCAATGTGCCATGCTAGCTGCTCCATAAATGGCAATTTTGTCTCTGTGCTAGCATGTATGTCATGTATGTCCGTTATCTGCCTGTCAGAGTTGAAGTACTTCAATCGTGACACTGGTACAGAAGGTCTGTGACTTGAGCTCTTCTGCTGTATTTGAACTTGCTCTGAAGAAGGTGTCATCACAGTGCCTCCCTGAACACAGAGGTGGTTGGTGGTCTCCAGCATCCCGTTTGGTGCCTAAGAAAAAACAGAGAAAATATTAATCTTCATTGCATTCACCTGGTTTGAGATTTAGTAGGCAGGCCAAAGAGTACTTTAGCTAATTAGACTCTCTAATTGGATTTTAAAAGTTATTAACTTTTTAAATAGGTTCTCCAGAGCGGTATGTCAGCATGTGCTGAGCTAATTTTCAGCCAGCTATTGGTTCCACTTGCAGGGCTGAGAAGCAGAGGGCAGACAAGGGTCGGGTCGCTCCCTGGGGAAGGGAGGGCAGGGAAAATGTCTGTGGCTCCGCTCTGCCGTGACCAGGGGTGCAGGGGAGGGGGGTGGTGCTGCGCACAAGTGCAGGTTCTCAGAGTGTAACGCTGGGCTGAGCATGTACCAAAATAACTTTCTGCCTTGTCTTTTGCATCAATTACCTCTATTGAAACTAGCTGAGGTTTTACCAGGAGTGTGAATGAAGAAAGAAAACTCTGCCCAAAGAGAGTTTGTCTGGCCTTCGACTCGGTCTTGCCTTTGTGTTTGCCTTTCCTGTGGCACGTGGTACAACATTTCTTCATCCCACAGACAGTAAGGAGTTCCTCCTACACAAAACCCTGAGATGCACGTTATAGTGCACGACTGGCCAAAGTTGTCATGGGGACAAAAGCTACAAAGCAGCATAATATTATTTGCTGGACATATTGGAAGGTGCAATTAGCCTTTTACAATTTTTGGACCAGGACCGTTGGTGACTTTTTCATTCTTGATGAATTTAAGTGGTGTTCAACGTTTGCTCCTCTGTGCCACCCAGTTCCACATATGCAAGGCCAAAATAGCACTGTATGAAAATGTCAGAGATAACCTGAGATGTTTAGATACGCTCATAATCAAAATCGTAAAGATGGATGGAATTTGGTCTGCTGTAGCGTGTCTGCAAGAGGTTTCCTGCAAGTATTTATCCTCTTTTTTTAGAACTTCTGAAATTTTCTTCCTCCCCTTAAAAACCTTGCAGTATATGAAGTCATACAGGCAGGAAAGAAGATACAGTTATTTACTCAAACTTGTCCTGTTAAATAAAACCTGAATTTATAGCACAAAATCTCTCTGATATTCAGTTTTCATATATCAAGAAGTCTAAAAACCCTAACTCTGAAGACCTGTCGCGCTTTTCTTTCATGCCGTAATACTTCTCCCATGCTTATAAGTTATAGCACTCTGTGAGAGCTGGAGAACTGAGGCCAGCACTAGGCCAGCTGTGGTGGTCCTGCTAAAGAGCTGCTATCTGATGGATTTCATTAATGCAGCAGCTGCTCTGCGCTTGCTGTTCTCCTTCCTGCTTTCTTGACCAAAGAAGATGCTCTTCCTGCTACGCAGAGCTCAGCCTTACTCTCCCAGCCCCGTCACGCTGTGGATTGCTGGCAGCACGGCGTACGGCTGTCAGCCCGGTGACGATGGCCTTCTGTCACTTTGCAAATGGAAAGCTCGAGGGCTGACCGCAGTCCTCGGCTGCCAGCCTGCTCTGTCAAGATCCTGGCACTGAATAGAAGGAAGTATGTCATACTTCTGGTACTGAGCTTTTTCCATAGTTCCACTTCCAAATGCTTTACTGAAAAGTAGCAGTAACTTTCTTCAGTTGCATATCATGCTCATTACAAAATAGTCAGAGAGGAGGTTTGCCAAAAGTCAGGGGTGGAGTTAGTGCATGCAGTAGTAACACTCAGTTCTTTTATCACATGGATCTTTATTCTTTTTTGCAAGTTTGCTGGATTCAGCCTGGAGTGAGCAACCTGTAGCTGTGGAATGACAGGCTGAGATACGGGGGTTTTCTTAATGGACTACCTACAGCAGTGGGAGAAATAAAATAAAAACAGCAAATGTTTGGGTTTTTTTATATAAGTTCTAAACAGTACTTTACCTGCCCTTACATTATTACCAGCTGTATGCGTGCCTTGTTGCAGAATGAAAGTGCAGTAAATTGTTTTTTGGCATTGTAGTCTTTGTTTTTGCTGTTGTTAAGCTCTTTCGAGACTATACTGAGAGATTTCTGAACTGATTCACTGTCCTGTGTGTTAAGACTAACATAGTGCATCCCCTCTTCATGTATCAAGGCTTGTAAGTCTTCTGTGTGGTTCATTCAGTGAAGTTTATGTTGTGATGGAAACGTTCAGTGGGAATATGTAGTTGTAACCTGTACAGTCTGAAATGACGCACGCTTGAAAAAATCTTAATGTGATATGTTGTAATGAGGGATTATAAAAGTATGAAAAATAGATTCCTGCCCTATTCCTCCTCTGAAAGATTGATTATACACTTCTTGGAAATGTGCTTCCAATTTCGGAGAGCCACGTATTGTCTGTCATAGTTTATGAGCAGGTATCTCTGAGCGAATACAGCCCTTCCGCAATTTGACCTGAGACTCACTTGTGGCAGGGAGGAACACAAAGCTTGGAGATGTGTAGTCTCCTCATCACCCTCTGCTTTGTGTTGCAGCACATGCCTGAAACCCCAGCTGAGAGGGAAGTTCTGCTCTTAGTGTATGAAAATCACTAACGGCGAGAGTGAATAACTACTCTGAACATCTTGTCATTTTAAAAGACAGAGTGGAGAAAGATATGTCCTCCCCAGTGTATGGAAAGGAAGCTGAGCAGAAATAAAAGAAAAATAAGGTTAGGCCATATGTTTGAGGACTACATTTCTGATCCATGTATTGAGTCTTACTTCTAGAACCATGAGCTTCCACAGAAGCTGGTTGAATGGTCCCTCTTTCCCTCTCAAGAAACCCTAAAATAGATTAAAACTAAGTCTTGATTATGTGTCGTCAAGCCAGTCTTCATCCATTCCTCCTATAGATCTGACAGAACGGTTGCTGGCTGTAGTCTGGGACTGGCACAAGTGTGTACGTATATGCATGTATTTGTGTGTATACTCTGGTTCTTCCTCCACAAAGGAGAAAATGTATAATGTATAAATAAATAATAATGTATAAATAAATACTTTATCTTCAGAAAAAAAGAAAAAACTTTCACACTCACATTTTAACAAGTTCAGGACAGCGGTAAGTTGCCACGTGAGCAGGTTTGTTTGTAAGGGCTCGGTGGTTCCATCCTGAAAGCTGATAATCAGTATTTTTGTTCACAGCTACTCAGACCTCTGCAAACATGCAACCTTAAAAATGATTTAAAGATATTTTTTGTTCTGTTTTGATTTTTGAACTGTTAGTAATTTAAAAAATCACTTTCAAAAGTAATGAAGCATATAAAAAGAGTAAAAGAAACTGTGAAAAATCTATATAGATAAAAAGTGAAATACAAATGTAAAGGTTTTGGAGTGCTATGTGGAACAAACACACTTTTCAGAATGTTAGTTAGCCCTCGGTATCTGATATATTCACAATCCAAGTCTAATCTGTGATTTTTTTTTTCTCTTGAATAACATTGTCACTTTATAGGTAATGTGAAAGAATGTTATTTAAAGCATAGTTAAAAGCAGAATAAAACTCATTTTAGAATAACTGTGATGTCGAAGTCAATTAAAATTCAGTTTTATTATGCCACTATTAAAACTATTGGAGTGTGCGCACCACAGGGAATTATTCAGCTGTTAGCTATCTCTGTGCTAAATGGAATTTCAGCCAAGCTATTTTGGGGGGTAAATACCGAAGATAAAAGTGGGACTTAAACTGTCATTTTCGACTTCTGAGTTTGTACCTTTTACCTCTGGTAAAGCCTTTGTGTCCCAAGTGAACTGTAAGATTCCAGAGGTCAGAAGTCCTTGGTGCGTGTTTTTTTGCATGGCTACCACGGATCACTGTTTGGATAAACAGCAGCGGCAACTTGGATACCAATGCAAAACAACTTTGTTGAAATGACCATTTAGTGACAACTGGTCCTAGGATCCAGCTTTTAGTCCTTATTTAGTTGTACTTATCTCCTCCTGAAGGAGGGAGGGGGGAAAAAAAAAAAGGTTTGCCGTCATCACTCGTGTCAGAATTTGCTGCTTTCCAGTCCTCTTGGTCGTAGTGGATCAAACCACTGTGCAAACTCCTCTTGGGAGTAAGTGGCATAAACACGCTGAGACAACTCCTAAACTTCTTGGGGATCACAGAGAAGAAGGGAGAGATCTGAATCTGGAGTCGCTGCTACTGCACTGATGGTACTACAGAAACCAGACAGATTCACCGGAGTTGTTTTCATGCGGTTGACGCTTCCTTGCAAAAATCTTTGGCACTGGGCTGCGAAAATGCTAGATAGAAGCCGAAACCTGTTGCCTTACCAGGACTCCTGTTGTGGTCCAGACTTATAAGGAAGATGAGTTTTAGCTGTCATGGGTCCTGTTAGTTTCTGGTGCTTTTTTAAAAATAAAAACAAAAAAAACCAGTAACAACCTCTGTGTCAATATTGTGCTTTACAAACTGGTGCTGAATGTACGCCTGTAATTTCCTCCTCCAATTCTCAGAGATAAATGCCCTTCTTGATTTTGGAGTGGAGGAAATGTGCAGTTTCAAATCCCAGTTTTGGAAATCCTGTTATCACTGTAATCATGGAAGGTGGAATGCACCATGAGACATTTGTAAAACATGATTTTAATTTCCTTTTTCTACTGCAGTCCCAAATTATTTTTCTGAAATCCTGTTCAGCAATTTGAGGAAAAGTTTTAAGGGCCAGAACAATTCAAGTACAAGTTAAAAAGTGTTTCTAAAACAAGTGCCAAAACTAGGAAAACATGTAACAGCAGCAATGTGAAATTTTGAATATATTGCTTCTGTGTATTCTATAGCCAGTATTCTGATACTGGTTGCATGTTGTGTAAGTAATAATATCATTTATTTTAAGCAAATAGCATTAGAAAAGAAATATTATTATTCTGACATCAGAAGTGAATGAAGCAGTGGGGTCATTAAATTTCATTGCTGCAAAACAGTCTGGAGTGCCGAAGTCATGCTGGCTTTTTGTTTTGGGTTTTTTTGTTTGTTTGTTTTTTTCTTTAAAGCTGATTGTCTCCTATGGAGTTCTACATGATCAGGATGCTTTTGTTTGGCTTAGGTGTTTAAGTACTGTGAAAAAAAATATGGGGAAGCATGGTGCAAGAGAGAATACTAATGATTAATACATCTATGTCTGACTTTTACATTTTCTTTTTAATTTAGGGTGAGCTTTCAAAAGAGACACTACTACAGTAAACACTGTAGGGGACAACAGTTAATTTCCTTAAACCTTTGAAAATCCAAATACTTTATAGGAGACGAAGAAACATTTAAGCAATAGGGTACATGAAAGCTATCTACTCTTCCTTCAAAAACAAGAATGTGAACTATAAATACTTTCATAAATGTGTTCCTCTTAGGTATCACCAAAACTTGCAGACCTACATAAGCAAAGCATATGCACTGTTTGGCAATAGTCATGTGAATTTACCCATCTTTCTACAATAACGAAGAAGAGCTGAAGCTGTACTCTTTTAAATATTGATTTTATTTTCTTTTTTAAATGATCACTTGGGCATCTGAAAGTCAGACTTGACATGTATTATTAAATATTGACTTTTCAGAGCCTCAGTCAATGTTTTAAGACATTGAGGTATTTTATCATATAGGCTTATGAAGCACTGTACCCTTAACATGACTACAATACTGCATTTTACTATTAGTTCAAAAATGTGGCAATCCTATTCCTTAAAAAAAAGGTTATCTTTTCATTTATATTTGTATTTTCAGAGGATTGAGGTGACGGTCTGGGAAGAATGGACCTGTTCTAATGGAGGATAACTTGCTCTTCAGATGAAACTATTTTCCTGTTCATCTTGTGTGAAATGAATGTTTGTTAGCAGTATAAGCAGCCAACTTTTGTTCTCGTGTACTTCAGGTAAGATATCTTACAGATTCTTTTTTTTTTTTTTTTTCCCCTAATAGGAGATGGAGCAGGGTATTCCTTTCTTGCTCCTAAGTAACACAATGTTTGCCTGTTCAGCAAACTGAGACCTTAGAAGAATAGTCATATACTTGCTTGTTTTCTGGTAAGGTAAAACTACTTTGCAGTATTTGCAGTCGACTAGTGAACCTGATCATGGCATTAAAATAAAAGTTCAGAGCAGTTTCTACTCTAAACAATCCTTTAATAATGTTTTTATTAAATTATCTTAAGACTTAAGTTTATATATTACGTAGCCACATATTGTTTAATTGTTGGCCCCCACAAACTGTTTCATAATACTTTGTTTCACATACTTTGGGACAGTTTCTAGAGAAAGTCTCTTCTTCCTTAAATGTATTGTGTGGCTACGAGATTACCTGATTTACTTTCTTTAGTTTTCCCCTCCAGCTTAAGTCTTTGCTCTATAAGGGACACTACTTTTTATAAGTCCTATAAATCTGGGAGGACTTTAACATGGGTGAGCAGTATGTTGGTGGTAGCCTTGGAAAGAAACAACTGCTGATTTTGTAAGCCCCAAGGCTGCAGGGTGTCAGAAGCTGGGAGTATATAGTAGAAGAAAAATCACAATGCTCTTGCCTCAGTATTTCCCCTAGGATTCATTACTGAATCACGTCAGGGGCAGGATATGGGACTGGAAGAGCTTTTGACCCTGGCTGGTATGGCCCTTTTTGTGTTTATGTTACCTGATGTGTCTGAGCTTTCCTGCCTGCCTCATCCTGTGACGTGGGCTTTGGTGGCGGGTCCTTCGCCACACCTCAGGATCCGTCCAGAAGGGTTGGGGTGGGAAGCCACCCTGCACCTTCCGTGGTCATTTTCTGCTTGTTTCTGTAAGAGCAGATGCAGCTGTGTTCAGTCTTTCATGCTATTTGCTGACGCTCTGTCAGCAAGTGACAAACATTCCCTGTAAGGTGCTTGGATAGGGAAAGAATAGAAAGTAGTTAAATCGAGAAAGTTCTTTGGCCAGCTGTGCCTTGCAGTGCCTCTCAGTAGAAGGCGTTTGTTGTCTTTCTGCTGTCTAAACCAAGGCTGAAATTTAATTTGAATGTCCTAGACGTGCAATACCCCTGGGAATGAATCCTCTAAAACAGCCTGTATCAGGCCTGTACGAATTGTAGACCTGCTTAGTCTGAATGAGCTTTAACTTCATTACGTTAGTACAGAATAATTAGTAGAAAACTGAAATGCAATTTTGTCTAAAGAATGGCAGTTCTGGGGCTTTACCTCACCTTTAGCCTTGCAAGGCTTTTAGCGTCCTGACAAGCAATCTGTCAGAGCAGGAATGTTGAGTGCGTTCATTTTTTACTTCAGTTATTTTCTTACAAGAGCTCAAGTGACTCCACTGAAACTCTGGTATTTATCACAGACAAAATTAGGTCAGCAGAGAGCACAGAGGTACAGAACTGAAAAGAGATAAATTCATCCTTAGAAGAAAAAAAAAGTCTCAAGCTGCACACTTGGGTTTAATTTGTCTCCTCCACATAAGGTGGGTCTTTTCCTAAGCAATTTTCCAGCCAAAGTAACAGTATCTTTGATATAAATGTACTATCAAGTTCTATAGGAAGAATATTAAATACTTTTTGTTGAGCCATGCAACTTCAAGTAACTAAAGAACAGTTTTTTTCCCTAAATGTAAACAAAAGCAGCCTAGGGAAAAATCTGTTCCGCGTTGGTCTTACGGTAGTGTCCAGTTGTGTGAGCTGCTGAGCATGTTTAGGTAGCAGCAAGAGTGGCGAGGCTTATTTGTCGTCATTATTTTGCAGGACCTTAGTACTTGCATTCTGGTTACTACCAGTCTGATGATAAAGCTCATACATGAAAACTGACTATATGTGTGACTGACTACTGGTGTGACATTTTCCAGTGTGAAAAATCTTAACGTTCTGACATTTAAGGAAACAAATATTAGTATCTTTGCTATACAACATGTCCCTTAACTACATACGCTGTTACAGTTTAGGTAAGCTTTTGGGTTTTTCAATGGCCCCAATTGAATAAGTACATACAGAAACAGCACGCTCTTAGGAAACAGCCTCGTGAAGAAGATGCATCTGGATTTACCTATATCTTTCAGAACATGTCGGTGTGTTTGCCACTTGCTCTTCATCTCATTTAAATCTGATATTACTCAGACGCTTTCTACAGGGGTTCTTCTCTTCTAAAAGCTTTTGTAAGCAATTAGTTCTTCTGTTGGATTCACTACCTAAAGCCATAACACTATTGCCTTTAACAATAAACTGGGTAAGTCTGGGTAACTACTCCAGATCTATCAGTTATTTTTGATACAAAACAAAAAAAGAATAATTATTGAAAACTTTCTTACAAACAACCTACAACTTTCTGCAAGAGGGAAATCATCTGGTTCACAATGAATAGCACTACATCTAACATTTAATTGTCCCACTGAATGAAAGTCTGCTGAAAAGCAGAGAGGATGTGGGGAAGAATACTGGAAAGGGCAGGCAGGACACACAAGAGATGGTTTCCGATGATTTTTCTAACAGTAATAATATGTTATATCGTGTACTGTGTGCTGGTCCTATTATTTACTGATATGATGTGATTGAATTCCTCGAGGCTACTCATGTGTGCAGTCTTAACCACATGTGTGTTTGCAGGCTCGCTGCCTTAGTCAGCAGACTATGTAACCTACACAGTCTTCTGGCTGGAGCACCTCCCCTATGAGGACAGGCTGAGAGAGTTGGGGTTGTTCAGCCTGGAGAAGAAAAGGCTCCGGGGAGGCCTTATTGCGGCCTTCCAGTACCTAAAGGGGACCTACAGGAGAGCTGGGGAAGGACATTTTACAAGGGCATGTAGTGATAGGATGAGGGGGAATGGCTTCAAACTGGAAGAGGGGAGATTTAGAATAGACCTTAGGAAGAAATCTTTCACTCTGAGGGTGCTGAGGCACTGGAACAGGTTGCCCAGAGAAGTTGTGAAAGCCCCATCCCTGGAAGTGTTCCAGGCCAGGCTGGATGGGGCTTTGAGCAACCTGGTCTAGTGGGAGGTGCCCCTGCCCATGGCAGGGGGTTGGAACTTGTTGCTCTTCAAGGTCCCTTCCAACCTAAACCATTCTATGGTTCTATGATTCTAAGAAGGAACAAATGGGTACCTTGATGCAGGCTTCTGCAAGCAGAAGAATAAGGCAGAGCTGTTCAGGTCTTTCCTGATCAGGAGGAAGAACTTGACAGAGCTCTGGCCACCAGGCTGCAACTCTGACAGCAAGCAGCCGAGGTGACCAACGACCCCTAAAATATTTAAATACAGAGTGAAGCAAGTCAGCAAAACACATGTGGTTCCAGATGTTCTGTGGTTTGTGTCAAATCAAGGTTATGAATCTAGTCCACGTGGTCCAAGTGTAAAATATCTGAATAGAAGCACCTCCAAAATTTGACATCTGCAGCCTAATACTGACTCCTCATAGTTGAGGCTAAGTTTAGGAGCGTTTAGAAAAAAAACTAGTCCTATTTTGAACACAAAATAAATACTAGTTTAAAAACCATAAATATCGCTGAATGAAGATATTGTTTTCCCTCATCTTTTAACAAAACTCTGTGTGGGAGTGTACTGCAGCTACGCAAAGTGTATTTGACAAAACTAGTAGGTGTTTGCTTAAGAGCATCTCTTATTACAAAGTCATTTCTAACAATTGCTTAACTTTTGATACTTCTGGTATTACAAACTATTTTTGTAAATATTTTTTAACAAATTGTCAAATATTTATGTAAAACCATTTACTGTATTTACAGCTGTGTCTTGGAATGTCAGACACTGACTTTTTTAGCTAATTTATTTTAAGATTTATTATTCTAATTTAGCACACAGATTCTGAAAGGTAAGGACAGACTTTTTATAAGGTTGGTAAATCAAAGTTATTCTGTTAAGATCCTACCGTTATTGCTAGGACATACAATTAACCAGCTTCTAAAGAATTACCACATCTGCATATGGGAAGAATAAATCACTGAGCTAGAGAGAACAAGACCTTCTAAATGTCCTTGTAAATAACATGGAAAATCTGAAGATTTGCCTGGGAGCCGATGTAAAAGAAAAATCTAGTTTAATGTGCTGACCTGATTCTGTTCCTCTCTGTAACCTTGCTAGAAGGTTTTAAATCAGATGGAACATATTTGAGAAACCTAATAGAAAGCAGTATGGACAATGAAGCGTTTTAAATGAAATGCAGAAAAACATTCGTAATTCTGGGTTTGGGGGTGGTGGTTTTTTTTGTTGGTTTTATTTTCTTTCAAATATGGCAAATGATTTTAGAGCATAAGGATATATACACCGGTGTGTTTGTTTTGACATGCTGTCACTTACATTTAAAAAAAACCCGCAAACCTGTGTCTGTGTACGTTCACATACATATGTATGTGTGTACACACATTATATGTCATTGAGATGAAAGATAATGATCGTTTTCTTAAAAATAACAGACTACATTTTAACACAAGAACTTCATGTTGTTTTTTAGCTATTACTGCCCCAACTGGCTGCAGCTATTACTTTCTTCAGGTTTGATGAAAAGAAATACATTGAAACACCTTTTCTGCATCTTAAGTATGAGCCATGTTAGGTACCACAGCTTAAAATCAAGACTGAGAAAATTAAGCTGTATGTCTCGCTAAGCGGTAGTACACTTGCAAAGATGATGATAATGCGAATTACAGTAGCGCAGACTAATTGCTTTCTCTGATACCAAATGAACGTGGTGCTAGAGCATTTCCCTTTGAAATGCTCCCAAAGCTGCAGTTGCTCAAGGGCTATAAGGGGCGATCATCTGAGACAAGGACAAGTCAGATGTCTCTTTTGAAGTGCCAAACTGTATTTTTTCAAGCAGTATTCTCAAAATGGGAGATAAAGTTCAGAGTCTTTTGCAAGAGAGCTTCAGTGCAATCTGCACTTTGGAGAAAAGTCACTGGGGTTTAAGTGTGAGTGAGAAGGACTTCTGCTATACTAAATGAAAGCGCAGGACTTCAAAGTTCAATGTTTGCCTTGCAACAATTGCCAGCTTCTGATATTTAGACTCTGAAGTGAGGTTGATCTTTGGTCTCAAATTTACTAATTTTGTCTCAGAGGTTGAAATTGTCGGGGAGAAAACAGACCTCCCTAAAGCTGAATTCTGGTTTTCATTTGGACAGATTGCATCTAGGTAGGAATCGTCAGGATGCCTGTACAGCTTTTTGTTTGCCCCATGTCTGCCTTGTATGAATGGAGCTGATTGGGGAGTTTTCTGGTTAAAGAAAACTGATCTAATTCTGATTCATAAGAAATCTTCCTGAACGTGCTTTGATTGGGTGGAAGAGAAGAGGAGAGAAAGGTCCTGCTGTCAAATAGCAAGTAACACCATTATGTAAGTTCCTACAAAGGAAGCTGAGGGTTCAGGCTGAGATTTCTGTCTCTCTTGCATGACCTGAGGGTGTCCCCCAGCCACCAGCTCTCCAGGCAGGGTGTCTTGCTCTGTTTATACAAAGTGGAATAGATCCAGCAGAGCTGGAGGTACTTTCTCCAAAATAGCTGGTGATCAAGTTACGGCTTTGGCATCTTGCAGACCAAGGTTGAAACCCCCTTCCTGAATCGTCAAGAAGAATTCACTTTTGGAACAACTTGAACACAAAGGATTCTTTGCCACATAAAATCCCACATCAAACAAATCAGACACGTGAGTCTGTATCTCAGATGGCTAGGAGGTGTGCCCTGAGAGCTGGGGTATTCTGAAGTGAATAACTGGGAATAAATGACGAACTTTGAAAGCCCTCCATTTCCATTCTGATGGGATTTTTATTGTTGTTGTTTTTACGTCTTAATCTTACACAGGATTTCTCTGTTAGTTTGTAGGCCAGTCTGTAATAATGTGACCATGTGGGTATTGAGAGAGTCAAATGGGCATATGAGCATATGTCTCTCCCTTACCTTCTACCGCTTGCAGAATACTTGCCAAATGCCATGCATTGCTCAGATCACCCACAAGGAGTGAATTATGGTTGTGTAGCAAGCTAGGCTGTCTATGAGATCCCAGCTTTGTTGTGGAAGGTTTCTAGATAATGAGGGAGGGAACTGGAAAAGGAGAGAAGTGCAAAAGGAGGCAATGAATTAAGACACGTTAAATGATATCCCAGATGCGGCATGTTAAAAATACATTCCTGTACAAAGTAAGTGTAGTCACCACTAAATGAGTTACAAAATGGTTAGCTGAGGAAGGGGTGACTGCCCAACAGTGAATTTCTGAGAACTGATTCTTATTTCAGTGTTTCTCATTCTCTTCATGAATAGGAACCACGGTCCTGTTCTAGATCAATCTGTTTGGAGACATCCATGCAACTTCAGCCTTGTTTTCTTGTCTTTCATCATTGCCTCCTCCTTGCTTTATTCCCTCACTGTCCACTTCAGTCCTCTCATCGAACTGCTGCTGCTTGCTCCTTGCCTCCCTCTCTGTCCTGCCCATGCTGCTGGCTGTGAAGCAGTGGGAGAATCAGATTAAACAACATTTGCCTGTGCTGCGCCCAGGTGAGTGTTCAGGCATGCTTCGGGAGGGGAACCAGCAACTGAAACAAAATTAAATCAAATAATTGCAGGCTTGCTTGCTTGCTTGCTAAGATAGGCTTATTTGGAAAAATTTCCTCTAAATACTGTGAGATATCAAAATATACAACTAGATGAAAGCATGTCCCTTACACTGGGATGAGCATGTCTTCCAAAGCATATTGCAAAGAACCTGATATAATAAATACAATTCTCTGACATATGAGAATAAAGGAAGCAGTGTTAACTACATGTATAGTGTTTGTGACACCAGGACTGTAACCAGTCCCAGTATTATTAGTGTGGCCCTGTGGGGTTGTAACACAACTCCATGTAGCTTAGTGTTACGTCTTTGACAGTTGTCAGTAGTGGATGCTTAAGGAAGAATGTGTAATGTATCAGCATACAGTGATACTTTCCCAAGAATATTTTCCTAACCTCCAGCAATTTGTAGTTCAGGAACTTTGTGAACCACCAAAGGTAGTGATTTTGCAGTGAAAAACTGAATAGCTACCCATTTAGTATTTGTAATGAGGGGAGTGAACACTTTAGCAAATGTTATATGAGTACATAAAGACTCTGTGTTCAGTCTGTATATACAAGTGAGGGAGACAGGGAATTATTTTCCCCTTTTCCTGCCTTATGAATGTTTTACTTAAGAACGTATATACTATTTTTTTAGTTAAGTTCTGAAAACAAGGGGAGAGTCCCATGGTAAGGAGTGATTTGATAGGGGAAATTGAATAGTGATATTTAAAATAATATTAAGCAATGTTCTGGATGTTGTGAACAGTGTTTCTTATTCCCATTGTAACTCTAGTCTTTAAAGGATGGCAAGTTCTTTTAAATGTTGTGGCCTTGTCATTCGTTTTATAGGTGAATTATTTTAGCGTTACTAGGATATTTAATCCATCATGTAAGTCTTTAATATGAAAGTGAGGATGGCCAATTACTTCTCTTTTATGTAATGTTGTTGTAGGTGCTGATATACATCTCTGGAGAATACTTTCGGGTAGCGTGAATAACTGTTCCATGTAAAACTTCCTCCTGTTCTGTCTCTAAGAATCTTGTGGCAAATATATATCTATTTTTAGTTCATTACTGTTCAAATTTTGATGGAAAAATATTTTACATAGAACTATTTTTTTGTTATTGCAGAGATGCATTAAAAAGCAATAAGCAAAGATTAAGTTCCTTTTTGGAGAGGAGGGTTAGAAAACACGTGACAATTCCTAATGCAAATCTTTCTGTATATTACAGTACATGATCACTTTTGGTATCCAATTTTAGACCCTGGTCCTGCAAATTCAAGCACAATCATGACATAAGAAGATTCTGGGTATCTGGTGCCTCCACCTCTGAATAAACCTTGGAAATGCAGCCTAGGAAAGTCTGTTCACCAAATCTTTTCTAGAGGTGTCTGGAGATCTCTCCAACTTAGCTTATCTAGAGTCTGGATCTTCTCTAGCAGGAAGGAGATTTGTTTCAGGCCTCACCACAGTGACTATTTTTACTTTAGTCTATTGTCTAAAGCATAGAAGTAATATTGGAGTTGAAATAAGGACCCAGCTTATTTTTTCCCTCCTGCATAGGAATGGCAAAAAGCCACGTTCTCAAATTCCCACCTGCCGACACTCCTTCCAGATTGATCAGTTTTCATCTCCTGATTGTGGAAAAGATTGATGGAAAGTACTCCTGGTGTGCGAGGTGTTCACCTGGCCTGGGAGAGTAACGGGGTGGGTCTAGAACCCAATTTTTTCAATGCCTGAGAAAATGGTCTAAACATTATACCTCTTTCACAAAAGAAAGATGCTGTCAGCTTCCACTTCTTTGAGTTGCACAGGCAGAGCTTCAGGTGTCTGTGCAGACTTGTTCAGTTAAGCTACTTCCAGGGTCAGCGTTCTGAACTTGTGTGCCTAAATTCTAATTCCTGAATTCTTCCCACTTTAGGTAGCTAAATTGTCAGCAGATTTGGCCTCCAGTCTGCTGTGGTAAATCTTGTTCATAGATGTAATGACAAAGTCCCTCTCCTTTTAGACTTTGGTGTCATCATGTGGACTAGTGTAGGTGTGACAGTTTTATTTTTAATTCATACGATTAATTTCCTTATTGCAAGAACCTTTTGTGACTATTTTATTTGTGGCTATTCAGTTTCTGTCAAGGAAAAACCTTAGACTGATATGGGAAAATGATAACACTTATGGACTAGTAAGGTGATTTGGATGGTCTGAGGCTGTAGCATTCACATTGCCACGGTTATTTGCCAATCAACTGTCTTCTCTAATTGGAGTATAACAACCTTGGCCATTTATCATTAAGCGTTGCAACATCAGTCTCTGGCCTTTTCCTGAACTCTGAAGAATTGTGACTTTTCTTTGAACTCTCAGCTTTTAGTTCCACTGACCCTATTGCCCATTTATAACTGGTGTGCCATTTATCACTCTCGGGCTTAGAAATATGGTTGGGAGAAAAGACTCAAGTGCAATCATTCACACCTATGGTCTTTTTGTATTTGTACTTCACAGTTTCTGTGTAGTGTAACTGATAGGGAGAGGTTAGTTACAAAACTGTAATTCCGTTGAAGGATTGTGATGGTACTCTGCCATAAACTCTATATGATGCTCAAGAGGTTTGACATCATCGGGCTTCTGAGATTAAGTTACAGCATCTACTATTAGTCTCTGTCAGTATCTGTTTTAGAAGAGGATTTTTTTGTAACCTCAGTGTAAAATATAAGATACTTTGTAAGTTAGGAAACTTGCTGTTGCATTAATTCTCTCAGCGTCATGTTAATCGCTAAACTATAGCATGACATAAACCAGATTTGG
Source organism: Ibidorhyncha struthersii (assembly GCA_013398815.1). Classification (NCBI taxonomy): domain Eukaryota; kingdom Metazoa; phylum Chordata; class Aves; order Charadriiformes; family Charadriidae; genus Ibidorhyncha; species Ibidorhyncha struthersii. Next base: position 1,611,334 of record VZSZ01010259.1, on the reverse strand, counting down.
TACAAAAAGACATGAATATTTCTGTTTATATGCTACAGAGAAATTCTCTGTACTGACTACTGACAAGATCTTGGAATGTCAGACTGAATAGGGGCCACTTTGGCATTTTAACAGTTTTGCCTTCTAAAATAATAATAATAAAAAGAAAGCAGCATGTAAACCTATCAGAAAGAGTTACTGGTGAGCCTAGAGTATCAGCCCAAGAAAAAAATCAATGTGTAATTTAAAAGCAAAACAAACATACTCCTTTCTGTCTTGCATTCCTTTTCCTTGTATGGTTTCTGCTATTTACACACACATACTTTTCCTGTGCCGCTAGGAAACTATAGCTTTCCCTTCTTTAAGCTGTTCTTCACACCTTTGTTTTATCTCTTTTTTTCTTCATCTCACTCTCTTCTGCCTTTTCTTGTGAAATTTTCCATCATTTAAGTGAGAAAGAGTCGAGTATGTTGTGCTTTAATGTGATTTTGGCCAAGTAATGCTTAGTTTTAGAGAGATTTGCCCTTATGTAGAAGAAATAAGGAATTGCTTCAAAACTCCATCAAAGTATGAAGTTGTTGTTAATATGGGCAGGAGGGTCTTTGTAAGGGAAGACTTTGGAAAGCTGAGTATCTTCAGCTGAGGCTTTGGGAAGAACTCTCTTCTTCTGAGAATAACTCTCTCGTTATGAGAAGAATAGATCAAAGCTCAGGATTTCATGCCATGGAAATAAAAAAATGTTTTCTTTGAAATCCGAAAGATTTTTTTTTGTAATTTTTTTTTCTTTTGTTCACTACAATATGAACCACTTAGGAAAACAATGATTAGAATAATTATTTCACTTGGTATTCTCTAATCAGATACTCCAATTTTTATAGAAGATCCAACAAGCAAAGTGGTTTATTTTGACCAGGTTCAACAATGAATGACACTTACCTTATTTGCCATTCTTTCTTAAGCTTCTTTTTGCCTCCTGTATCCAGGCTGTGTCCTGGTTGGATTTTGTTTCCCATGCCATAGCTCCGTGATCACAGCATTCCCATGCTGTGTTATGATGTAGGAAAGAAGGCTGCCGAGGTGCCTTTTTCTAATGTCTGCCTTCAGTGTGCTTTTTTTTTTAGGATAGAGAAATATTAAGTTTCTATGAAGCATTCAGTTTATGCCTAATAAGTAAGGAAATATTGAGTTATACATCAAATTTCACAGCAAACCTGTGCCAAAGCTTCTGACAACTTCCCTTGCGTTTTCAGAACCACCCTTCTCTTTACTGTGAAACACAGCCCCTTCTCTGGTGTTACTTATTGTTATTTTATGAAAATTTACAAAGCTCCTCAGAAGTATAAGAGACTAGCAATCTTAAGAGCCAAGTAAGCAGTCTCAAGCCACAAGAAAAGACTCAGACAGGAAAAAGTGTGGACGTATTATTATTTTTTTTTCAGCTTTGGATTCCTGGCACTTTCTTGAAATTCCAGTTAAAATGTCTAAGTGCCCAAGTGAGACGTAAGACTGGAGAGCTGGGGTTTTTTCCTTCATTCTCAGAGCTAGGTAATAGGAAATACTAATTTAGTACATGTTAATATCCAAACTTTGTCTCTTCGGTAAGGTGGTTGTGTTGAATCTTATACCGAAGTGCCTAACTCTGATAAGAAAGTCTTGTCCCCTCACAAACAGCTCTGAAATTCACGTGGTGTTTGTAGATTTAGCCTTACGTTATGCTTTGCAATAATTACCATTTAGAATAAAGAAATGTTGTGATATCCTAATAGAGCTATTGGTTCGGGTGTAGTACCACTTATGTTTAATTAGTAGATAATTAGTTATTAGTAATTGTAAATGTTGTATATACTGCAAGCCTTTGCGACCAGCATTGTTGTGTTGAAAGGGTTTCAATTTTCATTCATTCAGGATAAGGTACTTAAGCCACTATGCTTCTGTATTCAAGGTTAGTACTCAAATGAAGCCCTGATGACAGGAACCAGTCACCATTAGAACTTTTAATGCTGGCTTGTTCAAGATGATGTAGTTTAAACAGTGTTTCATAAATCAGGTGGTTTTTAGTGTCGTTTAAAATGCTCCATTTGGTTTTAAAACTGGGGCTGTTACTGAAGCAGAGACATATGAGGAATGGAAGGTTATTCTGGTTTAAATGTAGACAAACTGGTTAATTGCTCGATTCTTGCATCATCTACTGGAAGCTTCTCTGGCATGTCCTTGCTCCCTAAAGTATTGCTCAGCAGATTTTATTCCATACTGTTTTAAATTACTATTTCACAGATATTAAGGCAAGCATTTCAGTGCAAGCTTCAATAGATTTATTTTGGACCTTTTGTATTATAAATAAAACAGGATGGTTAGTATTACTGCTCTTTTCCACAGAAAAAGACACTGTGGCCTATTGTAAAAACAAAAATGAAGAAAATGAAAATGCTACTTCTAGAGATTGGCGAGGGGATCTTAGTTTCTTTTTGTGGACTATCAACTGAGGATTTAATTTAGTTACATAAAAAGGTGGCCCTCCACAAGAGAGCTGATTTCATAACTCTGCCTCTGGAACAACAAATTATCCTCTGTCTAAAACGTATGTGCACATATTTCAGAGCTACCTGGGTGAAGTGAGTTTTATTTTTTTCCTTAACAATTCAGAGAGCATTGAGAAGCAGTATTTAGCTTGTAGGGATATAACATCATACTCTTAAGATAGTTTCCACACATGCTCTTCGGTCCGGGTGTAGCATTAGCTTTTTGTTCCTGAGGCAGTAAACCCCTGGGAATTTCCCTCCTGAGTGTGCAGGAGGAAAAACTGGGACAATTAAGTTGCTTGTCTTTTTAGTTATTTTTTTTCTCAGTGGGTTATGAAAAATTAAATAATTAAAATTGGACTATAAATAACGTACTGAACTTGCTCTGCTGAGAGGCTCAATGTTGTCCTTCTCAGTAGGAGGACAATTTATACTGTAAATAAAATGAGTTCATTCTGTTGTCCAGGGACTGAAGGGGCAAGTGGGAAAGGAGGGACTAGCTCAAGCTGCACAGCGGTAAGATCTAACTTTATCAAACCTAGCCTTGCTTTGGTGGCTCCACACAATTTAAATAAGACTTGGCTCAGCACGTACGTGTGAATTTTAGTGAATAAACTCCCTATCTGGTGATATGAGGTTTTTTTTTCATATGGTTTATGTGATCTGTAATAGACACTCTTACCCCTTTCCCTCAGATTTGAAAAAAATTGTAGTGGCTGTTGATGCTGTTTTTTAATGTGCTTTTTAAACATTGTGTCCTTCAAATTTGAAGTTCAGGAAAAAATCTTGTATTTTAGTGACAGCAAAATGCCTGGAGCTTAGATTCTTGAAAAAGTGAAAATGCTTTGTGATATGAATGCAATTTACCCTCTTAACATTCTCCACACAGTGCTCTCTGATCTGTTTGCTTCCTGTGTACTTTCAACCCCATTGAAAATGCCTTGAGGTCCCACTTGATAACACTCATGAGCCAAAGTGTGCTGAACCTCTGGAAGACGATCAGAATGGTCTGCAAATTGACGCATCTGAGTGTTCAAAAAAGACCTGGGGAAGATTGCTTTCTCCTAGAGCTTGCTTGTAATTTCAGGTTTGATGATAGTTTCACTGCTTGGAGTTATATGTACATATTAAGGATTCATTTTTGGCAGATCTCTACTGCTGAGTATTACAGAACATGCAAATTCAGTCATGAAAATACATTTTGAAAGGTAGTATCTTGATACATTTTTTTCCTTGAGTAAAGTTACTGTAGGAGAGGAAAAGGAAGAATGATAACGATGAAGTAAAAATGAGCCTACTGCTTTTATGGGAATCATGTGAGAAGCTGTGAGGAGATACAAATTTAAGGAATTAAAAAAACAAAACAAAACAAAACCCCAAAACCCCACCAGTAATAGTGCCCCTGATGAGTTTTTTCATAGTTGCATAACTTGAAGTAAGATATGGCTATGAGTTTGACATACTATTTTCTTTATTTTTATGGAAAGCTTAGAAAGGTTGGATAAATTTTCTTTAGTTTAGTTCTACAATTAGAACTGCATTTCTGTAGAAACTCCCTGTCCTAACTCTTCCTGAGGAGGAAACAAATGCTCTAAATAAAATAGCACATGTGTAAATATAATACATCAGAAAAGAGTGGCCAGTATGAGTGCGATAGCATTATATAGAAATAATAGGCAAGTCTGTCCACTTGAAACTGTAAGCGTTGTCGGCTTTAAGTTGCCCACGTATTTGCTTTTATGACCATTTTATGCTTACCTTGATTGTCCTTATAGGTAATTATAGGCTAGGTCCTGTGATTTAGATGGGTAGTTGTGGTGCTGAGGGACATGGTTTAGTGGTGGTTTTGGCAGTGTTACGTTGATGGTTGGACTCGATCTTAAAGGTCTCTTGAACCTGGATGATTCTATGATCTGAAGCTCACACTGATTTCGTGATTGAATTTACTGACCTTGAGTGTTTAAATTAGAGCTACCAAAGTGGTGTAAAACAGCTTGTAAAGTCAATGGCTTTGAAAGTCTCACAGCATTTCAGGATAGCCCAAAATATGTTACCAGGCTGGAGGTCTCTATTTACTCATGTATATCCTTTGGCCAAGTAACACTGTGCAAGCTTGGAGGTTGTGTTTTTTCTAGTTTCCACAATGTAGATAGTCATTGACATGTAGCTTTTTGCCTCCAAGTCACAATTTCCAAATAATATAACATTTGTCATTAACACACGTTTCTTCTGAAAGAATATATAGCTGTATTTAGAAAGTCTTTTATTCCTCTCTAAAATGCAGTTAAATGTATAGAGAACATTTTTGTCTATGGCATAAATTCTGTAACCAGTTTAGAATTATTCATTTTTTGTGTTGAGACTGAAACAATTTATCAGTTTCCACTGTCAAAACATTCTGTCTTATGTGCCTTACATAATTTACTTCATATCTAGTAACTCTCTTTAAAGAAAGAGTAACATGTAGCAAGGACTGGAGGGTTATTTTTATTGTACTTGTGCTTAAAAGCTGCAGCCAGAATTATGATTCTGCTGTCTCACTTTCTGTATGTGTGAGAAGAGCCGAAACTTGAGCCTCATCTAATCTAATTACACGAGACTTTCTTTGAGAAGAAAGTGGTATTGTTTGTTTTGCAGAAAGAGTAAAGTGAAGCACAAAAAAAAAATTAGGGATCAAAATTCCATGACCTCAACACAGGGACTTCAGGCGTTTAAAAGTTTAGAGTTTCAGGTGCTGAACACTCAAGCCTTAAGTGTCCCCATGGCCGTAGGCTCTCTATGGATGTCTTCTCTGTATTTCACTCACCAAATGGATACTCAACAGTTTTAAAAGATATAGGCTGAGAATTTTGAGTTCCGGATATCGGGAAATCTGTGCCTGGTTGACTGACCACTCTAGGACATAACCCTCATCTTATTTTAGCAGCTAGTATGTAAACAACTGTGATTTGGCTCCCAGCTTTGGATGCCATTGCTTTAACTTGAAAGAAACTTCTGGTATTTAAATATGAGATGCTATTCTTTTTCCCCAGAGCTGTTTGTCACTTGTACTTAAAGTATAAGTATTCTGTTTCATTAAGCTTATCTGGTTTAGAACATTTGTCTATTCCTTGCCCAAATCTCACTGTTACGAAGGGGGGAAAAAAACCCAAAACAACAAAACCCTCCACCCTTGGAAAGTAAAGGCACGACTTTGAATGAAATGCTAGGCCTCAAAAGTCTTTGTATTAAATATACATTTGCCATTAAATATACATTTTGGCACTATAGCAGGTAACAACTTTCCTCTCAAAATCATAACTACTAGTAGGAATTTTATTGTGTTCTGTATAGAAAAAAAACCCAAACATTACCCCTTAACAATATTTTCTTTTCCTTGTATATTCACTCTTAAGCCCTTCACTTCTGTAGAGCTTTTATCTTGCGAACTGTGAGAATCTTTTTTTCACAATACACTTGTGCAAGCAAGTTGGTTGCATCACATTTATAAATAGACACTGATGAAGCACAGTCTCTGAGTCTTTTGAGCTTCTGTCTAGTAATGTGACCCTTGACCGTCATTTCTCTTCCTTCTTATCACTTACTACTTATAAAACACTCCCATCGGATTTGTAAATTTCCAGAAATGAAATTAAGCTAAAGTTGAAAATAGTTTTGGGGGTAAGCAATTTCGAAGGTTGGAATACCCAATTATTTTCTAAGCTATAATGCATTTTTCTCATCATTGCATGTTTTTCTCTCATCTTAAATATCAGTAGTCCAAAGTAAGCACTGATCGAATGCACTGTTGGTCAAGCACCTTTCAAACTACCAGTTACTTTTAGCATCTTACTGACAGACCACACAAATTTCCGTTATTTTGAAACTTTGTGCCTATAAGAAACAGTGACTTGCAAGAGAATTCAGTATTTACATCTTCTTCAGGAACACTGTTGCGCTTCTGCAGTGGAGAATCTGTTTCAGTTCAAGAAATAGTTGATTTGTGTTGGTTTTTTTTTTGTATTTTTTGATTTTTTTTTCTTTTTTTTTGTAGAAGATTCACTCAGGATTCCGCAGGTGTGTTAAACTCGTTAAAATATCTGACGTTATAATCCTAGAGGTAAAAAGAGTCAAAACCAAAGATGTGAATGATATACTTGCTTTAACTTTATTTTTCTGTATTCAAAAGTTGTTCTGATTTACTTAATTATACCTGATATTGTGGTTTATGCTAGGACTTCTGAATCTTCTGATATGCAGCCATGCTTTTCCTCTACACCTGCCCAGAAATATTAAACAAAATTTAATTCAAAAGAACTTGCAACTGTTCAAACTGAAAATCTCCTCTTACTCTACCAGGTCACTTCTGTTTTATGTCACTGAGATTTTGTGAAAATACATTTTGTGCTTTATAGACAATAGCTAGGGATCTGAGTTCATGCAAGCTGCAGCAAGTTTGAGGTGTCTCTAGAAAAGTCTGAGCCTTACCTCCTTTTCTATTCCAGAAAATGTGACTGTGAAGTGGCATAGAGTATAAAATTGAATGAAGAATGGGTTAAAAGATGTTTTATTTTCCAAAATGTAAGTACTACAAATTCAGTCTGAGACTTGAAAGTGAAACTTTTTTTTTCTTTTTTCTCTTGGGCTGCACGTAGTAAAATTTTACTGATTCTTCAGCTCACAAAGCCTGAAAATGCGCATGAATGCTTTGCTGTAAGATGCGGTCCCTCTTTTTGTGATGATACTGGAATGTCAATCATGTGAGTGCATGGATAGACTTCAACTAATAAAGTGTGAAAGGCACCACCGTAAACATGTTTGTAAAAAAAAAAAAAAAAACCAAAACACCACCGCACGTGGATCTAGCACCTGCTTATACTCCATAAGAAATTTTGTGCCTGAGCATAACACTTGTGTGGTTGGCTCACACTGCAGACACCCCTCAGATCTCCCACCTCCCCGTCTGCCAGGTGTGTTCTTAGCACATCACCACACGAGTTCTTTGAGAAAATCGCGTGATGCTCCAAGTTACGTTGTGTTTAGCCTGGGGTGAAAAGTCTCTCTTCTTGCCTGGATCGAGAGGGGCTTGAAAGAAGAGTGAGACTGAGCCAGTGCTTGTGTTTCTGCCTTGAGGCTTTCTTGCTTTTGAGAACAGAGACAGTGTGTGTGTGCACGTACACCACAGGGATGCTGCATGTGGGTCCATGGATGCGTATAAGCTGAACATCAAGTGTCTGTCTCTAGAGCCTGCGGTGCAGTGCATGGAGATGCTTCTAGAAGTATCCTTCTTGCAGCAGCAATACCTGTTCATTGTGCCCTATGGAGTGGCTTGGGGCTCCGTGGAGAACCACAGACGCAGTGTTCCTGCTGTTTCCCTCACATGCACGTATTTGGCTGTGGTGTTGTTTCCCAGTGGGTTCCTACAGGAATCACTCCTTCTGGAGCACAAGATGGAGAGGCATGCAGACTAAGCTGTATCCTCGGTGGTATTGGGCTGTATGCGGGTTGCTGAAGGCATAATTTGGTGTAAGAAGTAGCTGCTGCGGATGAAACTAACAGATATAGAAAGAATCGAGGGTGACTTTTTTTTTGTTTGTTTCTTCCTATTTGGGGTATTGTTTGGTTTTCTCCCATTGCTAAACAATGTGCCAATCAGAAACAAGAGCCTCTTTGACCCTCCCTTTCTGATGTTCTTATAATAACCCTTCAAAATTGAAATTCTATTACTCTAATGTAATAATTACTTTATTTTTCTGTTTCATGTATTTTTCCATGCTTTCTTTTCAATTAGATCTCAAATCTTTTAGATTTAGATTACAGATCCTGTAGGGTAGGAGTTTATTAAATACAACACTGAAGGACTGTATATATTCTCCTAAGGCCACTATGAGGTAACCAAATGCTATAATCCCTGGTTATGTGATGGAGAAATGGAGTCACAGACTTGTCCAAAATAGTAAAGTATTTGGCATGCTACAGAGTTGGAACACAGAAGCTTAATTGGCCCCATGCCCCAACCACCAATAAATAAGGCTACTTCTCATTACAGCATAAATGTAACTTGAGCTTTTGATCTAGTACTGAGGGAGAATCCTGCCCTTGATTTGAAGATGCATTTAGTAAGCTTGTGTTCTTCCATAACTGATTTATGTCAAGCAGATTTATCACCTTATGTTATGCAAGAAGGAAGTGGGCATGTGAGATGCTCCATAAGTTGTAATGGCAGGAAGGCTATCCGCCCCCCGCCCTGGTTCAGCCTTCACAGTGCTACATTTGCCTTTGGAGGAAAATGCAACGTTTGGGTATGAACTAATATGAGTTCTTCCAAGTGTGTACCATTGAAATATTAGGTTATATCCAGTCATTCCATTCTGTTAAAATAATGCTCTTTTGAATGCTATTCTATCCAAATGTCCCTATTCAGACAGGTTTCTTGCTCTCTGCCGAAGCTTCATTTTCTTCAGTTTCACTGCAGTTGGCTAAATTCTGACAACTCCATGTGCTTCACTATATCAAGACTTTGTGTCATTGCATAGTCAAGATAGCTTCATGTGGTTTTGATTAATAGTGTGTGGAATACACACTTCCCTGTGCAGTTTGGGACACTGGTTGCAGCTGCTCAGTATGTGTTTCAGTGCTACTGAATCTGCCCTTTGCTGCTCCTCACATTCATCTACCTTTGCCTGTGTTCAGGTCAAAGATTTAAAGGAGGGAATTTTCTGGGAGGCCACTCTAAGTGGTCCCAAGAAGAGTAATGTCTGAAGCAGCACTTACTAAATAGAGTTCCTTATTGTTTTATCCAAAAAAAGCTATGTGAATTCAGCAGAGGTGAAGATGGTTGCTGAATGAAAAACCAAAAGAGCTAGACGTAGAGGAGTGTATGTCTTCTCATACACATTCCTGGAGCTACAGTGATTTGCACCAGCTGAGATCTCACCAAGGATATACTGATTTTGCAAGAGAACTCCCAGCTGGGATGGTGAGCTCTAGCTTTCCATGTATCTGATATAGAGTAGAACAATTCTAAATTTGTCTTATCTTTAGCAATTGCAGTAACAAACACCAAAATTGCTCAAAACGTAGAACAGTTTTATGAGCCTCTCACAGGCTTATTATGTAACTTTTATGTAATGAGCCTAAATACAACGATTCCAGGAGGTTTGATGTCACTTTTAATGTGTTAGTGAATGATATGGTTGGGTTGAAATGCAGAACTACAAATTTCAATTGCAGTTTCCAGGCTGTAAGTTTTCTCACCTCTTCCAGGGTTTGTCATAGCTGAATTGTGCAGCATTTGTGATTTCTGGTACGAACCTGGAAAGGTTAATCATTTTTATAAATACCTAAGATTTTAGAAGAAGTTAATTTTCTTGCTTTTTTTTCTGCATGTTGCTTTGAATTTCAGATTAATATCCTAAATAATAAGGGCTTTAGGAACTCATGGTATGATGTAAATGTTTATACCTATTGTGACTCTAACTCCTAGTCCCTTATATTTCCATTACCTTAATAGACACGCAAATATTAATACGTATAAATGATCAGATTAAAAGCAAGTGCATCTACTAAACCCTATATATAGTTGTAGAAGACATAACCTTATACATAGCTGTAGAAGTGAGCATTTGGAACACTGCAAACTTTGCAAACTATTTTTTTTTTTTAATTTCCTCTTTAATTGCTGGAAATATTGCAACTCTCTATGGCTATTCCCTGTAGTGTCTCGTAATTAACGTTGAAAAGATGCTGGGAAACACTTGTTACATCTCTAAATGATGTGTCGCTCTCAGTTTACTGATGTTCCACGATTTCAGCCTGCAAATACTTAGTTTTTCCAGTAGAGGTCAGGAAGACATTGTCAGATATTTTGTATGTGTGTTGACCTGAATAGGAACCTTCCAACACTTTCCTTGTTATCACAGGCAAAAACGTTTGGGTGGGTTTTGTTTGTTTTACTTTTTAATATGAAGATAAAGCATTGTATAGTTATTTTTCTTTCCCCTGGATTTCATCAGCAACTGTGTAAAGTTTGATGACAAATGTGTCGAGTTTCTTGAGAAACTGTGAAGGTTGGGAGTAGAGGAAAAACAGTGGGAAGGAGATGACCCTGAAGAATTAACACTGCTATTGAGGTAAAGATCTGTTACACTGCATATGTTAGGACTAGGGGGCTTGGGAAATCAATTTAGAATTGTTTAATTCTTTATATCAAATGCATGTATGTAAGTGTACATGTAGATGTGTGTATATGCACATATATACGTATGCATAGCACACAGACATACATATAGACATGTGCATGCATATATTTTGATCTAAGACTGTGTTACACATAGGCAGTAGCAATACTCAAGCAGCCGTTGCTTTGGCCGTTCGTTTCTGCTTTGTCATCGTAGCTGCTGTGTCTTGGCTTAAGTAAAAGAACAGATCTGGCTGAAAAAGTAACCCTATGCAAGTGGGAAAACAAGTTTTGTTTTGTTTTTTTTTTTTCAGCCACACCAATTACTTGATCAGTTTTTCAGCATAACCAGGCAAATAAACGTATCAACATGACACACTGGGCTGCTCAGGGTATAAGGACTACCTAAGCTGTCATGGTGATCGAAAAGAGCACACTACATATTTTTCAAAATTAAATCTTCTTCTAGACTCTGGAACAGAATTTTCTGACTGGGGTAGATTTTGTGGCAAATTCTATAACGCAGAACCACAGAGTACGTGTTGCCTCGTGTGCTGGTGCTCTCGCCTACCACTGTGGATTTGCTAGTGCACATCCACAAGCAGGTTACAGAATGCCTCACTTCATTTATTTTGCACAGTCCAGTGGTGGTTGACACCGGAGTACACGTTTCTATTTTCAGGCTTTCTTTGCATTAAGATCTCAAATACACCCACATATGTGCACACACACACGCTACACACAAGGAGTTATCTGGGGTGCATTACATGCCTTCTTGCAATTACAAAATTGTGGCGTTTGGTCTCCATGTTCTTACTGGCACACCATTTAGTGGAACATCAGCAATTTACATGTATGCACACACAAAGCTCTTTTGCAATGATGTGGGTTGTTCTTCTCTGGATGTGTGTATGACTCAGCTCGTGTGACCAAGCTTTCTGTGGGCATCAACTCCTGGCACGCTCTCCTCATCACTCTGTTCAGAGACACTTCAGCATCTGTATTCAAAAAGAGCGATAGCAGCCTGTTGTTTACTGCCCCTTAGACTAGCTACAAAATGGTTTGCTCCGCTTTCAGTAGGAACCGACTACAAAATGCACGTAAAATTCAGGCCCCAAAATGCAACTTGGTTACCTAAATGGAGGAGATATGTTCACCATCTCTGAGTACATAAAATGTTTTGGAGGAAGATAAATAACTGAGGGTGAGGTGCAATAAGATGAAAATGAAATAAAATCTGCTTTTTCTGATGTCTGTTCTAAATTATCTTGACAATAAAGCTTTTATCAGACCATGGTGTACTTTCCAAGGGGAAGTGGTGGAAGTTCGTATTGCCAGTGACATTAATAGCTAGATTGGAAAAAACACTTTGAATGCTTATGGGGAATGAATCAAAAAAGTTCAGTGAGACATATGAGGTAGCTCAGTTGGTCTTTTTTTGTGACAAAATAAAATTAAATATTATGCTTTATCTCTCCTGTTTTAGGAATTATTTTATATCCAGATAGCTGTTTCATCTTTTTATTGGAAACGAGGATACTATGAAATCAAGCAGTTCTGGACTGAGATGGCTGCATATGAAACAAAACAATACTCTCTCACACGGCATGCTCCATAATTTATCATAGTAGGCAAGGAGAGCTTACAAATGACAAGGTCACCTTGCATTTTAGGAGGTTAGGTTCTCTTACCAAAAAGGGGGTTTCTTTCCACGTAGTGATTCTTATCATTTAAGAAATCTGCCTAACCAGGCAATGAATACATACTTGCTTTCACAGAAATCCTGAGAGAAGTCTGTTAATACATCGGGCATGAGATACAATTATTGGGTAAAGGGCGGCAGTATTTCTCTCAAACTCAGGGATGTTCAGCTCATTAAGATCAAGCTTCTCCTTCTGAGCTGAGAACTGTCTGTTTGCTTGAAATTCAGGTTTGTCTTTGCTAATCAATCATTAAAAAGGTAATTCTGTAGAAGAGGCATGTGTCGGGCTTTATTTATTTATTTTACTTCAGTGCATTTTTAAGAGAGGTACTATTGGTAGGCAGTGCAGTGGCACTTGGGTTACTTGGGCTTTTTATAAAGAGATTTACCTGAGACACCTTTGGTGTTTTTAGCCCAGTCCCTATTTAGTTCTTCTCTGTCTCTGCCTGGCGTTTACACCCAGTGTGGGAATCCAAAGTGCTGCCAGGTTCTGCCGTCTTTTATTCTGTTGGGCTTAAGCTGTGTTCCTGCAGAGGCCTCCCAGAAGACAGTCCCACAACTTCCCTGCTTCCCCTGGTAGCCGTTTTCTGTCACTGGCCCATCTTTAACTCATCTTACCCATAAATGGCAGACTTGCAGATGGTCTTGCACAATGGCACTCGTCCTGGCTTACCCCAGACGCGGCTGGATCTGAGCCAGGCAACACTGATGGCTACCAGTACTGTCTCAAATTGGGTACTGATACTTGAGTCCTCCTCACCTTCATTCTCCTGACTAGCGGCCTTCTGCGATGCTGGAGTACATAGCCTTTTGTCTAACTATAAAGCTATCACGCAAGCTTCACCGATGGAAGGTCTTGATCTCTTATTGTATTCCAGCTAAAACATTTTCCATTGTGACTGATACCATGTCCATCTCTGCAGCACCCAGCAGGTCAGTAAGGAGGAAGGATGTCCATTTCAACTTTGCCAACTTCTAATCGTGCCAGCCAAACTCTCCTTTCTTCTTGAGTCTTATGATCTCTGTTATATCTGCTTTGTCAAAAACAATGAGAAAGGTTGGTGGTGTTTTTGTTGTTGTTGTTTGTGGGGTTTTTTGGTCCTTTTATGCCAATAGGTAGAAAACAGCTCATTCTAGCTCATTGTTTGGAATGTTTAGAAAGAATAAAGTCAAAGCATAGATTTTTCTTCTTGGTCAAAGCACAAAGTTAACACTATTAACAGGGAAGATATTAAAGAAATAAAGCCTAAAAATATTTTGTAGAAGACTGCTACTTCATTCTGGAAAAAAATACCCACTTGTTTCCACCATACATCCAGTACCTGTTTTCCAGGGTAGTGTTTTAGGAATGTGCTGACCTAAGGAAAAGGCCTACCATAACTATAGTTATTGTAGTTACTGCCAAGGAGTACCTTAGCACCGATTGGCTTCCAATTTAAATGCAAAGATCTGATTTATACTTGATTTTATTGCATATGTAGCTTTTTTTCCCCAGGCTTGCTTCACTCTTTCTGATTCCTTTGCAGAGAGGTAAGAAACTTTACATTCTTACTGATAGTAGTTTGCTGTTTGAAATTTAAATTGAAAATGGCACAGGGCATCCAGGAAACAGGCTCAGTTCCTATCCTGTTCTCCTTTTTGCCTAGATCCCTTATCTGTGATTTGGAACATAACTTTTTATATTTCAGATCCACAAAATGCTCACCTTTTTGACCTCTGATATCCAAATAGCGTCCACTGAAGTATTTCTAAACACAGGTTTTTCTGAAATAATGTAGTGAATATATGAAACAGTAATGTCTTACGTGCAGCCTGCTTTCAAATTTAATTCAAGTCATTTAATGCATCAAGTATTTAATGACAAAAAGTTGTAAGTAAGCATCACCATTTTGATAACTAGAATATATTGTTGATGACTATTCTCAGATCATGGTTTGGACAACAAATATAAGCTGTGTGTCCTAAATTTTGAATGTTTATCTGAGTACGTTTTTGTGCAAAATCTTACGAGTATAAAAAAGATTAGATTCTGTTGTGTTTAAATCTGTGTTGAGCTCTGTCCTATTGTGTTTACTGTTGCCCCATTCCATATGCTCCTTATTTATGTGCACCTGCCTCCCAATTAAATCTTCATTAACATGCACATCTGCAGAAGCTCTACTTGCTTTCATCCTACTTGAAGCATTAGATGTTTTACACCATATACATTTCTAGCTTACTTTTTTTTCTGAACTTCCAAAAGAAGCACAGGGAGATGAAAAAGCCCGAAGTTAAAAAACTCCCAATGTTAACAAAACCTTGGGACTCGAAAGTCTTGTTAGATTATGCTCTGGCTTCTGTTTTATTTGTAATAATTTCTCATTTCTTTGTATTCACTGCAAATGTAAATATGTATGACAGTTTTCATTATAAAATTTGGGACTGACTGACTCGTCTGGAATAGTTGATGTTCTTCCCAGAAACCTCTTATTTAGTAAGAGAACCTCTTCAAAATCTCCGAATTGTGGGACTGATTACAATGGGAAACAAGTGATCCACTTCACTGCAGCGCTCAAGGAAAATAAGTTTACCCCTGCTGCCATTAACACCTTAAGTAAATCATGTGCTGTACGTATCTTGTGTACATGTTCAAGGGAACTTGCGTTGAAAATCTGACTGTGTAAGAAGGTATAACAAATGCCCACTGGTATAATGATCGATCTCTGTTCAGTACTAGAAGTGCAGAACTAATGCCTAGAATACAGAAGCTGAATTACTTGTTACTCCTAAGGAAAAAAAAAAAGAAATATAACCATTACTTCGGGTCACCACTGAGGTCACTGACAGCACAGCATGGGGGATTCAAGTATAGCAGCATGACTGCAACTAACTCATGGCTGTGAAAGAGATCTTTAGTCCCCATTGCCACTCTGTGCTTAAATTGGAAGAAGCAAGAATACGTTCTTTTTTTTATTTATTTACTTTTTGAAAAAGAAAAGAAAAAGACAACTTAAAAATGAAATTTGAAAAGAATCCCTTATAAATAAATATTACTGTTGGTCCTGCTGTATACGGTTCCATGAAGATGATGTCTGTTAAGTTACTAAAATCAAGGGTGAGTGGGTTGGTGGGGAGACCCCTCTGCAATCCGTGTACTGCTTGCTTTAATAATTAGATACGGTCCTGTTGTCAAACTGTAGTCCAGCTTTTATCATTCTTGGCAGACAGAGCAGAACAACACTCTGGCACTTGACCTGCCCATAAAAACTTGAACAGGAAACAGTTATAAATAATCCACTCAAAAGGCCCTTGAGAAAAGCATTACACTTGATTCCTTATAGGAATTGCATGCTACGCCAGGGGGAAAGTGTGGGCTCTTTCAAAACACAGGCTTTGTATCGTTAGCATTTTTTTATTTTTTACAATTAAATGTCTCAATGGTAGCTTGAAAGAGAAATTTTTGTGTACAGCAGAGCTGAGAAAGGCTTCAAAATTGTTTCCACTTTTATTCCTTTTAATCAACATACAAATCAACTTACTGTATGCACAGACAGAAGCAGTGTTTCAACCAACCAACCAATCAGCCCTCTCATTCCTCCAGATTTGGTCCCGGTTCTTTCAAATGGGGATCCTGATTCTTCTTGTTCTGCTTTACATGGAAACCTTCATCCTTCTGCAGTGACGTGAGAGTTTGACCCCAAATTCCTTACCTTGGTTGGAACATGCCTGCTAACTTGGTGCCTGGGCATTGAAATGGGCATGAGGTGAAAAAACTGCTCCAGTTTCTCTGGAAACTTCTTCCCTTATTTTTGAGGGAAGTAGAAGAGTATTTCAGTTCTCTTTCTAGCCTGAGAGAGTAGACTGCTTCTGGTTTTATTTTTGCAACATATTTATAGGCTCTGACGATGCAATCAGTTCCACAGACGTTTACTTTAATCTCTGGCTTTTCTCATGAAGTAGCAAATTAAGGGCATAATTCGTAGTAGGTTTAGTCACACAGTAGAGTAAGTTGTCCTTTCATGCATGTACAACAATTTAATTTTTCATTCATGGTGGTGAGACACTGGAACAGTTTGCCCAGAGAAGCTGTTGTTGCCCCATTCCTGGAGGTGGTCAAGGCCAGGCTGGATGGGGCTTTGAGCGACCTGGTCTGGTGGGAGGTGTCTCTGCCCATGGCAGGGGGGTTGGAACAAGATGATCTTTAAGGCCCCTTCCAACCCAAACCGTTCTATGATTCTGTGATTTCAGGCCTGAATGAATCTATACTAATCTGTGAGGAAAAGGAAAATCTTCAATATTTACCAAGAATAATTTGAGAGAAAAAGGCTTCTACAGAACTACTGTCACACTTCTCACCTTTAGTAAATTAAAGTAATTAGTAATTAAATGCAGTGTGGTGCTTTTTTTTTTGTTGGGTTTTTATTATTTTTTTTTATGTTCACTTATATAGTCTTTGTTTCCAGCTCTGCTAGCTTCTATCTAGATTCAGAAATTTTGGAAAAAACCCCAAACCAAACAACACCCCTTTGTCTTTTTTTAAGGTTTATTTTCAATGAGATTTAACTAAACTCATTTTTTTCCAGTTTTTAGAAGTCAAAATCCTAGATTTTTTGGCTGGTTAGACAAGTCAGTTTTACTGAAATTATTCTCTTGGCTTTCTGCAGGTACGTGTATTTAGATACCTGGGCAGTGATCCCTCAAAGGCAGAAATTCTATGAAATATTTTCCAATTTGACAGGAATATTGTTTTTCAGAAATAAATGGAGTGCTCCATGAAGAGCAGACTGATGAAGTTCTAGGTCTTCCCAATAGATCTTAGTTTTACAGCTCATCTGAGTTGAAACATTGCAAACCCAAATGAACATGAATCTTGTCTTAGAGAGGTACGGAAACTAATATCTCCATTTGGTTGCACTTTTTCCCATTTATTCCTGCACTTTAGCTCCCAAAAAGCACTTTGAATAACTAATGCAGAAAGGTACTTGGGACCAGGTTAACAGTGTAGCAGCTAAAAATAGTTGGATAAGTTGATTAATTTCTTCAGTATTATGATTTCTTATATGGCACACATTAAAGGTGTATTATTGATAATGAGGCCCATATTCAAATGAGCTTTGAACCACCTCAGGTGTTTAGCTGGCAATGCGGTCCATCTTCTGACCTGTCCTTGCAGACCAGGTGAAAACAGATACTCAATACCACTTGCATGAATTTGCCTATTTTGCATAGGGGCAAGAAAGCGGTGCTTACCAAATATAAGGTAGTCTACAGTTGCCGCTTCCATCCCTTAAGGAGCAGTCTCGTCCCAGCCATATGCCTGCTGAGATTTGCTGGTAGGACTATCTCCGTACACTGGAACATTGTGTTTATGTGCTTTACTGCTTGCTCTTTCTTCTT
Source organism: Ibidorhyncha struthersii (assembly GCA_013398815.1). Lineage (NCBI taxonomy): Eukaryota > Metazoa > Chordata > Aves > Charadriiformes > Charadriidae > Ibidorhyncha > Ibidorhyncha struthersii. The sequence continues at coordinate 1,593,600 of VZSZ01010259.1, read as the reverse complement.
TTTCGTAAGCAGAATATTGGGAACAGCTTCAATGTCTTGAAATTTTGGTAATTTGTATAGTTTTCAACCAGACTGGAATGCGTGAGTGATTTGCTAGTAAGGACAGGTAAAACCATTGGATTCTGCCTAGTAGGTAATTGCTAAGCTGTTAGTGTTGTCTATTTAATTTTTCAAATTTTCCATTAAATGTTCAAAAAGATTAGTATTGTGTGGCTTTTGCAAACATCCACCCTTGATGTATATCTAATTTCTTTTGTTGAGAGGTTTACCCTTATACCAAGTATTTATTTGCCTACATGGAATTCATAGGCTGGTGGAGAACTCATTTATTTATTTACTAATTTTCTTGGTTATTGACTATGCAAAAGTTTCCACTAATGAGAATTCTTCCCCATTGTGAATCATTAATACATTAAGTACACTTCAAATTCCTCCAGTAATGATACAATGAGAATTGCTTAGCTGATTTAAATGACACAGATGTAGTACTAATTATACATTTTAAATTGGCAACAAACACAATTAATTTGCTGATTATCTAAAACAAAAGTAAACTTTTTTATTATAGTAATTTACTATAATTTATCACACAGCCATTTTCTTTGTATAATATTTATGCATTTGACAAACCTACAAAGAGAGATGTAATTAGACCTGTTTCATCCATCATTGGCTGCCATTTAACCAGAGGTCTTACGTGAACAGCTTACAAAGACACTATCAGACTAACCAAATCATAACGGTGGCATCTTTTAAATCAACAAATGGATTATGTCTTTTGCTAGTAATTTCTGTGGATTATTAAAATTGAATGGTTTTAATTTAATTTACATTACTTGAAGATATTTTACAGGGCTGTTGTTTGGATGGTGGTTTCATTGGCTGTAGTTTACCAGATCCGTCTGTGTTTAGACTGCAAATTCTTTCGGAAAATTTGAAACAAAATTCATTTATGAGTGTTTTTCGAAGTGAAAAATCTCCAAACAAAACCCAACAAAACAAAAATCTCTCCCCACTTCTTCCCCAACAGCAAAGATCCCCTCTCTAAATGCTTTGTGCTCAGGGAAGTTTTGAATGATTTGAACAACCAGAGTGATGCCATTATAATATTTCATTTTGGGCATTAAAAATCTACAACTGTCCATATCAAGCCCTGTTACTAGGTCATTTATTTGCCTATTAAATATTGGCTTTAGAGAGCTTTATACTGGTGCTTATAGTGTCAGTGAAATTTGCCAGATGTATGGCATCATTAAAATAGTCTTCAAAGTTTATTTTAACATAGAATAGACAGCCACATGGTGTAAGAGATTCTAATTGTTGGCTCTGGTATAATTCTTTAAACTGACTGTAGGATCAGGAATTAAAAACAACAAACCGCAGACTAAGCCCCCCACTCCCCCAGCCTCCTCCTCCCCAATCCAAAACGACCAAAAAAACCTCTCTTAGATGCTTATTCTGTATTTTCAATGTCACTGATACTTCCCAAGGAAACATGCATATTGGTCGTGTTTTTAGAGATTGAAAAGCCTTTCACTTCATTTAGAGATTATGTATATTTCAGCTAGTGGCACTGTTGTAGCCACATGGGCTAGAGAAGCAAATTTAATCAGAACACGTAATAACCTTTGATCTGTGCCTTCCGCATGCCTGAGAACCTCATTCTAGTTGAAAACTCAGTTTTGTTTTCCATTAAATGTATCTAAGCAAAAATATTCAGCTGTTGCTTTTCCTAGGTCTATGCATGATGGGTGCAATACGGGTATGAAATCCCCTATTTAAAATGGAATTTAAAAATGAAAAATGCTACTCACTGTGATTTTTCTTCCACACTGGCAATTATTATTAATGCCCAGGAAATAATATTATATCCAAGTGGAGGATGGGATCTACTAAAGAGAATCCAGAATTCAGTTTCCTTGGGCACTGTCAATAGCGGTGCCAGTGATGACAGGTGCCAGCAGCAGCAGAGTACTCATCCTAGGTGAGCACATGTGCCTGTGAAGACGATGTCCCTCCATTCCCTCTTCTAGCATGTTCATTTGCCCCTCATCCTCTGTCTCCAGCTACGCTCACATCCTTATGCCAAGATCTGTTCTTCCATCATCTGCGATCCCAAACCCCCAAAATGTTCTTTAAATGACCCCCCTCCCAAACCAGCCCAAATTTGTATTATATTTCGGACAATGAATCACCTACTTGCTGAGGAAAAGCATTTATTTCTGTTTTATAAAGCATTTATTTCTGTGTCTGTTTATTTCTGTTTTTATAAAGCAGGGGCTTGGTAACAAACACTTCCACAATGTGTTTTCTCCCCAGTTTTAATTTATTTTTCCTTCTTTATTTTTTTCAGGAGCAAAGATGGGTAATGGTGAGTGTACAGGTACGAATGTCCAGTTATTTGGGAAAAAATTAAGATTTCCTTTTGAAAGTAGAAAATAGCAATTCTGTTATGTAATGTAATTTCACTGTATTGTACCTTTAAAAAGAAATATGCAGTTGCTCTTGAACTATTAAACTATATGTGTCACCGATTTATCCTGTTACCAAAAGGATCTCGTGTTACTTGGCAGAATGACAGCTTTTTTTCCAAGTCTATTGTATAATTTTGTTTTGTTAGCTGGTTTTGTTTTATAAATACTGTACTAAAGGGATCTCTGAAGATCAAGATTTTTGATGCAGTATTTTTCTTTGCTGTTCTTTGATGTTGACCTGCCCCCGCTCCCATCACAGCAACAACCACAGTATTTTGTTCTCAAAAAGTTACCAATTCTATGTCAGGAAAAAAAGCGTTTATTTTTCATGTCAAAGTTTTTGCAAGCAGGCTGACTCTGTTCCAGCAGATTCCTTGCTGAAACTCTTCTGAAACAATTTCCCCGGGAAAACTAGATTTATGAAAATGTTCTTTATTTAAAAATCTGCAAAGAAACTCCAGTGTTATCATTCTTCATGTGTTTAACTATGTGAGCTTGCAGTACTAGCATTGGTATATATTCTTTTTCCTTCCCAAGCATTTCCCTTTCTAGCAAAAGCAGCGACACGGGCTCTCTCTTTGCCTGTACATTTAGAGTGAGAAACTTCTGTAATATTTAGTCAAAGTCTCTCTTATTGAAAAATAATTGAATAAGTTCTTATTCTCTCTCTTGCTAGTTATGGAGAGAAATTATTTCTTGCCTGCTTTATAGCAAATTCTACATAATGGAAGTCTGCTTTTAAGCTCTTCCTCCTGCTTAATCTTCTCTTCTTTTTTACTAAACAAGTGCAGTTCCCTTAACCTTTCTTCCCAGATCACGTTTGTGAAACATCTTGTCAGCCTTCAGGTTTCCCTCAGGGTTCTCTGCAATTTCTCTACCTTTCTCAAGGAGAAATGACCCGACTGAACAGAGTATTCCAGCTAAGTCTCCTCATTGCCAGGAGAGCAGAAAATTTACCTCCCATGTTTTTTGCGTGACACTTTAAAAAATATTTTCCAGATTGACATTTACCAGTTTTGTAACAGCATTATGTCTTTGGCTTCTATTCAGTTTGAGCTATTATAAGACATCAACTCTGCTTCCAGTACTGCTGCTTAGCAGGGTAGCTCCCATTTTATGCTGTGTTTTCTTTTCACTTTTTTTGAAATGAAATATTTTAATTTTGCCTTCATTGAATTGAATCCTGTTGGTATTATAACACTACCCCAATTTCTGAAATGAGTACAAAATCCAGTCCTGCTCTTGAGGGTGCCTGCAACCCCTCCAAGCTCAGTGATAGCCATAAATATTATAACTTATTTGCTAACCTAGTTGTTAATGAAAATATTTTAAACTTAGCAGATTTTTGCTAAGACTGCGCATAATGCAACCCTCCAGTTTCGCTTGTGAACCTTTTCTTTGGTAACTGTTCTTCAGACAGTGGTGGATGATATAACTGTTCTATTTGCTCGAAGTTAAATGCGCATATATTCTATGCTATGTTTCTTAAAACCAGGTACACATGAGCAGCAGGGAGGAGGGCTTGGCTCCTGCCCGTTAGGTGAGGAGCTTCGAAAGGGGGAGAGGACTGCTGCGCTGGCAGTGCCTGAGCGTGCTTAGTGGGAGGAACCTTCTGGAGCGCAGGGATAAGCGGGCAGGCAGCCAGGCAGCCTACAGCTGGAATGAGAGGGAGATCTCTGCGGAGCTCGGGAAGCAAGCGCATAACCGTGCCTCAGAGACTTATCATAGCAAGCCCTTGTGTTCTCGCAGGAGAGACCCTTTTCGCCAGTCTTGCTTTCTGTGTGACAGCTTTCTGTGGTTTCATGGGTTGCAAAGAATTTCTGCCTAGTCTCCCCTGGATCCCCAGGAAGTGGCATCTGGTGGGCTGCAGATTGTCAGTCCTGCCTATTGCTAATAGTTTTATTGTTGTGTTTATCCACCAAGATGAGCAGCAGTGAGTTTTAGAAATAAGTTATATAGTAGAGGATGAAGTTGTTTTTTGAGATTTTTCTGTCTGGCTATGTAAACTATATATGTAATCTTCTATAGAGAGATTCTCCAAAACTTAGATCAGGGCCAGAGCCTGGTGTGAGATCTCAAGTAGTGGGGAGTTAGGGGGAAACCCTTCCACAAAATTACTGTGGCCTGAAAGCATGCTCTGCATTGTACCATCCTGAGGGATGCTGGGGAAGCAAGCATCATTCTCCACCGTCCTTGCTTAGTGGAGACCAGTGGACAGCTGTCAGTCATGATGATTTTCTGTTATTGAGTTAATGTTTAAACTATCTTTTAAGACACTGATAGTAAATCAGAATATGAAATTATATTCTAATTATACTCTGCAAACACTTGCAGTACACAGCTGTCCTGAGGTCTTCAAGTTTACAATATCATTCTCAAACCACTCAATCAAAAATGCTTGACCTGATGAGAGCTTATGTGTTCTCTTAAATGAACTATGGTTTATACAATAATATCTTCTCAGGAAATTTGAAAAATAAGTAATCAAAATTATGTAAGCATAGGAAATGTATAGTCTGGCTCAGCTGTCATCTTCTGAAGTCTGGGTTCACAACCTGATAAATTTTATAGCTCAGACGACTAACTGATATAATGACATGGCCTTTTAGAATTGCCAGATGAAAAGCTAATTTTGGCGGGAGGAGCGGCCAGATGTATTCCTCACTGTCCTCAGTCTGAACTGGGTTAGCAGGGACTATAAATAGCTTCATAAATATTTTATTGTGTCTACATTTTGGTCTTGATGTAAAAGATTGGGGGACAGATTGTTCAGGTTCCTCATGAGTATTACCAAACAGGTCGAATAAAAAAAAATTACCCTTAATTTAAATAAGTCAGTTTTCTCATGGTTCTGTAATATCTCCCTTTTTGACTGACCAGTGCTTGGTAATATCAGCATCCCTCTTTCCTCCGTGTAGAGGCTAGTGCTGAAACAATGCCTCCCCCCCCAAAATGGCGGTTGCTATTTACTTCAGCCAAGAAAAGACCTTTATCATGGATGATTTTCTTGTCCATGTGGCTTCAACTGAAGAAAGAGATGAACTACAGAAGTGGAGTTGTTCAAACAAAAGGGGAGTATTTTTTATTTGTTGCTTTTTATCTGCTGTTCTGATCAGGAACCTCTGTCCCAAATTTAAATGCTAGCTTTCAACTGAAGATAGATGTGTCTATGTTCTCAATCCAAGTGCCTCCACCTATCTTTATTGAAGTTAATTTATTTGTTGAACTTTGACAGGTTATTACCCAAGCTTATTCAAACTGTGCCATTTAACTTTATCTCAAAGGATGTTCACTGGCAATTTATGGAACAGAGTTCGATACAGAAATCAAAAGGTAATCTACATTCATTTGTGTCCTGTGGCCACAAGAGAGAAGAATCACAGCTTGGCTTCTGAATTTACATTGGTTTGAGCCAGGATGTCTTCCCCCCTCCCAATATTTAAGAAAAAAGAACAACAACAACACACAAACAAATCTCCTTGCTATTCTGGATATTGAATTGGGAAATTGAAGTGGTAATCAATTTCCTTTTCATTTTTTTATTCTTTCAAAGAAAGCTAGCTTTCTCGTTCTCATTTGTATTTGTTTTAGGGAAGTATAAGAGGTATTTTAAGGCATTGTTACTAGAAAAATCTGCAGCAATGTGTGACATAGATCTCATCTAAGTTTTGACTATAGCAAACCTCAGCACTGTTCATCCTTTCACAAATCAGCAAAACTTTGTTCTCATTTTGAAGTTTTATTTTAGTAAAGAAAGAGTTTAAGCATGCTCTTAATTATGTGGTGTATGGGAAAGTGCGTTGCTCATTTATTAAATCCAGTCCTTAATTTCCAGTGTGCAGCTGTCTGTTCTTGTTATTATTCAGAGCAAAGATGGGATCCGTGGCAGGTACAGGCCACAAAACCTGATTTTATTTCATTCAAATAACCATTTGGCTGTCCGATGTCTATAATCAGATGGATTAGTGTTCCTTGGCTTTGCTTTTCAAATTTGATAGAAAGCAAAGTTGTCTTGTTAAATAGATTCCTTGCCTGCTCTGTAATTCTTAGAGACAGCCAAAAAAAACACAAAAAATTCTCTTTTCTTTCCCTCCCTACAGTCTGAACCGGCATGTATCACAGGTATGACACTGGGACAAAAGTTATCCCACTTTTGTAACCTATTTGAGTGTCTTTGTTATGTGTTAAAAGCACCATCTTCTGTTCCAGTGAAAAAATATTGATGAGGAGAAGGAGCGAAAGCATTTTAGGTCACGTCCTATGTAGCAGCTTGCATACCGTCTATATATTGGCACCCTCCATAGTTTTATATTTGAGTTTTTGCAAAGTTTCACTTGTTACAGATAATTTAGTTTCAAACTAGGAACACCCAATATCCAGGGGCCTCTGATGGATGACTTATACAGCTGAGTAGTAAACTTATTTAATTTGTGATTCTGTATGTGTATGTTTTTCTTTGGAGCACTGTGATCAAGATTTCAAATGAAGGAAAATCCAACTTCCAAAATTTCTTATGGAATAAAAGATCCATATGGTTTTCTTTTTTGAAGACAGTCTTTTATCACTCAGACTTGATTTTCTTTATGCTAGTTATTTTTCTTAATACGATGCCACTGAAAGAGGCTGGTGTCTTTGAACATCCCTGAATTAATCATATAAAACAATACAGATCGTTTACAAAAGTTTCATTGAGAATGAGTATTATCCTTTTTGGATAATCAGTCAACTAAAAAAATTTGGTTAAACCTTACTGTTTAAAAGCTTTGTTTTTTGCATTTGTCTAGTCTACTACACCTTAAAACAAATGAACACTGAAAAGAAAGAAGACAGACAAAGGTATGGTTCTTGGTGCCTCGTGTTTTGGTACAGGGGGCTATCACTCCAAGAAAAAACAGCAGGTATTGGACTGGAGATCACGTGGATATTTCTTCCACCAGGTTGCACTGGGAATAGGAATGAAGAATATGCTATGATAGCCTGGAAGGTTTGTGTCTGAATGCTTAGGTATTAAAGGTGTCTAAAAATTGTTTGGATCAGACATAGGCACATAGGACAGACAAATCTCCTGAAAATAACTGAATAGTGGTTGGAAGCAGTGCCTTTTCAACTCTTTATTCTACTTCTCCTTCGGCAATTCCTGTACTTGGAGGTAGAGAAGGAGGTTCAAGGATTTTTGCAGATGTCTTGTCTCAAACCTATATTCTGTCAAACAATAGGTAAAACTTCTTTGCTGTTCCCTGTGGTTAAATAGAGGCAAAGGGCTCTCTTGAGCAAGCTAAACTTCTTCTTCACAATGTCAGAGCTCATACTATGCCTTCATAATTGCCTCCAAATACGTGCCAAGTGTCTTGGATGATAGAAATAAAGAAATAGATATAGGCCTGCAATTTCTGCTCCCCCCCCACCCAAAAAATATTAAGTAGACCCTTGTACACATTGGATAAATATATTTTATTTTATATAGGTTGATCTGTGCACTATTATCTCAAATGCAAACTCATCACCTATCAAGAAACAGACCAATGTTTGTCTTACAGCTGTGATGACTGTTAGGTAAAGGAATAGGAAACACTTAACTTTTCCACGAATCAGACTGACTATCAGCAGAGTTTTGTTACAAATGCAAATGTAATTAGTATATTAAGTATTTCATACCCACATCAAAAGAAAAGTTTTCCATCAACTACAGCTAAGTACAGCAAGCCTAATAAAAATGCTATCATGAAGGACAAGTAATTCCCAGTTTTTATGACGTGCAGATGCTCAAGGGCGCACAGAAATGTCACTTATCTTCTGTCACTGCTTTATGATCAGAGTTGTACCACAACAGGATCAGAGGAAAAGGAAGTTGGGGGGGACCTTGCTCTATTTTCTATGGTATAATCATTTTGAAATAAGATATAGAAGTGTGGTCAACATTCGGAAATGGAAAAAAAAAAGAGAGATGTTGTCCTTCTTCTTTCTGAAGAAGTTTTAAGTCTCTGGTATTGGACCGGCATGTGATAGTGAAGCATGAACTGGTGTCAGGTAGACTTTTAACACACGTATTTCATATCTCTGGCATGAAGAGTTTAATTTTGTAGAATAAGTTATTACCATTTCAGCACTGAGGAGAGAAAAATATGACTACTTAGATATCCACCGATATTTGCTCAGTTATCCTAAAAGAAAGTATACTACGTTAGATGGTTGCACAATTTTAGAAGTATTTTCTGTAAAGCACTTTTGACCTCAGAGCAGCTTTTAACACACTCAGTTACTGTACTGTCTGCCCAGAATGATGTGTGAGACTGTGTCGATAATATAGGTGTGTTCCTATCGGAAGATGGAAAAAATTATCAACAGGGTGAATGCTCTTCTAGAAATACACTGTTGGATGGCAGCCCTATAAAAGGGAGGTTGCAGTGTAGTTCTTAAAATATTCTGCCATGAATGGTTACTGGTTACAAAAATAAAATAAATAAATTTTATTCAGTAGCTTTACGTTGGAATCTCTTGAAGCTAAATAATAACAACAAAGATAATGAAGAAATTACATAGGAAATCTTCATAGAAGGACATCAATATTTGAGGACTGCAACAGACAAGGACAGATTAGTTCTTGTTTGGAAAGCGTTTTAAGGAAGAAAGAAAAAGAAAGTGGTGCATAAAAAGAAGTAAGAAAGTGTATGAAGAGTATGATAGCAATGTAAATATCAAGTAGGGTCAGGTTATCTGGGTCCAAATTATGTGTACTTGGTTTCCTGGTTGGTTTTTCTGATTGTTTTTTGTTGTTGTTTGGTTTGGTTTGGTTTGGTTTGGTTTTTTTTTCTAAAACAATATAGGATTTGCTGCAATTAACTGGTCCATTTGGAATCTACTTTGGATATAAACTGGAACATTTTCGGAACATGGATTTGATTTGTTGGGTTATGAAAAAGGAACTCTATTAATCCTTTTCCAGCACACAATGAGTGATGGAGATAAAAAGGAGGGGGAACTGTGCTAACAAATGAGGGTTTATGGGCCCAAGTTTTGTGTTCAGTCTTAATAAATACGCAAGTGTGAAGTCCAAACAGTAAATTTTTTTAGCATTCCAGGTATTCAGAGCCTTCTAGGCCTCTTAAAATGACAAACCAGCTGGAAAATGTTGATGCCACAATGACAGATATTATTTGGAGATGAGCTTAGGATATTTTTTGATTTACTTTTTCAATTTATCTTTATGGCTTTAAAACAATAACAAACTCAAAAAAAGCAATTTTCTGAGGCATATGTAACTCTCCACCTGGAGAAAAATATAATTTGTTCTTTAATTCTTTTTGCAGTATTACTCATAGATTGATTCTCTCTCTTTGTATAAACCTTTGCTGATGGTATTGGTTCCCTTTTAATACAGTTTACAGAAGTATCTGATATTACTGTTGTCAGGTGAATTTGGCCTGAATTCAGAATTGTGCTGCAGTCTTTAAACTGATCTAGCAGCAGTGGTATAAATGCCAGTTATGATGCACTTAACTGAAAGTAAGTCCAGCTTATGTTGGCTGTCGTTTAACCTTCTCCATTTCTTTCCCTTTTCAAGATTTGATTCCACTCCCTATTATTGGTTTGTTTAGTCTATTTTTTAAAATATATTTCTTCAATATTCAGAGCCCAAAGTCCTGTTGTGCGCATGGTTCTGCACAAACATATAGTTGACTGCTAAACTTTCTGGAGCAAGAACCGTCTCTAAAGCATCTGTTACGGATGTATCAGGAGAATGGGGTCCACAAGGATAAAACAATCTGTGCATTCCCTTTGCCTGACAATTTCAATCTCTTTTCCCCTGTTCTCTGGAAGACTGAATTCCATTCAGCTTTCTTTCGTGCCCTCTTTTCCCTTTTTCTTGTACATCCTCTCTCTTTCTGGACCCCACTGAACCTTATGCCGACGAGCTCCATGGGCACCGAGTCAGCGAGCCATATTGCCTTCCCTTTCTTGCCGAGACTTGCTCTCCTGGCTGGGTGCCTCTCTTCCTGTCAAACAACCCTTTTCTCATTTTCAGCTCTGTCCAGAGGATTTGATTACCAGGTGTGTGCACTTATTTTCACTCACCTAGCTGCATTTATGGCTGTGTAGCAGTAACCTCTGCATGTTTTTAAGTTAAATGTTCTCCTTTGGTAGTGGTGGGGGACGGAGAAGAGGAAGGAAGGATTGTTCGTTTGCTCTGTCTCAAGAGTGCACACAGTTACTTGGGTCAAAACAATCCCTCTCTTTGTGGGAATCTTACTAAAAGGTTGGATATGCATCTTTATTAACCTCCTAATACTATGACTGGCAGGTACAACTATTTCCAGACAATAGGGTTCATTCAGTACTGGAACTTTTGTTGTACACCGTGGCTGATATGAGTAGCATAGTGGATAAAGGCAATTATTATTGCAGCACAAGGTGGATCTAGGTTAGGGGTTTTCTTCTTTCATTTTCATTTTAAGTGAAAGCATTTCTGGCTCCCTATTAGGCTGGCCACGTCAGGAAAAGTTGAGTGTTACACCTTCTCATCTTGTTTCCTGGTTTGCTAGAGCGTCATAAAGAAATCTTTCAGAAGCTAATGTAGCACTTGAAACTGTGATGCTATTCAGAGCCCCAAAAATAATAAAGAATCATGTTCCAGTGGGTGTCATCAGTTATCAACAGCACAGTAAAAATTTAACAACAAGAATAGTGACACTATCCATGTATCTTGCACTTTGCTTCAGCTGGTTTGAGTTACTTTCAACACTTATGTAAGAGATTTAATAGCTGAAAGTATTTTGCTGCTTGTGGTATTTGTTAGAAATGTAATCTGAACTGCTGCAATGAAGGAACACCTGATCAAATTTTCAGTGACAAGAGACTGACTGTTTCAGTTTTGAAGTCAGCCTTGATTTTTCAGCATGAGAAAACAAAGATGAAGTAATCCCTTGTTGGGTGTTCACAAGCAGTGGGGTGTAGCTTTCCAAACGGTGTTGGGGCAACGGGATGTGACACTTGGGAGGACATGGTTTGTGGCCATGTGAGATGTGCAGTCTTTTGAAGCTGGGCTATGTAAATTTCCACACCTAAAGGCTGCAAAGCATTTTTTCCTGAGATACACACATAAGAAAACAGATGACATATATGTCATACATGTCATCTGACAATAATTAAGGGAACGTATTCACATATTTCTGTCAAAGGTTTGTAAGATTTGACTGCTGTCCATTGCTTTATTTGCATTTGTCATGCTGAATTGCTCTCTTTCCCACAAATGGCAAAAATGTATTATGTAAGGGAACTTTCTTGACTGGTTTTAGCCAGGCACGCTTGCATTTGAAGTACAAACTGGTGGCTGATACTAAGAATTAAGAGGTCTATGCAACATTGTCTTCTTTACGTACATTCTACAGTACTTTTTGTGGAACATGAAGAATTTCTGGTACATTGAGTGGAGTGTGTGGGAGGAAAGGAGAAAACAAAAAAGAGCCAGAGTGCTTTCTGAAAAAAAGAAATAGTTATTACTTCAAGTTTCAGAATTTGCCGGGGGTGGGGGGGAAATCTTCCTTGCTTTGGAATAGCACATATGGGAACAATCATGTCTAAACAATATTTTTTTTATACGTGTGCTCCTGTAGCGAATCTTATCATTTACTGTCTCAGTGTCCATGTATAACCTGCACATGGGAAAACATGTACCTTTACCAGATAGCAATACCCAGTGGAGGCTTTTCAGTCTGACTTTAATCTTGCACATAAACAAGTGTGTTTCTTGTTGCTGTGTATAAATATTATCATTCTTGATATTTTTATTTGGAAATACATAGAAGGTTAGTGGCAGAACAAAATATTTTGCATCATACAGATGACTGGCAAGATCAGATATATTCATGGAAATAATCAGTTTTGGTTTACTGCCACAAAAAAAAAAGTTCGTGATGATGTATAAATCCTGTAGTCCTCAGTGGTTTTAGCATTGCTCATTAGTTAGGAAGTCTTTTTATATAAATGCTTGCAGCACCTGTAGGAAACAAGGCACCTGAAATCAACAGTGGTATTACTGTTCCTTATCCAACACTAGTGATACAGCTTGTCAAAGGCCATGGAGGTCTACTGTTTGGATTAATGCAGGGTCACGTATGGAACAGTTGTATCAAGCAGGTTGAAATCTTCTCACTCATCGTTATAGAAAATTCAGTTCTGTCATCCCAAGATTTAGGGGCCAGAAACAGATCTCTGAAGCCTCTGAAAGCAGGGTAAAAATAGAAAATAGGAAACAGAGGGCAAGGTGAATCAGAGCCCTTGAGAATTTTGTTTACTTCCCCCCGTTACAGGAGAGAGAACACGTACTAATCTGTATGTTTGTTACATTTATGCAAAGAAAGTATATGCTGTGTTTCTCATCATCTTTATGTTGTAACAAAATATGTATGGAAGACTTGTATACATTTGGGCAATAAGCTAAATCCTTTTCGACCATGGGACAATTGTCATCATTGTTTTGCCAAACAGAGCAAGAAGACCCTTGCACCTGATGATCTCTTTCTTGAGTAATTATGCTGAAAAAAATGGAAGGATATGTAATGTCTGCCTCCTGTAAGGGTTTGTTTTTTAAAAAAGTGCTGCTATGTCAACTTACGCGACAGATAGCATGCAGCACAATCAATGCCTATGTCGATTCCTTGATGCACTGAAGTTCATATAAAGAGGTTTGCATACTGCAGCAAGCCATAGGCTCAGACATTGCATGGCAATGCAGCAGACATGAGTTTAATGCTCCGACTTTAACTTGGAATGATGTGTTTCATCTCCACCGTCCATTTGCACATCTCACACGCGTCTTGTTCATATGGTCTTTATTCAAGAGTTCTTTATGCGGTCATATTGTCTACATGGATTTCACATCTGAAGGCCTATTTTGTAGTAGAGGAGTTACTCCAGATGTGTTAATACTTAGGTGAAATGGTTATAATGGAAGATATGGATTTGCAGTGCACCAGCATTTGGGAACAAAGTGACGGCGTGATTGTGCTTCTCTTACCTTAGTACTAGCCACCATACCACTTCCTCAAGACAGTACTTTACTGTGAGCAAGTTACAGAAGAATGAAATCCCATGTTTCCCCGACGCTGTGAGGAAGATTAGGATGCTGTCTTGCTGAGAGAAACCCTTTTATTTCTCAACAAATCTAGACAAAATTTCACCACCATGGAATCCCTGCTAATAATTCTTGTTGAGTTCCTCTTGTCTTCCTGAGCATTCAAAGTTAACTGAATCCTTATTGCCTAGTGGATTTTTTTTCTGTTCCTTTTCTAAATACCTTCAGAATGATTAATGCTAAATGTCATACACATATTGAAGATTGCTTCTTTTAGATTATTTTATGTATACTAAATTGCAAACTATTGCTTTAGGTAGGAGTAGAAATAGAATTCTTAGCATAAAACCCCCTGTTACTTAAGACTTTTGTCAACTTAACTCAAAGCTAAATCACAGGGTGTTGAAAGGGATACCAGTAATATGAGTTTGTTCCTGAATTTTCTGAATTTTTATGAGGTCCTTCATATTTTTTTCCTAAGAGGTTAGAAAAATCTGAATGTTTTAATTGGTGGAAAATGGAACTAAAGCCAAACATGTGAAGTTCTCTAGTGTTTTTGCTCGCTTGAATGTTCTGTGTGGGCTGGTGCTTAAAGTGCACATAATTCTATGCCTGCATTTTGCCCAGCTGTACAGTGATGACATCAAGTGACATGTCAAATAAACCTGAGAGCCCAGTAGGACAGGCAGGATTGCCATCATATCAGAACCTCTGTTCTGCCACTGCTTCTCTTTAAACCTTTAATTAACCTCCCTGGCTGGAGACATACAGGTCAAGACAAATTCAGAGCAGTTATGTCCTCCTACCAACACTGAGATGCATGTTTTCAAAGCACTGTATGGCTAAATCCCTAAACAATTCCCACTGATACAGGTGGGAATCCCACAGTGAAATCCCCGAATGTTTCCTTGAGCACGTGTTCATTAAGACTTCCTCTCCCGCCCTCTGTCTCCCACCTCTGTTTTCAAGTAGAGGTCCAAGAGGTATTTTTGAAGCAAAACAACTGAACAAGGAAACAGTTAATACAGGCATTGTGTTCTGAGTGATTTACCTGCAATTATGAAAGTCCTTGTGGTATGTAACATCTTTCATTTGATGTGGGAGGGTATATAGAGCTATGGCAAAGAAAGCTAATGGTGTCAGAAGCATTTCCCCCTTACAGCTTACAGTTCATGGGAGAGGAGCAGTCTGTTCGTGTATCATGTCTCAAATCCAGGAGTCAAATATTGTTCAGAGAAAAGCAAGAGGAATTTTATAGACTGTCGGATTAGCTCTCCTTTCATATATAGTTTTAGTGATTGCATTCAATGAATTTTGGCATTTTAAGAAAAAAAATCTGAATAATGGGAAACCTTATTGCAGAATAATGTTTTGTCAACTTGTTACAAGAGTTGTATGCACGCTTACAGGCTTGGGATTTAGATAATTTACCTACTCAAATTTTCCTCCTTTGCTTTCTTAGTGGTACTTACTGTAGCTGCACGTGAGTTAACATCTGTATTTTTTTCTTATATACAAAATATGTTCCATGTATGTTGTATTGCATACAAGTATAATGAAAGCTAATAAAAATTTAAAGTGTTTTAAGTTGGACTAACATTGAATGGCATTATTAATTGCTATTTATCTAATTCTTATATACTGTAGATCAGCCTGATTCCTCTTTTTGCTCTAGATCTATTTACAGGAAGGACAATTTAGGAGATGAATGTTTCATTTATAGTTGCTCCTTTTTTAGCTTCATACCTCTGTGATGAAAGTCCTGTCTGTAAAAATACAAAGGTAACAGCCCTACCTTTCATGAGTATTTTGAGAATAACTGCATTAATTCTGGTGTAATATTCAACAAATATATCAAGATATATAATTTATACAATAACTTTTTTTTTTTTTCCTGACTGGTTCCTTCTACTTAAGGTCCTTGGAAATGGCTGCCAAGGCTTATTTGGCAGAGCTGGACTAGAATAACATTCTGAGGAACATTTGTGCTGTATTTTCTAATTCAACGTTTGCTCTGAGCCTTCAGTTTTTCTTTTACATAAAGAGCTATTTTGTCAGTCAGAATGAAGAAAGCAACTTTGTCTCAAAATTATTCATGCTAGCCATATATAGTCCCTCTGCACACCTTCTTTGTCTCCCTTGACTTTATTTATTCTTAAGACAAGTTACTGATGTTCAGGAAGGCCTAGATTGGAAATTGAAGTCGGCCACTACTTGCAACCTGGTCCAGTGTCCCCCCGGGCAGGTTTCTGACAGCTGTAAGTGGTCCCAGAGCAGGGCGTTGCTGATCATGGGCACAGACCTGGGTTTCTCAGGTAATCTCCCAGGTGCAGAATCAGTTTCTGGTAACATTGTTGTTCATCAAGGGCATTGCAGATTGAGACGTGGGCTGTGAAATGAGGGTGACAACTGTCGAAAATACCTCAGGTGATTGGTCATCCTTTTGCACAACTAACCTGGCTGTGGCAGCTCAGTTTTTCTAGCTAAATCCTTCAGGAGAGCAAGTAATGCAAGGATAACAAAAGAAACTTCTTAGGCATGTCCACTTTACTCCCAGATAAGTTAAAACAAACAAACAAACCAACAGCCTAAACAGTTGAGGGGAACAGCAGGGCATCCTGATTTTTACAGCACGTATTGCTCAGGATAGAATCTCTGATGAGGCAGAGACTCCTCTGACTTTCTGCCCAGTCCCCAAGGCACAAGGAAACTTGAGCCCTTTCAAAGCAATCCTTGACCTTTTCCATCAGGAAACCAGGGTGAGAAACTCAGCCATGTGCCTCTAGAGCAGGGATTTCCCAGCCCTGTGTAGGGAAGCCTGCTCACTAGAAAAACTGGGCCAGCCTCTGAGTGTTCAAGAGCAGCATCTTTCTACTGGGAAGGGCAATGGGAGCCACGCAGAACCAGTATCTTAGTTTTGTGCTCCCTTCTGCATTTCATAAATCACATGTCTTGTGCGTTACATCCAAGAATGTCCTAATTTTGTCAAGGATAGTCTTGCCAAGGATTTCAGCATGACCTAGGTGCGTGAAAAAGCAGGCTGTGGTACAGACTGTGGCAGTGAACATTGCAGGGAAGTTGCTATCGCATGGAGTGCACAGTTTGACTTGGGAACAGTCCAAATCCTTTCACAATTATCAATACATTTCAAACAGCAGCTTGTACTGAATACACGCATATTTATACTAGGAAACCTATAATTTATTAATCCTAGCTATTAAAGTAATACATAGGGTTCTTTGACTGACATCTGGCTCTGCTTCCTAAGAATTATGCAAAGGGGGAAGACCTAATGTAACAGATAAGCAAGTTTTCTCCTTGGTAAAAAGGAAATGTCTAGGCGTCCTCACCTGGGTATTCCCATGGCTCGGTTGTATCTGGGGTTGAGTCAGTCAACCTTTTCTGTCCTTTGCCAGTTAAATCAGGCATTATTTTAACTCTTGTTCCTTTCTTCAGCAACCTGCTTGTTTGGAGGAGTTCAAAAGGCAGTGGAGCAATCTTATCACCTGTCTGTGCTTGGACCCGTAGGCCTGGGTAGAGCAGTGGCGGATGGTGAAAGCTATTTCCACTATTTCTGCTCTCAAAGGGTTGTCCGCCTCCTGCATTGCAGATTCGTAACTGGGGATAGTAACCTCTTAGGTCACCCCAGCAACTAGAAGACAGGTTTTGAGCAATTCCTGTTGGAGTTTTTCTTTCTATGTCTCCAGCTTCGTGGAGGTGAGACAGCAGCAGGAGCTTCTTGTACCTGTGTGCAGAAAAAATTTAACTATTGGACAGAAATTGGTCTTCATACATGTTTTGTCCTGAAGGCTGACTGAGGATGACCGTCCATGGAAAACTAAAGCTTTTTGTAGAGAAACCTGAGCTTGGGATGAAAAGCCATAAGCACTTGTAGCTACTTCACAGCCGTGCTTCACACGGGCAAACTGGTCTATGTGTGTTCATTTAAACACATTATCAGTCAAGCAAAAATTGCGTGTGTGAACTATTGAAGTTGTTCAGTCAAGAAGGAGGCAACAATGTACACGGGGTGTGGNCCGGCTCCAACCCACCCACCGCAGGGCACGGCTGAGCCCCGCAGCCACCATGGCGGAGCTGTGGGGAAAGCCTCTGTCAGAAAGGGCAAAATGCTGCCTGGCAGCTGGGGCTGAGGGGAACAGTGTGAGAAGCAACTCCTGGAGATGACCGTGGTGGTGCAGGTATCCACGCTGCAGTTTGTGGAGGACCTCACACTAGAGCAGGTGGATATTCCCTGAAGGAACTGCAGCCTGTGGAGAGCCCCCACGCTGGAGCAGGTTTATCCTGAAGGACCAGAGCCTGTGGCAAAGACCCATGCTGGACCAGGGGAAGAGTGTGAGGAGGAAGTGGCAGAGGGGAGCTGTTATGGCCTGACAGCAACCCCTGTTCCTCATCCCCTCTGTGCCAGTGGGGGATAGCAATGAGTTGAATTACTTTTCCCCAAGTCGAGTCTGTTTTGCCAGCCAGCCAACATCAGCCCACCACAGTACAAAAGTGTCATAATGATATTGTAATGCAAATGGTGCCCAACACTGCAGATCTTTCTGTGTTAACGGTGTAGGCATGCCCAAGAGGGATGGCAGATGCTTGCTGCTGAGAGGATTTTGTAGACTGTGGCTTCTTGAGAGGGAAAAAAATAAAGAACAGACTGCTTCAAGCCCCCCCACAGGACTCGTGGTCTCCCATCCTGGGAGGTCAGGTGGCACTAAGTTGTTTAACACTAAACACAGACTGCCAAATCCTGCCCTGATTGCTAGCTTATATGGTGCAATACATACGTTATTTACTAATGATGGAATTTTTCTGTGTTTTAGGGGAAGTGGTGGGACTTCCTTGTGCAACAACATGCCAGAAGTACCTGTCAGTAGCCGTCCTTTGTTGCCTTGCTGCTTACATCAGTGGCACCCAGTAGTCCAGACTGACATTGCCTCCCTGAGAGATCTCACATGTGGACTGAGGGGACTGTCATCTTGCTCTTGACAACTTGTAAGTAGTATTTAGACATCTCATGCTTGGAGGGCTTCCTAACTTTGCATTTTCTTTCAAATATAGTGATTGTTTTCTGTATTTGAGGAGAGTTAACCTGAGGTTACAAAACAGTTGACAGATAAATGGAGTTACAGCCTGGCAGCACGGGCTATCTGCTTGGCTGCTGGCTGCATGATGTGCTGAAATATTACCCAACATAGAATCATAGAATCATTTAGGTTGGAAAAGACCCTCAAGATCATTGAGTCCAACCGTAAACCTAACACTGCCAAGCCCACCACTACACCATGTCCCTAAACACCACGTCTATACGACTTTTAAATACCTCCAGGGATGGTGACTCGACCACTTCCCTGGGCAGCCCATTCAAATGCTTGACAACCCTTTCTGTGAAGAACTTTTTCCTAATATCCGATCTAAACCTCCCCTGGCGCAACTTGAGGCCGTTTCCTCTTGTCCTTGGGAGAAGAGACCGACCCCTATCTCTCTACAGCCTCCTTTCAGGTAGTTGTAGAGAGCGACAAGGTCTCCTCTCAGCCTCCTCATTCTCCACACTAAACAATCGCAGTTCCCTCAGCCACTTCTTGTAAGACTTTTTCTCTAGATCCTTCACCAGCTTTGTTGCCCTTCTCTGGACACGCTTCAGCACNATACCTCCAGGGATGGTGACTCGACCACTTCCCTGGGCAGCCCATTCAAATGCTTGACAACCCTTTCTGTGAAGAACTTTTTCCTAATATCCGATCTAAACCTCCCCTGGCGCAACTTGAGGCCGTTTCCTCTTGTCCTTGGGAGAAGAGACCGACCCCTATCTCTCTACAGCCTCCTTTCAGGTAGTTGTAGAGAGCGACAAGGTCTCCTCTCAGCCTCCTCATTCTCCACACTAAACAATCGCAGTTCCCTCAGNCAGTTCCCTCAGCCGCTCCTCATAAGACTTGTCCTCCAGACCCCTCACCAGCTTTGTTGCCCTTCTCTGGACACGCTTCAGCACCTCAGTGTCTTTGTTGTAGTGAGGGGCCCAGAACTGAACACAGTACTCAAGGTGGGGCCTCACCAGGGCCGAGTACAAGGGGAAGATCACTTCCCTAGTCCTGCTGGCCACACTATTTCTGATACAAGCCAGGATGTTACTAGCCTTCTTGGCCACCTGGGCACACTGCTGGCTCATATTCAGCTGTCTGTCAATCAAGACCCCCAGGTCCTTTTCCGCCAGGCAGCTTTCCAGCTGCTCTTCCCCAAGCACTGTGTGGGGTTGCTGCGACCCGAAGTGCAGGACCTGGCACTTGGCCTTGTTGAATGCGATACCACTGGCCTCAGCCCATCGGTCCAGTCTGTCCAGATCCCTCTGTAGAACCTTCCTACCCTCAAGCAGATCAACACTACCACCCAACTTGGTGTTGTCTGCAAACTTATTGAGGGTGCACTTGATCCCCTTGTCCAGGTCGTTGATTAAAATATTAAAGAGAACAGGCCCCAGTACCAAGCCCTGGGGAACACTGCTTGTGACTGGCTGCCAAATGGATTTAACTCCATTCACCACAACTCTTTGGGCCTGGCCATCCAGCAAGTTTTTTGCCCAGCGAAGAGTACACCCATCCAAGCCATGAAAAGCCAGTTTCTCCAGGAGAATGCTTGTGGAAACAGTGTCAAAGGCTCCATTAAAAGCAGGCTCTCATGTTCAGTATAGATTAAGAAATTCCAAGTGTGTCCTAGACGCAGATTTTTAATACAACAAAAACCCTCGATGATGTAGATGGGTGTTTTCAGTCCTCTTCACAGCAATGGCACCTTGTCATGAATAAGGAGGCTATAAAGTTGAAAATTATTACTTTGTCTCTTGGTCCTGGTAGTTCAAACATTCAACAGTACCATAGCATTTACTGTCCTTCAGATAGACCCACTTAATCTGTCTTGTGATAAAACAACATTTGGAAGTAGATCCATCATTTAGTATGCAGTTGCTTTGGTACTTATATCAAGTGATAAAACCCAGGATATTTGTGACTGGAAATGAACATCTATTGAGGCTTACTTAATGCATATGCAAGAAAAAGGAGGGAAACTGTTAAATCAGCAATTTTGTTCAGTTAATTCCATTCCAGCAACATCTTATGGTAGCCTATGAGCATAAAATAGGTCAAATACTCACATAGTAACAGCACACGCAACTTTGCCCAGAGTATCCTGTTCCCACATAAATGAGAGACGGGTAAGTGAAATTAGGTTTATGGTGGGGTATGCAAGGTAAAAATGCTTAAAGCACTATAGCTACGGTGGAGAAATAGACACTTAATCATATGTTTACATGCCTGTACAATCAGTTTAATGAAATTACCGTCAAAAGCGTATCATTCAATTTTTCCTCTTTAGGAGGACTAAGTAGAGCCTGAGGAAAGGACAGATTCTGAATGAGGAGAAGATGCAACCGAGTACGAAATGACGGTTAAAATAACCTTAAGTTTCTTTGAGGGGTAAATGAACTAAAACAACACATGCTTTTAAGTGGCAAAGACTTTAGGCATATATTTTTTATATATTCTTAAAACACACTAATTAAAATTAATTTTCCTAAATGTGACTCCTCAGTGACATTTAAAAGAACCATGCAATTTTGCCTCCATTATTTGAAATAATAAATAAAAATATTTAAAAATGATAAGAAATCCCCAAAGAATGTATGAAACATTGCATGTAAAAAGGTTAAGATTTTACCCCCAAATTATGCACCTTTATCTGTTTTTATTAATCGAATTTTTAAAAGTGTAGGCTCTGTATTTTTTTGGTATGTAGCCCAGCAAAATTTCCTGGAAAACCTGAGTTAAAAAAGGGAGGAAAAATTACTATATATCAGTATTCCCATAGAGGGTTGTTTGGCTGGGTATTTTCATGAAAGATACAGTGGTGGAAATCTTTCAGTGAATTTTAATCTCTGTGTCTCTGTCAATGCCATAATGCCAGAGTAGTTTACAACCAAACTTTTTAGGCCTTGGACAATGAATTTCCAAGTTTCTGGCACTTCTCCAGATACAGATATTAGATACAGAGATTATTAGGTGATAACTAAACTTTTTTTAATACAACTTTTTTACAGACCTGATATTTCACATCAGCCCAGATACTAGTCTTGTGTCACCACGAGTTTAAGTAGCAATATATAATGCTACATTTTTCATCTCTTAAGCCATTGCTACTTTTCCACAGAAGGTTACAAGCCTAAGCTTGGAAAGCTCTATTCCAACATCAGAACATTTGGGATTGTAAGAGTTACTAAAATGAAAAAGATCAGGTCAATATTTGCATCAGGCCCTTTACAAAAGCAAAGAGTTTTTCATCTGCATCATATTAAGGCAGTTCAGTTTAACAGGAGCTCCTGTAGTGTATAATTGAGCTGCAGGTTTCCGAAAGTCAGACTACCTGCTTATTTAGGATCTTAAATTTCAGTTATGCGGTAATTTTCTGGAATGAAGCTTATAGCAGGACCAGAGTTTAAACATGGATGCCAGATCCTGACTGTTGTTTGAAAATTCAGACTGTAATTCAGAAGCTGAGGTTGTAGCAAGTATATACACCAAATATCATCATAACTAATGCAGTTGACAGCATGGTGTATTCTTGGAATTTATAAGAACTTGAATAAAAGACTGAGGCTAATAGTACTGCGCACTATAAAAATACAGAACAAAAGATGATAGTTTGTGAATAAAACAGCAACTGAAGTTAAAGGATTTAGAAAACTGATGTGATACATGACACAGTTCTAGAATTAGAAACCTTACTCTAAACATAAACGTATTTAAGTCTTGTCTATTTCATTTGATGACAAGTATAACAAATCAGGTAATTTTTTTGTTGACATTTCTTAATTCAGACTTGTTACAAATTTTTACTCTGCTGGAATGAGTTAAATAAAAAAAAAAGTGGTACAGTAGGGATTATAAAATAAGACAAAAATCTGGCCGTGTTTAGAGGTATGTGATTTTATTTACTTCAATACAGTGCTTGAAATTTGTCAGGTTCATTGCTGCAAACAAGAAACATTAGTTTTTCTCTCTCAGTAAGCACAGAACACAAAATTGCATATTTTCTTTAAGCAAACCACTGCCTCAAATTCTTGCATGAATACTTGAAGTTTGCAGGTGCTACTACCTATTAAAAGCTTGAAATTAGCAGTAATGTACTTGACATTATGGAGTGGGGTTCTTGACTAGAGGCCATGCTAAGGTTTTTAAAAGGTTCATACCTTAAATATTATATCACCATTCTGCTCTCTAACAGGTTCCGTTTTAGCAATGAAGCTTATTTTTGTCCTATATGATGTCATAGCCCAGACATTTAAGCTAAAGGGAAAAATTAATAATTAGCTCACAGATTCGGAGCCACTAGAGTTTGAATTTTAGGTAGAGACAAACACAAAGAAACTATTTGGCAGCTTATTGTTTTGACTGAGACAATAGCAGTGGTCTGGTTGAAGAAATATGCTTTAGTTAATATTAATGGGTTTAAAATTTTTTTCTTACTCTTTATTTTACTTTTGCAAACAAATCTACTTTAGGGAACCAAAAGCAATTTCTTTCTTATGATTATTTCAAAATATGAATCCAACGTAATTAGTTAAATTTATAATAATATCCTATAAAAAGTTTAACACCTTTTTTGTATATGTTTTGTATAATGTAATACATAATACAATTTCTGTCATTAAGAAAATACATGACTGCATTGAAGGACTGTGATTCAAAGAAATGTATGGTATACAAACGTAAAGAAAAAAGCTCTTTTTTTTGTGTGTGGTAGTATTGAACAGTGTTTTGTGAAAACTGGTATACAATAAGGCCTGTCAAACATATGGCTATTGCATTAAAATTTTTCAGTTCCCATTGGAAAATTAAATATTTTCGCCTTGCTATCTGTAGTATTATCTTTACCAAATGTAGCAAAATGTAGGGAAAAGCACACATCTGTAGGTAATGTTATCTGGCTATTATAAGGAAACTTGGGATGTTTTGAGTGGCAGCTACACAGAGGTAAACAAACATTTTAAAATAATTATACTAAATGCATAAAAGGGACAAGGTTACAGTACGCATAATGTCTTTTTTTTTTATTTATCTATATGAAATTGTTATAAAAATCAACACGCACTGTGTTTACGATACTGCCTGAATTATCTTTCCTCTGGTGATTTTTCTCGTTTCTTTAAAAAACAATAGAACCTGAAAGTCACTCAGGATATATTTTATCAGATTTGGAAAGCACGCAGTTCTAATAAGTTGGGGAAAAAAACATCTATGATAATGAAGAACACCAGCTTTCCTGGGAAAGGTATAGTTCCCTAATTCAGAGCTGGCATTTGAATGTGAAATCAAGATCTTTAAATATCAGATGGAATTCCTATTCTTTTCTGATTCACTAGTATTTTTGTGCATCCCTGTATGAGTATGTCCTAAGCATCCATAAACTGAAAATGGTCTCGAATGCAAAGGCAAAACTTGCAGAACATTGGGCACCAACTGGAAAATGATTTTACTTCAGCTACCAGTGGATGATTACTAATAACACAGATTTACTTTGCCTTCGTGTTCAGAATACTTACATGTTTTTGTAAGCCGTCTACTCAGAATTTATAAATAGGAAATAAAATAACCCTCGAAAGCCAAACAACTTCTTCTGCTTGTCGCCATATGCTGCATCTTTTCCCCCTAGGTTTTGTATACTCTGTGTGCTGAAGAATGGTGTCTTTTCTTTTCATGTTGCTCTGTCGGCGGTCATAACAGCTATTCTCTTCATGAATATGTAAATCCCATGCATAAAATCAGAAAAATTAGCATGGCGATTCCCACTATAGAATGTGCCCAATTATGTCTGTCTAATACGTGAATAGTGATGATTTAATCTTTTGACTATATGAGCGGATTCAGGTACTGTTACAAGCGATGCTGTAATTACAGAATACCCAAACACACAAGCTGGATGCGTGCACATGCTGGGGGATCATCGGGCTTTTAATAAGAACTCGGCATCTGATGCGTGGCTGCGATGGAGTGCATGCAGATTCATTTACAGGCACTTACTCTGATGGTTAGTGACAAGGGAGAAAAATGCCCTAGGTCTGCAATACCCTTCCCCTTACTAACTGACACTCATTTGCATTTGAAATTTTTTTGAGTTCCTACTGAATGCTTACAATTAGAACGGAGTGAATAAAAGTTGGGATAAATAAAGGGAGAAAATGGTGACCGTATTTGCTAGGCATCCTTAACTCATTTGGTTTATCAGGAATGGGTGTTGGAGGGGGGAGGAAGGACATGCAGAAAACAAAAACAAAAACGCACCACCAGCAATTGATGCATTTTTGTATTTAAATAAGCAGGCGTGCTCATGCATATTTATATGACGTGCATGCCTATGCGCCGTTCTGAGCAGTGGCACTGCGGCTCGGCTGCAGTAATTAGGCTGATGTAATTATAGCAAAACAAAGCAAGCTTAGGCTGATTTTTTTTTTTTTTTTAATACAGTGGGAACATTAAAGACATATGCGTATTCCAGTGTACAAAAAATGAACCTGAACTGCTGTCAGAGGCTAGGAGGACAGTGTGGCCAGTGCACCTATTGTGTCACTGCTGTAGAAAGCAGCTTAGCGATTGGCCACTGTCTGCAGCACATAATACTGACTGGTTATAAAGGACTTGTCTAGAGGAAAGCCTGTAGGTACTCCATTGTCTGGCAAAGTTGATATGACTGCATTCTTTTTGCAGGGGGTCAGACAGCTGAACTGTAAAAGCTGCACAGATTTTTTTTTTTTTTCCTTCTTCTCTCTCTCTCTCTGTCTCTTCCATACAGCATTTTTCTTTCATGCCCTGTCTCAGTTTGCATAGTTAAAGAGAATGCTAATTAAGATCCCTTGTCTTAACCTGAAAATAATGACTCGGATGTAAATAGAAAACTGGTGATAATTTAAAATATTCCTGTGTAGCACCAAGATATCAGTTACCGTTCTAGGGGAAAAAAACTGAAGATTTTTTTTTTATAATCAAGGTAAACAAAGAAGAGTTATTGCTTTTCTTTCTTTCTTTCTTTCTTTCTTGCTTTCTTTCTTTCTTTCTTTCTTTCTTTTTTTTTTTTTAAACCAATGATGCTGTGCTATCGCAGGTCAGATAACGTTTTATTTCAGAAAGTGTGCTAGCTACATAATTTAAAAGTCCACAAATCAGTTGCAATTTAGTGCTTATTAATCCTTCTTAGGATGTAATTCGGTGAAAGAACTGCTTTAAAAAAATTCTTTTCTGTATTATAGACGGATCTAACAACGCAGTCTGGGCTCCGTGCCAAAGGCTGGTATTTCACAGCAGCGACCGCCTTACAGATGAGCTGTGGGAAGCAGGAGGGAGACTCTCTTAGGGTGCCACTACTATGGAGACACAGCTGGGCTGAACAAGATTTGCTTCAAACGACAACAAGAGAGACAGAAAGTGTCTGGTTCGACCGCTGCCCAAGCAGGCAGTAACCAGAAGAGCTAGCAGCCAATCCGGCCATGCTGCACTGTTCGAAACCAGCTCTACATCCCAGCCAATCAGTGACATCACTGGTGAGAAACTCATTTACATCATGCAGTAATGAACTTTGTTTAACGTATCCTTTTTTCTTTTCTTTTTTTTTTTTTTTCCTCACAGAGATTAGGTCCTCCATTAATTATTCTGCCAGCATAATTTGAATCGCTATGCAAAACGGTGGCTACATTTTTCCTGATTTTTTTTTTTTTTTAACTATGTGCTGTCTCTGCAGGTAACTATGGGTATTGTTCCATTTTTTTTTCTGTTGGCCCCATAAACCTTTTAAAAGAGTCTTTTATTGTTAATATTGTGCGTATATTTTTCTTTCATGTATGTTTGTCTCCTTGTAGTCCTTATCTAATGTGGTACTGCTTCCTCCAGTTGTAGTCTGAGATTACCTTTAACCATCTTGGAAGGTAAAAAGGATGTTGCTGCAGCACTGAGTTTGCATCTTTAGCTGCCATCACGATCTAAGTACTTATTCTAATGCTTCAGAAATCATTTCACTGTGGCCGTTTTACATATCTGTCTTTCTCTAAAGGTTCTTACATGCATCTGTTACAACTGAGTGAAGTTCAGTACTGTTATATTTCATTCTTCACCACTTTCAGCCAAGATGTCATTTTATTAATGAATAGAACTGAGATCATTTCGGAACAAATTTCACCCCCTTCCTTCCACCTCAACACAATGCACCTGATTTGCATCCATTTACCAGAATAACTGAATACAAGAGCCAGTATGAAAGGAAGTCAAGGGAGAGCTTGCATACTGCTTCGGGGTATGTTGCAGCAAAGCGAAATATAGAATTTTTCTTTAGCTATTTCTCTTTTTACTTAGGATGTGCTTAATCTACACAGAAAATATTAGATCTTATCTTGAAAAACTATTTTCTAGCCAGCTTTTCATATTAGGGAATAGATTTGGTGTTTTTTTAAAAAATAATAAACATGCACATTTTCTTGAGATGTGTTCAATTATAAATGGAAAACATTTGGGCAAGCCAACATTGTGTTGAACATTTGGATTTAGTTCTTTGTGGGTAAAGTAATTTGTTGTGCGAACAATTTAAAACCAGCCCGGAATACTGTGGAATGCAGAGATTTCAGACCGCATAATCTAATGAGGCAAGGTTTTGCTCTTCAGTATTCTAATAGCTGAAACAGAATCAGATATGAGACAAATTCAATATTGTGTTATTAAATTAAAGCTCTATCTATTGCTAGTGGGCTTCAAGAGGTCAACAGTCTTTGGTAAAACAAAATTGTATTTAAAGAAGTATTCTTAAATAGAATTTTTGTTACAATGTGATAACTTCCCCCCTCTTTGCACACAATAATGTAAAATTTGTTTATGGAGCTTCAGTTAGATATTGATCCTTGTAGTCACTATGAAAATACAGAGGATTTAAACACTAAACCATAGCTGTTTCAATGCATGATGCATTCCATCATCCCATCATCAGTATTCAGCGTGCGGCTGTCCTGATTCAGCCACTAGCTCCCCTGCTGCAGATCCTGTAATTTGAATCATGCGTAATAATATATTATCCTACCGGGGGCCTTCTTTCAGTAGGAGAGTGGTTTTATACCTTCTGTTATAAGAGAACTGTTGGCTCCTTGCCATCTCGTAGCCATTATTCACGGAGGCAATCAAGATGGTCTTCCTTAAGGAATAACATCTGCACAACTGCATGTGCCAGAAATATGCAGCCTCCCCTCACGTTATAAATTTGGTTTTCTTGGAAGCGGGAATATTTGAGAATACTGGAGCATAAAAACTGGACATTTACAGGAATCCATCAAAAGTATATTGAATGTACCATGTGCTGAAATCCAGGCTGTGAGGGCATTTGGAGTGGCTAACAGGGGCAGAGGAGAAGAAAATAGAAGCTGGTGGCTATTCTGTGCTCATGCTAAACTTTTTCATACTCAGGTTATTGGCTTAGCTGATGATTCGTGCTATATTAAAAATGTGACTTTTTCCTTGCTGACAAGGTAATTTTCTAGCTAATGCGCTGATGGTATAGTGTCAGTTGGGACTGGAGCTGCATTTCCCGAGTTGAGAATCTAACATTATTTGATGCATTCAACAGGATGCACTATCAGTTAGTAGTGAATGAAAAACAGATACAAAAAGAGGCTAAGGTTGTAGAAAATACGGAAAATTCACAATGAAGTAGCAAATCTCAGAAACAGAGAATCTGAGAATCCTCTGAAAATACACATTTATGAATTGCATCTGCTGGTAAAAGCTCTGTATGGCATCTGAAGGCTAGTGAAAGCAGCTGCATGGGGGCAGATAAAGAGAAACCTGTGCAAGTCTGTGCAACTCTATCATCTCCAGAATGTGCACCACTGTCACATGTAGTGTATCTACCAACGCTATAGCCTATTTTCTTTTCTTTCATTCACATAAATATCATCCCTAAATCACAAACAACACCCTCCCCCAGATCTTATTTTTACAAATATTCTTTTTCTGTAGGCATATAGAGAAGTGGAATTTTGGTCTGAGGTTTGACCATACCTGTTAGCGAGAGCAGAGCTGTTATTTTTGAATTAGGGAAGAGAGAGGGGAATATTGGGGAACAAGAGAAAAAAAGCCTGATTTAGTATATTCATCTCATCCTGGAGCTTTACATATTCCTCACTGAAGAACAACAATACAACTGTAGTAACTAATCCTACCTAAGCTGTGTTTATTACAGTACTATTGAGATGTATAGAGACGGGGGGGAGTCTTCCTATCATCATCTCCTGTTTTACCTTCTAGAAGAGAGAAGTAAAATCCACAACCTGGCTGAAAATCAAAAGTACTAATATTTAGGAACAGACGTTCTTCTGAGACTAGAGGAATGATAGTTAAGTAGGGCTCATCTGGTGGCTGACATCTAAAGAATCTTCTTAGAGGGAAGACATAACCTTAGCACCTGAATAAGCTGTCATATTCAAAATACTGTACAAAAAAAAGATTGGTATTCTTTAAAGAAACAAGGGAAATCCAGTAACGTGGCCTAGAAATAAACTAAATTTTAGACAAACAGGTTGCTGGTTGCTGGTTACTGCTTACTCCCTGACTCATGCCAAGCTAGTAGTGAGGAAGAAGGTTTCATAGGCCATCAATGCTCCATTGAAGAACATCCCTCTAAACAGTCCTCGACTTTTCAATACCTGGGCATCAATAAGAAAAAACAATACAAAAGAAGATAATGATTTGTAGGATCACAGGGAGACAAATCATTTTTTGGTAGCTGAACTTTACTTTGAATGAGGAAACAGAGTAAAGCATGGCATTTGTTATTGTTCATCCTATCTAAAAGAAGAGTTATATCATTTGGGAGGATGAGCCAGCAAATAACATCCACTGGAAATTACGTGTTTCTTTTCTACTTCTGTGAACAAGTATATTGTACTTGATTCTGTTCTTCTGTGCTTGCGTTTCTGCTTTCTGATTAAAGTCCTAATGAAATGTCTGTTCCACATATTTCTTCTAAAAAAGCCTGTTTTTTCAATATCTGATGTTTCCAAGTAGGACACCTACATGAAGAGGGTATAGACACTGGAATTTGTTTTCTGCCGTTACATAGTCTATGAAAATCGGACTTTTTCCAGCTACCTCAATTTGTACAATTTATAGGGAAAACAATGAGATTTGATAACAGAGGTGACTGCTAATGCAAATTACTGCATTTAAATTTTTATGTCATATCTAATCTTTTATAGTTTAAGAGAATGTTCCTGTTTCCTCAAATAGTCAATTTTTAAACAAATAAATTAATTCAAACAGTTCTTAGAATTAAGGGTGACAATGCTGGGAAAACACACTAAGAATCCAATAACTTCTAGGTTCTTCCTTCAAAAATAAAGAGTGACTGTGAGACAGACATAGTTGTTTCTTTTTTGTTGATGACCTTTCAGCTGCTACCCTGTAAAAGGCCTGTGCATCCTCTCTTTTTGCAGCATGTTAAATTGAATTGTTTTTAATACTAATGCATAAATCAAGACTAGAATACTCTGCATGTGTTTACCTAAAGGCAGAGGATATTGAGCTATTAAATACACTAGCTTCTTTTACAGTCAACAGTGAAATGGCAGAAAGCTATAGAGAAATATCTGCCTTGCTGAGTTTGGTCTAAAAAACTAGAATAGTACATACATATATATTTCACTTGGCATATAAATGCTCTTTGAGTACAGAATATTATTCCGGTTTTAGCCAGTACTGAGATACATACTTGTCTAAAACTGTGGGGGAAAGATCTTATTTATGGGATACGTTAATATCAAATCAAAATACCATCTTGGGTAAACAAGGTCAGTTACTATTTTACTGGGACACTTCAGCTTTTCTCACTTTAAATTAGGCTCTGGGAAATGGAGTATGATTGCTATTCTCAGTATGAGAAAAAGCCTGGAAGGGACTGAAAACCGTTTTCTAGAAGCAAGTATAGAAAGGATGGTGAATAATAGGTAAAGGAGTCATCAGTTGTTCAAGGTTGGCCTACAATGACTTAAGGGTGATACTGGAAAAGAGGCTCTTTCTTGGCATAAACGCTGCACTGAAATGCCTTTGTTTTACTGGTGGCTAATGGCAGGGCAGTTGAGTGGTGCACGTTGGACTATGTCACCCTGAAGGCCACCAGACAGAGGCTTTGATGTGCAAGGCAGTAAACTGCTGACTTCTACGGCTGTGTTTTTATTTCTTCTTAGACTTGTTTTCATTTTTCACATTAGATGTCAATGTTGTATTGTGCTTAGTGAATATTTTGGAATCCAGACAGATTTTATTAATGCATTTATAATTTTTCATTTTATTCCTGCATTTAAATGAAAGCAGAAAATATCTTGCTATTAGAAAATCCTTAACACAATAAATTTAAGACAATTGTTTTCACTGAGACAAACTGAGCTCTGTGTTGCTATCCAGCAACTATAAAATTAGGTGCTAATACTTTGTTATGAAAACTATCACTTAATGTTTTTGGGAAGTATCTTTAGGAGGATTAAAGAAGTCATGCTGACTGGATTGAAAATTGTAAGACAGTATCATGATTTATAGCAGCTTCTGGCTGTGACCTCATTTGAGTTCCTGAAGAAATGAAAGTTATCTCTGAAGGGCAAATTTAGAGAAATATCTTTGCCAAATTCTTAGATTAGAAGATTGACAGGGGGCTGGTTTTCTTTTAACATGAATAAACTAGTCCAAAAGGCCCAATGACACAGACATTTAAAAAAACCTTAGATTGGCAAGATAATTATTAAAGTATATTCAGATAATCTCAGGCAATATATAACCATAAAAAGGGGCAGAGGTAAAAAGAATGGGACGGTTCAGGTTAGATATCAGCTGTAGCATGAACCAAGTTACTTTGGTAGTGGAAGTAGTCTTGCTTTGTTAACAAGGTATGAGCTAATTTACCTTTGCAGCTAGCCTAATTAGCTGAGATAGATCCCTAGTTGTGGTAAATTCAGTTTCACCAGATGGCTCTGCATTTTGCAGTATATACCCAAAGTGCCCAAATAGAAGGTCAAAAAAGCCCTATGAGCTTGAAAGTCGAGAAACAACCCTCATTCTTATAGTTACAAGCTAGCATCAAAGTGATTGGACCTGGAAGGAAAGTTCTTTGTGAAATGCCATTTTTTGTAATTACTTTATGTGATGTGCACAGATGTCCTATACTGGCTAGTAGTGTCCTTAGTCTGTCAGAGTACAAATTTTGTGCAGAATAGTACTTGTAAAGAGGTAAGTGGAACGCTTTAAATTTCGGGGCAGAAAACTTGAAACTGAATCACTGGGAAACTTGAGCTTACTGCAAGAGGCTATGAGTGCAATGTCATTGTCTTGAAATCTATTACTAAACACATTAAAAGCTATTTTTACACTAGTTGAATCCTTGTTGTTGAGTGGTTTCATTCCTGGAAATAAGTTTAATAAGTATGTATGGAGATGGAAAGATGCGCCCATCACAACCTGTTTGGTATCTGAGAAAGTGTAATCAAGTCTTCTTGGCCACTGCAAAGACAAGTGGGTATTTTTTTGTCTCTAGAGCTGTTCATATATTGGTGGTTTGAAGGACTCTCAGAGGCACAGGAAGCTTTGGGCTGAGGCAGCGGTATGAGGATGCCTGACCTCTACTATGGGGGGTTGCACCGAGGAAACAAGGCTTGCCTGCTTCTGTTATTAGTTAGCTGCTTCATCCTTCGCCTGGACACTAAGAAATCTAGGGGATTATTCTTTTATATTAATCATAAAGGAGATATAGATTTAGGGGCTGTCTGTTACTAGTTTTCTCAAAGGCTTTGAGCAGAGGCCAAATGGCAATGAGAAACATATTTACAACATTTTGGAATTTCCAGGCAAGGTGGAGTTGTTGGTCCTACTACTGTCGATATGCAGAGAAACCTATGAGGTCTGTCCTGAAAAACACACCATAGCTCATTTATGACCATTTTTGTGCATCTGATCTAGTCTGCAGAATTTGGAATGTTTTGCAGCTGGTAGAGTGGTTTGGGAATTTGTAATTGTGCTGGTTGTCCAATGAAAATTACTGTTTCTGTAAATTCTGAGCTAGCTTTGGGTAATGTTTATTACCAAGGATTTTCAAGTTTAAAACAGGTAAGGAATGGAAAAATAATGTTCCACTGCAGCTCAAGTCACCTCAAAACCAATGAAAAATTTGCTTTTGAGTTGGTCTGACAAAAGTGCATGTAGCATGTTCCATTTTAGCATGTCATCTTATCAGAATAGTAGTTGGGCTTCTTTTCTCTTTTATGCTCTATGCTCAAAACAAACAACAAATGGTACTATGGAACTCTTCACTGTGGGAAACTCCTGACTCAAAAAACCCCCACCTTTATTGAAAGGCTGCTCAGTCAAATTCATGGATGAAAAATCCACGAAGAACTGTTGAACATATTGACATTACTTCTAACTCAGGAAATCCTTGAGATGTGAATTGCTGAAGGTTAGGAAGTTATAGCAGGAAAGTATCTCTATGGGTCAGTGTGTCCTTACTCTTTTCTCTTAGGCACCTACTGTCAGAGATAGCATACTGGACTCTCTGATGTGTTACAGTACATGCATTACTAGGTTCCCTGAGGTGCTAAGTGTAATGTCGTTCAAATTTTCCTCACTGCTATGTACAAGAATCAATTGATTTTAGCTAAAATAAACAAAATATAGTTGAGCAGATGGTATACACACAAAAATGAAAACAGCAAGCCACTGAATTGTTCTTTTTAGGTATTACATTGTGATAACAAAAGATAGAGGAATTTTGATGGTGCGTGAAATAAAGCATGTTGAAAACTAGTCAATTAAAACAAGATATTTTGATTTTTGGAATATTCAGAGATCCTTACCATTTATCAGCAAAGCTGAAATCTCTCTGAATTTTTAAATTCCTTTGGAATGTCCCATTCGACATAAAATTTTGAAATTGCTATACGTTGACCATTTTGGTGATGAAAAAAAAATCTGAAATGGTGAAACATTTCTACATGAAAATTTCATATTTTGATAATTTCCGGCAAGCTGCTGTATTAGGCTGTAAGACTGTATTTCCTTTTTCTGTTAACTGAAGGATGCTCTCCTGACCTGAAGCCTGCACATGAAATACCTATGAAACAACCACTGTGTGTGTGAAACAGCTTCTTCTTAGATTCCCATTAATTTCTCAAATGACAGCTATGTTCTGTGGCTGTTTCCTGTAGATCACTTCAATTAGTCTACGATTTTTTTTGTGAGAGGCAGTTAATAATGGTTGGGGTCTTTAAGTTATTAAGATATAGTTTATGGTAATACATGCAACATCTTGAAAATGATGTAGATTTCCTGTCCATGCAGAATGGGCTAAGTACATGTAAATGTACATATTTTTAGTAAAAGCACTCATTGTTAAACCAGCTGCTTTAACTGGTTGACAAAATTGAAATTATTTCCTTATATTTCTTGTCCTGCAAAATATGGACATAGAATTAAGATTATTATAATGATGATTTCCATGCTGAAAAAATAAATATTTACATTGTAAATAGCACCCAAACACTAATTTAAGCTGAAAACAAGACTATAAGGATTTGACAATCTGTCAGTATTTTGTAACAAAATATATTTCCATTTGAACCACTGAAGAGCAAAAAAAGCATTAAGTGTTGTTTCTACAATTTTTGGAAAGTTACAAAGATCACGAAGACCTGAAAACTTCTGGGGTTTAATGCTTCTGTGGAAATATTTCTAAATAGTCAACATAGTGTCATTTAAAAAAATTATAATAATTACATTTGCGAATTTTTTGCAAGTTCTTTTTGAAGATACTGGGTGGTTTCGTTTTCAATCCAAATTTGTGAGCCAGTTTGGGAGCCAACATCAACATGAATGTTGATGTGAATGCAAACCATTATGTTGACATAGTTACATAATTTAAGTATACATATTCATTTTCTGGCATGTATTTGAAACTATATTTGTGTCTTTTCAAAAAGTTTTGGCTTAGCTGACTAAATAAAGACCTGCCCCACAGTTACATTTTCCTATGCCATTCTGATACATATCTGAAATCTGTGATTTTGTCACATTACGAATTGTTTTCCCCATGAGGGGAAACTCCTATTCCCTAGTGGCCTATGTAGATGTTCTGAGCTATCTGGGGCAAAAACTTGCCCTGCTATGATGTGTGCTTCTTTGGGGCCCAGTATAGGGAGGCCACTGGAGAGTCCAGATATTCACACTGTGCAAGTCACAGCTGTGGTGTCAAAAGAAATGGGCATGCTAGAATGTAGTAAAGAAGTTTGTTTTCCAAAAACCTGTCTGCTTTCTTTGGTGCTTCTGGCAGACGGTCTCTTAGAAACATGGCTATGATAGGATATGCAGACACAGCCTGAAATGCCAGCCCAAACAAGGGCTCAGCAGTGATTTATACTCAGATACCTTCCCCTTGTCTGAAGTCAGAGGCTTACAGCTGCCCATGAACAGGCATTGGAGTGGGCTGGGTATGTGAGCCGTCATGTCACTGGCAACTCTAGGTATAGGATTAATGACTAATATTTCTTTTCTTCCTTAGCTTACCTGCTCAGTCTCCCTTTTTGTTTCTTTTACAACAGTGTCGATGGAAAACAGAAATGTATGTTTTCATTAAAATGTATCTCTGAGAGAGACCTGCGTGCAAATTTTGTGCACCTCATAACCAGTTGCCTCATGTTCCTAATAGTTAGGCTCTCATAACTGGTAGCTACATTATTCATTTTCTCTCATTTCCTTTCACAGCTTACATTACCCGTAATGCTTCTTATTAATGTGACATTAAAATTTTCCAAGGACTTCTGGGTAACTTTTAACTCCTCTTGCCTTCCTACCAATACAGTTATTACTTTAATCTTAATATTCATGATAAGAATAAGAGCAATTTTTTTGATGGCACTGGACGCCTGGTCAGAATCAGGAGATAGTGTTGTTTCACAACAATTACGAAGACACAAATCCTGTCCAAATGACAAAAAAAAAAAAAAAGAAAAGAAGAAAGAAACAAAAGCAATGCAGTGTAGCGTGTATCAGAATAGCATATAGTAGTCTCATTATTTATTGTTGCTGCAGACTCTATGAGCTTCAGTCCATATATCCCACTTTATTTCTTTAAAATAAGAACATTCTCACGTTGTTCAAAATCATACAAGAACACATAGATTTTTCTACACAATAATGTTAATAAAATGTATGTTGTTACCATGTTCAGATAATACATAATCAAAGCTAGTATCTCCTACTTGTCTCTATAAGTAGTGTTCTCTCAGAGTTTTTCTAGATAGAGTTAATCACACATTGCATAAGTGCAAGCATGTAAATCAAAGACTTTGACTCACAGTGCTGAAGGATCTCTGATAGGAGATCTTCCTCTTCATCTGGACATCTTATATTGTATTTTCTGATCTGTGTCAGCAAGGTGTACTCTAAAAAGTGGTACAAATATCTATTAAGCATTAAAGTACTTTGGAGAATTCAGTCAGTGACAAATAAACAAATGCATCCTCTACCATAGGTAGAGTCATAGGTGGGATTGGAAAATACAGAACTGATTTCTAAGGACTCAGCTGTTGAGATAATCCATTTATCAGTTCTTTTCCAACTGTTGTGTATAGCTAGTGAATTAGACAATTTGTTCTCCCTCTGTTTTGTACTCAGCATATTTTAAACTATGATAGTAGAAAGTTTATTTCACATTGTACCTAAACAGTTCAGCCCATTAGTTCTCCCTATTTTACTTGGTGGATAATTTCAGCAAGTGTCCCAGCGTGCATTTTCACTTTGATCATGCCCTTTCCATCCAGTTCAAGGGAATTAGATGGGTTCTCAAGGGAGCTAAAGTAACTCTTCAGATGGATTTTGTTGAAGTTATTCACTCACTGGTGAAAAAATGGAACACCAACTGGGAAATATAGTAGCATGTTTGGATTCCTTTTCCACTAGGATAATCCTTGAAAACAAAGCTTCGTATGATGTAGATTCATGCAGAATCATAGGACTAAGTGCACCTGGTAGGCAACAGGAGGCATGTCATTTCAGCAACAAGTTTATTTGCTATAGGCAGAGATCCTGTGAATTGCTCACTAAGTACAAAACAGTTTATTTAAGTGGCCTCCAAGGAAAAGTTTGAGATAAAGAATAGTTTATGTCACAAATCAATTTGAAAAGGTTTGGTAATTTTTTTCACCTTTTTGACCTGATTGTCTGAAGCATCAGCAACCTCTTCCAATAAGCACACAAACCTCACTGTTAGATGTTTTCTCCAGCACCTTTGTTAACTTCTGTTGAGCTATTTCTACACGTTAAATTTGCAAATGTCCACACTCCTCTTGTTGCCTGTGCAGAAATGTGCTTCCAGCTTCTATAGCTTAACTCTTTTGTTAGTTGAACTATTCCGTGGTGCACAGACAATCTTAATATTTATTCTTCACTACTTAACGCTGATATGTAGTTTAAGCTATTGTTTACCCTGTGCATTTTTTTTGCCAGATGCTAGAAATTCTGATAAAATCGTATGTTTAGAATCTTTAAAAAATAGTGAATGAAAGTGCAATTCCAGTGGTGTGCTTTCCCATTGTATGGAGATAAAACATACAATTTAGAGGACTTAAAAGATCTCAATTGGCTGCACAGAATACACTTGCATGATAAAGAACAAGCTTTGTGTTCACATTTATTGAAAGAGATAACGTATATTTGGTATTCATTAATATCCTGCTTCTCTGAATTAGGAGCCAGTTGATACGCACCCTTTCTGTCCAAATTTGGGGCTTTTGGGATCTTGGAAAATGAAACATTCTTTAGAGGGATTGCTTCAGTCTTGTTTTAAACTCCCTCCTTGTCAACTCTCTGCTTTGCAGCGGTGTTTGAAAAAGTAGTTCCATTTGTGATAGCGTCAAATGTATTCAGTGACCATTTATTATAGCAATGTGTGACAGACGTCTGTTAGAAAGAAGAAAATAGTGCATTTTGCTAAATTAGCTATTGAATTTGCCTGGCCCAATCAGACAAGAGGTTTCAATATCGCTTGTGAGACTGCTGGGAAGTGCTATTTAGAAAAAAAAAATGCTTATTTTCTCAGTGCATACATGGCTATACGTTATCTTTATAGCAGCACCTAAATGCATTAATGACTTTCACAGATGAGTTTAGTTCTTCAGTGTTATTACAAAAGATAATGCAGTTTGGTAGCTGTTCCCTGGTGGGTTTCCCTGTTCAGAGATGAGTTTTGGAGATACCATCAGGTATTGCTACCTTCTATCACAGGAAGATTGCTATTTTTGCTTGTGCTTCTTGCTTGTCTTGTGTATTCTCTTTATTCATTTTGTGGTTTTATTGAATTTACTGTTATGGATAGTTGGTGAATAAGAGCTAATCTTTAACAATGTTACAACTGTGTCTCCATGTAGATTTTTATGGCTACGTACAGAAATATATTGTGTAAAGCTTTTATATTAACAATTACAGTATGTTGAGGAAGGATACTTGAAATAAGATTTTTTTTTTTCTGTGTATGTGGCTATAAATATTCATGTTCCTTAATACTATTTAAGAAAATTACAAGTGAAGCAGGATCCAGTGTTGGAGATAGCAAATTTGCTAAAAAGTAGTAACTGTTGGGCGATATAGGATGACGGTGTGTTGTTTGGAAAATTGCAGTCAATATTTCCGTGGTCTGGGGTTTTTTTTATTTTTTTTTTTTTAGCAAACGTAGACTAGAGAAGCAGTTTAAGCTTGACTTGTGAGGAGAGACAAGATACAAATGGATAATCAGTGAACACCTGCATTGGTACGATATAAAACTCTAATCAGACTCATGTTTGAATGCTTTTTGTAAGTTTTATGTGATGTTAAGAACTTCCTAGCTTTCATTTCCTGATTTGCTTAGTAGTACACTGCACTGTCTTGAATTATTTTCTGTGAACATAGTCCTTGGGACCTTTCATACCAGTAGTTTTCTGGGCTATGTTGGCCTTGAAAGGCTCTCAGAAATTTTCAGAAGCATTTGAAAATCTTCCAGCCTGAGCAAAAACACTGTATTTGGAGATAGCTTATTGAAAAACTAAAAAAATATGCACTATGATGAGCTACAAGAATTTGTTGGAAAACTGCTAAAATAAAATTATAAAAAAAAAATGCCAGGACAATGCCTGTGTGTGACTTGCTCTGCTTTTCCCTTCCAAAAAGAAAGAAACAAACAGCAAATCTACTCAAAAAGCTCTTCAACTTTTAATGAGAATATTTGACCCTAATTAAAATATTCAGGTATTTTGATAGTTATCAGGTAGCAAGGTAAAATACATCTTCACTAGAAATATATTTTAATTAATTAATTGTCATGTTTCTTATTTCAGCTTCTCTGTTTTCAATCCAAAATGGAGCCCAAGTATTTTGTCCAGTTCTGTTCTATGGAGATTAAAATATGAAGGGAATTCTAGCACATATTAGAATTTTTTTGGATTGAGATGACATAGCAAGTTTACTGCTACACAATATGTTATCTTTATGGCTAGTATCTGTGTGAACTGGGGCTGAAAGTGATATATTCCTTCAGTAAGGGTGGAAAATATTCCT
Source organism: Ibidorhyncha struthersii (assembly GCA_013398815.1). Classification (NCBI taxonomy): domain Eukaryota; kingdom Metazoa; phylum Chordata; class Aves; order Charadriiformes; family Charadriidae; genus Ibidorhyncha; species Ibidorhyncha struthersii. The sequence goes on along the minus strand of VZSZ01010259.1, from coordinate 1,554,403 downwards.
CTTATGGTACCGTGCAGTGTTTCTGATGAAGCACAAAAAATTATAATGGGTAATTGAACACAGAAAGATTGGGAAAAGTGGCTGAGTCTATGTAAGCCTTTGTGTAGTCTTGCACAGTGTATGTGTGGCTGCATATCTAATGTTTTTTGGGGGGTTGTTTTTAAGATTAATTGCCTTTAGCAAGGTGGACCAAGGGGTAACAGAACCCCTGTCCTTGAGGCAGTTTCAGTTACAAAGGTATATAGCAAAGCGTTGTAACAAATCAGTTGAACTCCAAGGCCTCTTCTACACGTATCTTCTGTTACAGACAGACTTGTGGGTTAAAATAAGGGATTGCTGCATGTGGAAGTAACGTCATTTTTATGTAAGAACTTTGACTTCTGGCTTCCTTGTTCTTCCCATTCTGCTGTTGGAGTGACCTGTAAAAACACAATGTTCACGCTTATACTGAATCCCTTTTGGAAAGTTCAACATAACTATAAAGCAGCTTTTGACTAGTGAAAACAAATTGTGTTTCTCATATAAGAGAGTGAAGCTCACAGAAGAGAATGAAGGTCAAAAGGTAAATTCAACTTCCTGCAGCAAATGTTTTTTGATCTGATTGCTGTTCAGAAGACAAGCACAGCTTTCCCTTGCAGTGCATGTCGAAGCAAGAGGTGTCATCTAGCTAAAAATATCCATAAAACCTTCATTGATATGCTTTTACTTTCTGACTTTATTTTTTGTGGTTTGTGTTGGAAATTTTCTGTGAATGGATCACTTCTATATTGTACAGCAAAAAAAGGAAAAGGGATGCAAAAAGTGAAATGAAGAAACATGATTTGATAGGAAAATTATTACTCAGTGACACAGAGAAAGGGATTGGGAAGAGACAGAAAGAAAAATATCCACCAGAAATCAGAGCTACCAACAAATAAATAGTATAAGAGTTAGAAGTAGTAAAATTATTAGTTTACATTGTTTTGTAAGTTGTTTCCATTGATTTAATCATAAGCTCTCCTAATGCATTCTGATTCTGCTGTTTTCACTACAGTCTCTGGCTCTAATTAAAGCATGGAGATTTGATTTCAGAACCTGATTGTTACCTTGAAGCTGTTCTTCTGGACTCTGTTAATGCTTTGTCAAAACCTTCTTTAGTACGCTGAACTTCGCGAGAAATCTAGTGAGAAGCAGTTTCTTGTTATAGGATTTTAGCATCTGTTCTTCATACTCAGGAGCAAAAAGTGCTGAGACCATAAAAAAAAGCTGGCAATCAGGCTAGGTAAATGGGAGGGAGACACATTTTTCTTATATAGAGAACATCCCTCTTTTCCCCTGTGCAAGACATGCAAACGTTACTGGCGATAAAATGGAAGTTTCAGCAAAGCACCCATGGACTCTAAGACTCTGGGGGCCCAAAATTACCTTCATATGTTATACAGGTGGCTCTTCCATCAGTGTCAGTTAACATTTAGTAAGCAAATGCGGGAACTTTGAGCTGTCTGTGCTCTATTACTACACTGAAGAGAAAATACCCATACTTCACAGACCATCAGAGTGAAACTAGTTATTATTCTTAAAGGGTAATTTGGGGGAGTCTTTTTTTTTTTTTTTTGTTATAGAGGGTCATGCCTTGGAAAAAACTTCTTTAACAAGAACAAAATAAAAGAGAGAAAAAGGAAGAGAAGAGGGAGGGAGTTAAAGTGGTGGCTTTAGACCAAGAATACTATTACTTTATCCTTTCTTCTCTTCAAGATAAGTGACTGCATAAGTACTATTTATTTTCCAAAATAAAAATCACAGAAAAATTAGCTCTTATTTTTTTTTCTGTGAATCCAGCCACGGCAGCTTTTAATGATACTGTGGCTTTCCTGGCTGGATCCAGAGTTGGTTTTAATTGCTGTTACTGTTTTTAATTACTGGTATCACTTTTATTTGTTGAAGTCAAAGATTTTTTGTATTTATCAATGAAAGGGTGCATGAAGAGCTCATAGCAGAATTATGTGATTAAACTCCTAGTCTCAATTAAATGAAACAATGCATGTATTGTCAATAAAACTGTTTCTTTTCTCCTCTTTAATTTGCTGTACCTAATTAGTTATAATGTAGAGGCAAGAAAAATCCCCAGCTTTTATTATTAAGCTTTGTAAGTTAGGGCCTTACTTCACCACTTCATCTCACTTTGAACAGTGCCTTTACACACAAGTAATTCTACTCTTGCAGTGATTGGGATTATTTATATGGCAAGGAAGTACTTAGGGAATGAGGGTGTTAGACTTCTGACTTGAATAATGAGATGAGGTGCTTTGAAAATATTTAAGTAGGTGGGTAGGGTAGCAAAGATTTTACAGATGTATCATGGAGAAGTTAAAGCACTCATTATTTGAAAAGCAAAAGATGAGTTCCTTCAACTTAGAAAGGCAATGCAATATCCATTCTTGAATGCTTCCAGCATTGGTCTTGCTCTGTTTGTTCTGAAGTGGGAATCCAGTTGATGATCATTGAAATCAAATAAGCTGGCCTTCTTTTCACATTCATAGCATATTGAATACATTATGGAAAAACTGTTATGACAGTTGTATTCATCTGTTACATTTTTGGAAAATGGAACATCTCATTCTTCTGTCTTTTTTCGTGTGTGCCCGTAGGCAGACATGTCATTTCACTTACTTGAACTGCCTCATACTTCTGTTATCTATTCAAGTTTAACTGTCTGCCTGAAAACTTTCATTGCTAACAGTGGCTATTTAGAAATGTGATGGACTGATAATTAGAGTTGTGCAGGTAATGTTCCCTTTTAAATCTAAGGCAAGTTTGGCCAAATTTTACCAAAGTCTTCTGCCACGCTTACTGGCTGTGTAAGACTTTGATTTAGGCTCTGTCAGAGGTGGATGAGTGTTTTCAGTTTGCTTCAGTTTCTTTCAGAGCCTTTGGCACAATTCTTGGTTTCTTGGATTTTCCATAGCACCACCTTTCTAAAAACACCTTCGAAGCTCTTGAAATATGTGCTGCGATTATTGTCTTTTCTAGCTTTGAATTTAATTTGTGGTGCAAGTGATAAAAGTGATAAAAATACAGACCTCTGTTATTAAGACTTGATAGTAACGTAGCAATGTCTCCCAGAGCTGTTGCAATTTTAACTCAATCTATGAGGGTAATGTTGCTGGTTTTGCCAGGTTTCCTGGGGATTCGTTATGGGAAAAGAAATCCAACTTTATATGCAAGTCTGGTGATAGAATGACTTAAACATGTGCTGGAAAGGACTATAACTAATATGCCTGGAGGTATACCCCTTGAGGTTCAGACTGCCCTACAGCTATTCTTGTTATTATATACCCTACTCTTCTTAGGATTCCCTATTTCTTTGTTGGGTACAAAATCAAGTTAATTCATAGTCTTTCTGTTAATGCATAATCATGAAGTTTTGCAAATGAAGTGTTACAAAGTGTGATAGATCCTCAAAAAAGCACTGCATTTATGAAAAGCAGTTTCAATATGGCTTCTTTAATTACATATGCAAGTAATATGCATTGGAAGAACTGGCAGCAAATTCCTGACTGCATTTGAAGTGGCTCCTTCTATAGCCTCTTAAAGAATGGAAGAGTAAGATGGGTATAAAACTGCATTATTAGGGCTCACAGTTCCTAGTAGTCTCTTTCTTAAAGATATGGGTATATTGCATGTTTTTCTTGAAAAACAAAAGCAGTATATAGCAACTGTACTGTTAACATTTCCAAAACAGTTATTAAAAAAAAAAAGTAAGCAAAAGAATGACCATGTGCAATTTATTTTTTACAACAAGGGGTGTGTGTGGTCCACTAAGAAAATATAATCTGCAAAATAATAAAACTTTTAATAGTCAAATTGGGTCTAGTGAAGGTACTGGCATATAGTCATCTTTCTACCTAACAGGGTGTTAGTAAGAGAAATTAAGCTATGCTACTTTGACTTTTTCCTAGTGGTATTGAAGAGTGTGGAGGTAGTAATGTGTGCATTTATCATGTGGTTATAACAGCTCGCTTTTGAATACCCAAAGCTTTTCAGCAAACTGAATCCTTACATTCTAAAACTTTCCTTGGATTGCAATGACTGGGCCTCTTCCTTCTCTGACAAATTTTCACGTCAGGAGCTATGAGCCTTTTACCTTTTTATAGACTCTGGAGGCCTTGTTGCTCTAGCTGAATAAACCAAGGTACCTGTACTTCACAATAACTTGGATACCCTTTTTCTTGGCTTACAGGAAAGTCTTAGTTTGAACTACCATATGTGGCTCAACCATAAACTAACAGGCACTCAGACTTTGTTCCAAAAATCACTTTTTATTTCAAACAATGTAAGAAATAGACTAAATAAATAAATAAATTTCCTCACCTCATTTCTTGACACCTCAGCAAAAAAGGCAAAGTTGCTTATGGCACCTAGAAGTCTTCATTTGTCTTTATCAGTGTCTTCTGGAACACAGAGTTTCTGTTTTGTACCTGCAGTGATATTTCATCTCCTATCTTTTTAAGAAAAGGCAAATAATCACTAAGCCTCATTTTATAAATTATAGTCATTTTTTGTTAGATGACCTTCTGATTGGTCTTATCATATAGTTAAAAAATACCTCATCATCTAATTTATTACTAGCTACCACTCTCATGCAACAAAAATTGGGAAGACACACTACTGGGGTTGTTCAGCCTGGAGAAGAGAAGGCTCCAGGGAGGCCTTATTGCAGCTTTCTTGTACTTAAAGGGGGCCTACAGGAAGACTGGGAAGGACTCTTTATCAGGGAGTGTAGTGATAAGATGAAGGGTAATGGCGTTAAACTAAAAGAGGGAAGATTCAGACTAGATATAAGGAAGACATTTTTTACAATGAGAGTGCTGAAACACTGGCACAGGTTGCCCAGAGAGGTGGTAGATACCCCATCCCTGGAAACATTGAAGGTCAGGTTGGATGGGGCTCTGAGCAACCTGATCTAGTTGAAGATGTTCCTGCTCATTGCAGGGGAGGTTGGACTAGATGACCTTTAAAGGTCCCTTCCAACCCAAACTATTCTATGATTCTATGATTCTATACCACTTATATCCCAAAAGATATTCAATAAATTATTCAAAGAAGCTGTTGTCCAAACAGTATTCACCAAGATTTAATGTTCCCTAGCTGCTAACCCTGTCTCATTTATCCTGTGGATGGAAATTTTCTATCGGTGTGATGGGAAGTTCACAAAGGCAACATAGAAGACAAATGTGTTTCATTCTAAATGGAGTTCGCAGTTAGATGCAGATACACAAAAATGATGTAGTGAGAAAAGTCAAGCTGTCATTAAGGAAGCCTGTATAAATATGTTCATTGGTAGAACTGGAGTACAGAGGAGCTCAAGTTCCCCAGCTCAGTCTGTGTACCAAAGAGCATATTAAAGATGTCCAAATTTAGAGAGAAAATTCCTACAAACTGCTATAGTTACAGTTCCAAAGGTTTAAGCCGTGACAAGCTCCATTACAATGTTTGGGTTTGTTTCTTTACCATTGCACTAGGAGCCCTTATTAACACTGGGGTCTTGCTACGGTGAAGCTTCTTGTAAACTTGTGTGACCAGACGCACAGCAGTGGTGGGAGATACCCTCCTGACAGCACTGTTCAGATTGGGCAGACTATGGAGCAGAGGCCACAGCTGATGAGTGAAGAACAGCCTCTCCTCCTTTCAGGTCAGAGGCCAGAGGCTTGGGAAGATGCACAGTCTTGTATCCTCACTTTGTTCTTACCGTAAAAAGATTTTATCAACCTTAGCTCTTTTGGCAATTCAGATGATCTCTACAAAACATACGAACAAAATTGTGCTTTGAAATAATGAATAACATGGATCAAATTAAAGGAAATAGTCTGGAATAGGACTGATTGCCAGTGAATGTTCTCCGGCTTCTACATCTGATTTTGAGACATATAAATTGCAGTGAGTTTTCGTGGCAGTTGAGCCTTTCAATACATATATCTCAACCAGTCACTTTCCTGATTAAACTTCATTTGCTCAAGAGGAAGACTCCAACATTGGCCACCACTCAAACTGAATATTCCATATACTGATAGTAGAAAACATAACTAATAAGTCTTTTCCACAGGTGACCATCAATCTGTGTCCTGGATAACTCTTGTCCTAAAACTATTATATACTACTTCTATCTAGACAAGAACTCAAACTGAGAAGAATGTAGTGCCCAGTAAAGTCAGAAAGTTCCCAACATAATAAATCTGCTCTACAGATTAATTTCTGTCTTAGTATGTAGTTGCACAGGTTTCAAGGCATGACTGTTCTCACAAAGAGTGTCAACTAGAAAAACTGAAGACTATCTTGATATGTTCTAGACATTTAAATTTCTGTGATCATGTTTGTTGTTGTTTGAGTAAACTTCTGTAAATGTCAGGCTTTAGTATTTTTTATCACTTCATTTTTTAATAATTTCATTATGTCTGTGTTCTTTAGACAAAAGAGTAGCTTTCCTAGTAGACTCAGAAGTGAGAAAGCTCTTGGTTTCAATACTGGCCACAAACCCATGATAGCAGTACTGTCCTCCCCCTCCACACCTTTTCCTCCTGTTTTCCTGCGCATTTTCGCAGATCTTGAGCTTCAACAGCATTTGCTCCAGCACTTCTCATTTGGATCTGCCTGCCATTCTGTTTTTATTTCAATACTGTTTTCTACTTTACTCAGCAGCGATGCATGTGCCCCTTCCAAATTAATAGCTTGGAAAGGGCTTTCCATCAATGATTTATTTTCCAATTGCATCAATCCTGAAATGTGAAGAGATGAAACTGCATTTTCACATAGTCTAGAAAGTTGCTAAAGAGACTGGAAAACTTTGCTCAGCATTCTCTTTTAAGCGCATTTCTCTGTGAGTGCTTCAGTCTTCCCCTGCTCACTGTGATAAGTTGCTTAACTTCATGTTGCTTATTAAGCGTACTGCCACTTGTAATTTCTAGTTCTAAACACTAGAAATACAATCTAAACACTTTTGGAAATAGCTGCTCTTGCTTGTCCCTACTCTGGCATGATGCTTTCAGTAACAAGTTATTTGTCTTCTTAACTTCACAAGTAAAATTTCAACCTGATCTTAAGAATCTACTGAATTCCAATACTTCTGAATTCAGTAAAAATAGCAACAACTGCCAGTTGCAACATTGCTAATTCATGTGTCTTCCTTTTAATTTCCCTTCCTATGTATCATCTATTTAGCATTCCACACGAAGTTGATCAAAGCTAGTATTTTAATTCTGGTTTCTATGACCATAAGTGATCTCGCAGTATGTCAGACAATTTGCTTCAAGTTAAGGTAGTCAGACGCAGAAAGTTAAAGCAAATAATTCTGTTCGTTTCTGGAATAAAAAGTCAAATTGTGTTTCTGTGAAAAGGAAAAAAAAATCACTTTTATATAAACAACATATTTCCTTTCAGATATCTCCAAACTAAAATGATCCTGAGAGTATAGGATACAGGGTATCGGCTTACTCAGGACTTCTAAAGATCTGGTGCCCCTCAGTCCTATTGGACTGGCTGTGGACTGGTTTCAGGTATCTGTGAACTGCAGCTAAGCTGAGCAGCTTTAGCATTCCAGTGATGTGGTGATGACACTCCTGAAAGTACATAAGAAATTCCTGCGATCTGCTGGCACAGGGGGTGTAATTTTCAGCATTTCTAGTTTATGTCCATATTAATAAAAGAAATAGGATCAGGTCATTATTTTTAGTTCTAGTATGCAATTGTCCATGTTATTTAATTGTTAGCATGCTCCCTGACACGGTTTTGGCTTGTGGCTGAACATGTCTTAAGCGATAGCATTGGCCAAGTGACATGATATGGCAGTATGGACGTGCATTCTATTTTTAGGAAACAGAATTAACTATGCGGTTGTAAGCCTTGCCACTCTGTCCGCTGGACACTGGACCTCAGGGCCAGAGAACAGGTTTTGTTTTCCCATTAAGAGATCATACAAAGATTTCTTTGGTCTTTCAATATCTCTTACGCTCTTATGCTCTCTATGGAGCTAACAGGCTAGGCTGTTGGAGTAAAGGCTAAAGTTAAGTTGTCTTCCAGACTTCTTGCTCCACAGCATAGAGCCTCAAACCCTAGGACAGGTTACTGAAGCGTGGCTTGCATAGAAGTCTTCCAGGGAGTTACTGGAAATCACCTTGTGCTTCATTAGAAGTTTGCTTAAATTGATGTGTGTTTTGGTGGTTTGTTTTCATTTACACTACTTTGCTTTCATAATTTGGTTTTCAAAGGAATTTCTGCTTCATTTTGCAATTCCAAACAGCATCATTACTAATCTCATGAGACTCATGCTAGGAGTGAGATGTTGCTGAAGTCTGTGCTCTTTCGGCTCTTGATATTTGAATAGAGAGTGCTGGCAAGCAAGGCGACTTCACAGACAGTGATCATTTTCATGGTGTAAATCTGAGACCATCAGCTATCTTGCCTGAGCCATCAGAAAGTCCTTCTGCTGGTAAAAAATAATTTCTGCCATTCTCTAGGAAAGATCAAATGAGTAAGAAGAAGGAACAGAACAAATTAGGCCATTATGGAGGTAAACCCATTTCCAGTACTGAAAACAGTACTGACTACCAGCTTAGTTAGGCTAAACTGATAATATTGCTGTAGCGCTGTATGTTGCACTGTAACTGAACTGAATGTTTTTGCTGAAATGCCAGAAGACCTGAGTCAGTCTGTTTTCCAAAAAAGTATGTGAATTTTACAACCAAGCACCTTCCCAAAGTAGTGGGAAAAAGAAAAACACCCACCCCTCATCTCCTCCCTGGGAGGAAAGGATATGAAATACCAGCATATGTTAAAAATAATAAAAAAAAAGAAGGAAAAAAAGCAAACAAATCCCTCAAATCCACCAAACATTTCAAACATCAAGGTTTAGAATAAGTCACAGACAGCTTAAACAAATGTTTGACTTTCAGAGATGCTGACCACCCACAGCTCCTAGAAGTTTTTAATCAGTACTTTGACTCAAAAATTAATTTCCGCCTGCTTTTTAAGTTTAAGCAGTATGGTTTTAAATGTGGTCTGTGAAACTTTAATCAAGTTCCCAGATTTTTATAAATATGTTTCCATAATGTGACAAGAATCTATATCCAAATGTTGATTATGTGCAGTAGCCTCTTAAAAAGTCTATTGTAAAATACCTTACAGTGTTACCATTAAAGCAATGTTTAAAGTTCCATAAACTTCATAAATGAAGATCAAACATTGCGAACATGCATGACTCTGTGACCAGTAAACAAAGTTATTTGTTTTGGAACTATAAGATATCTATAAGCAATGGTAAACTTAATGTGTAAAGAAAATTTGGCTCTGTTTTTCTAAACATGGATGTCAACCTGTCAAGGTTTAACCATGGTGAGCTTTATTATCATAACTGCCTATGTAAATATAAAATTAGGACCTCTGACGAAGTCAATGCCATTTAAATTGGTGTATTCAAGAGTAGAATTTTGCCCAGGAAATCTGATGTTTATGTTAGCTAACAGAATTGAAAGGAATTTGGGTTTTTGGTGTCCAGACCACGCTGCCACAGGAAATAAGTTGGCAAATTTGATATAAGTGGATCTGCACTGATTTTCATTATGTTAGAATGTGACCCATTGCATTCTTTCTCTGTTCAGCTTGCTTCTTGTTACAGAAGTTTTCTTCTAACTCATGTGCCTGTACTGAAAGTGCTTTTAGCTAACTTTTGATTTCTACTTTGCCCTGAAACAGACACTAAGTGCTCAAATTTGGGTTCCTCGTTTCAGAGGACATGATCAGCAGTGGAGCCTGTAACTTTATTTCCATGTTGCAGCCTACATTCATGCAACATTTGTTAATTGTTCCTGTATGCACAGTCCAAGCACATACTATGATGACTTGTGTGTAGCTGCAGGGTCTGTGAGTTCAGCTGATATGTTCACATTAGATTTACCCACAATGTCTTGTTATACTTCTTTTTTTCTGATGTTACTTTTTGTCAGCAGTTAACTGCATCTGATCTGGCCAGCATTTGACTGTATTTGTCCTGTTGCTCTGACTTATTCTCCATAATTCTTTGCAATGGACAAGCTTCCCAAGAGTAATATACAGATGCTGTCTTGCTGTATACCTCTGCAATGTTTTCTACAAGAAATGTCTTAGTGAGCAAGTAATAACCACATTGGGAAGGGGGAGAATGAAGGGAACTATTTATATTAGTTTCTTAAAGATCTGGTAAAAACCAAAACAAAACCCTTGTAGATTTTGAAGGTAGCCGCCTGTGATTTCTGCTCTTTTTTCTGTTCTGCTACAGCTGCGCTCCATGTACTGTTGTATGAAAGTGTTGTTTAAAATCAGAGATAATTTCTTGCTATACGGACCTGTTTCTCCATAACCCTGTCACTTCACTTTTTATCAGCGAGGGAGCATTGTGCCCTTCATTTTATTCTCAGTGAATGTTTTCTTTTGTTATTTTAAGTTCTAGAAATGCTTTTCTCTAAAACAAACTAGATCTACTATAAGTTTAAAGTGGTCAAATTTCTGCACTACATTTTGAAATTCAGAGTAAAACTACATTTTGAAATTCAGAGTAAAAAGAATATTTTGAGCTCTGTGTGTTACGATGTGTCATGACATATCAACACTGGCTCTAAAATAATTTTAAAAATAAACTATATAACAAATTAGAGATGGCTCCAAGCCCTCTTAAACCTTGCCTTCCATTCACAGCAACCTTGCACACTTTTGGAGCTAGTTAGTCTCCAGTGGAAGAAATGGATCCCACAAATTACTGTGGTTTTCCAGATCTGTTTCTACTTGCACTCACTCACTTTATTTGAACCTTAACTTACCTTCCTTGTCACTTTTTTTTTTTCTTTGGAAATATTCCTTCAGCTCATCCTTCTCTGCATACATCCAAAATATCTTGTGTGGGTAACTCTTCTCCAAAGTCTTCTCCAGACCGTGTGCTTTACAATTCAGATTTAGCAACTGGACATCTAGTTTATCCTCCCACACCCCCTCCTTTTTTTTTTCTTTTCTCTTTTTTTTCCCCTTTAGGGGCCAGAGAATAGTTAATATGCTGCAGAACGTTCTGCCTTGACTATCTCACTCTTAAAACAGTTTGTCTGGTTGACACTTAAGAACTTGTCTGTATATCTTAAGGTCTCTGGATAGTTCTGAAATATTTTTCCCACTCTGGAATGAGAGTGAGTAACAGTAAAATTACCTAAAATTTCATTAGATTATTTTTCATTGCAAATAAATAAGAAGATGTGTACATGTTTACTTCAGATGAATTAACATATTGCCTAAAATCCTAAGTTGTATCATGGGTATAATTGCATCAGTTGAACTCAGTGGATTATAAAGGACATTGCTCTTGATTACAGACTTGTGCTTGTTTCATCCAATAAGTCTGAAAATGAATCTAAAACCAGAAAATGAAAAAACCTGTTCTGTGACTTTAGAGGAAAATATAAAAGGGATTGACCAAAAGTCCATTGCAGCTGATGATAATTTTGTCATAGATGTGTAATGTAATGCAGCTTGAAAGCGACCTGAGATCAGCTAGTCCAACCATCTGCTCAAAGCAAGGACAAATCTTGCTTTTTTTGATTAACAAAAATTCAACACAATCTCAGAATCTTTCTCTGAAAAATCATTTTTAACAGATTCAAAAAGATAGCTGATAATGTTTTGCCACAGTTCTAAGTCAGAATAAAACTTTTCAAATATGACTAGTCTCTTTTGTAATAAAGGGCTTCAAAACAAGTGCATAGATTTGGGGGGTTTCTTGTTGTGGTTTAAATGAACACAATCCATTGTCAGAGTCGAATCTACCATTCATCTCTTGATAATAAGTGCCATTAAATAAGGTAGACTTCTTCAGCTGTACTTTTATTTTAAAATGCTTTTTCTATTGTCAGGGAGGGAATGATGTTGCAAATATATCAAAAAACAGAACGACCAGTGTTGAAGTTGAGTACAATTTTTATCCATACTTGGTAAATGCTTTTCTCTTCAATAAGCTCATACAGACTCAGGAAGAACTATGGGTAAGCTAAGGCTTTTACACAGATATCTAGGCCTTCTTGTGTAGTGAAATGTCTTTACAGATTTCTTCAAATGTTAAGGATAAGACCATTTGGTGAAACACTGGCACAGGTTGCCCAGAGAGGTGGTAGATACCCCATCCCTGGAAACATTGAAGGTCAGGTTGGATGTGGCTCTGAGCAACCTGATCTAGTTGAAGGTGTTCCTGCTCATTGCAGGGGAGATTGGACTAGATGACCTTTAAAGGTCCCTTCCAACCCAAACTATTCTATACGTCTGCTTCAATCCAACCAAACACTTAAGTTTTTGTGTGCTCTAGTGCTCTATTTATCTCTTTCAGGAGAAAATACATTATGAGCAGTTTCTGTTTCAGACAAACTAGGTCTCAGAGCCACTGCACAACGTGACACTATTGTAGGGTTTAGAATTGGATTCATGAGACTAGGTGGAGGGGAAGCTTGTTTGTATCCAGCAGTCTGAATAAGAAATGACTGTCCTATTTTTTGACTGTATGTGGATTGTTATACCATCACGCACTTGTTAGTGTATAGAGGCTGTCTCATCTCCTTTGCTTTTGTTTATAACTAATAGAAGTTATACAAGGGTCTCTGAATAAATCCTTTTCCACTGGTAGTAACCTGAACTTGTTCTCTCACATCCTTGATTTTGGTATAATCGACAAAAAGTTTATCCTCTTTTATGTATTCTAGTTCACTAGTTCTTGCACTAGTTCATTCTTGCACTAGTTCATTCAAAAGGAAGATCAGCTTGCAATATTTCTTGAGACTTTAACTCTTTGGCTTCCATTAAGTTCCCTTTTGCTTTTATTTTTTAGTTTTATTTATTTGTTTTACAAAGGTTAGGTATGGTGTCAAAGACAAATGGAAAAGTAATGAGATTTTTAAGGTACTCCCTAAATGCAATTTAGAGCAACATACATACTTACGTACACCAATTGAATAAGAAGTGCTAGCCTTGAACAGCAGTTAAGGCCATTAAGACTTCTGGATTTGATTCCTGAACTTCTGCATGAGGTGTCTTTTCAGGCAAAAGATCTTTGATTTCTCAGGTAAAGCCAGTAGGCAGAAGAAAATAAAACAAATTCATCAAATTCATCCAGTGGTACCCGTAGTTGTGAGATTTTGAAATATCTTTTCCTTTCAATAGGTGGCTTATTTTTAATTAAATTGGCAAGACTTCAATTATCTTAAGTAACTAAATACACTATGTATTCATTTAGAGAGCCTATATTGAGGCTTAGTACCAGTTGCACTCGTTTTGACAAATTTTAGGCAGAAAATTTCTCAGGGGAGTCCTGCTTTCTGTCATTTAAAAAGCTTTTATAATCACTTAGTCCAAAACGGTGATGTAGGCCGAAGTTTGAATCCCTGGCATATTGCTATAATGCTGCATTAGCTTAATCCTTCATTTTCTTGTCAATTAAGGACTTATCTTTATTCACAGATTCACTTATCTGTTATTCTTAGTGTATTTTAATGCTAGTAGTTAAAATCCCTTTGTTTATGGCAATAAGGCACCATTCAGTTTGTGAACTTTATAAAACCAACCTCTGCCAATTTTGCTGTTTGAGAATTCCTGTAAAGAAGTGTTCCCACAGTAATTACTTATTCCAGAGATGTTCACTAAAGAATGAAGTAAGGGGAAAGTGTATAAAACAATTGTACACCAACTGAGGCAATTTTTACCAAGCACCTTCCCAGCAACTACAGGGCATTAAAAAAAAAAAATCCTTGCAAAACAGTACACAAAAATCTGTTGTCTTTAATGCAGTTGCATATACTGACTTTACAAATATTGGCAATTACTTAAGGTATTCACATTTAAATTAGATCTGCCCAAAAGGTTGGGAAAAAGTGAGGGAGGAGAAGCAGGGGGGGCTGGCGACGGCTTTTCAACATGGGGCTCAGCTGCCCATCATTACTTGCTTTCAATGGTTTGGGTCATGGGTAGTGTCACTCATTTTAATACCCACTTAGTCACATTGAAGTAGGAATGGTGATGCTAAGATAAAGAAATATGTGATAAACAAAAACCTTAGCAAAATCTTTCCAGTTGGGTATTTTTTGTGTCACATGTTGGGTTTTTTTTACTTTGTTATTTTTTAAAATGTATTTTAAGTTAAAGTGTGGGGTAGGAAGGAAGCGAGTGTGCTATTAATATTCAACAGTGATTGTGGAAAATAGCCATGAGTTTGTACTTCGAGCATTTTATTTTAGCAGTACTCATAGACTGCAAACCATTGTGGAAAGCTTTGTGAAAACTTTAATGAGGCCAGGAGTTTACCCATGGCAACTGCCCCAGCCACTTGAAGCATCGCTTCTGAGAAACAGCTAGGAAATCTGGAAGCTTCTATTTTTATGCTACCTCAGTGCATCTGAGCAGCAAAAAGTATATAAACTACTTTTTACTTTAAAAATTGAGTAAATTCTGCCTTGGAGACTCCCAGCTGAAATGCGTCACCTTCAGTGTGACATAGAAAGGACAAAAATAAAAGAAAAAAAGTGTGTAAATTTTTATTCACATCTAATTTTTAGTATTAATAACGTGAGAGTTAGACGTGTTCTGCTTCTCACACTTCAAGGGCCATATTGCTTCATAGGTAATAAGGCAGATGTTGATTTGTCAGAGAAGTGTTCTTAAAGAACGTTTCTTCTGCTTTCTAAGGAAAGAGATATGGCCCATTTTTCAGATGCCGGAACTATTAGAAGCCTAACACTATTTTCAGATACCTTCACCTGAATGGACAAGCTTTACTTTGATGGGACCTTGCCCAGTGGTCTGACTGTGGATGCTACGTAGGCTTTCTTTACTGAAGACAAAGACCAGTTTAAATTGTCACATTTCTGGCCATGCATACATACAAGCTGGTGTTTTACTTACAAAGGCTGAGAAGGTTTGGCTTCCTTTGAGGTCAGCCATGAATTGGTCAGGGAGAGTTTGGGTGGCTACTGAAATCAGTCTGTGCTCAGTCATCCTACTGGTGCAGTATGTCTCCAGCACCAGGTGATCAACAAATAGAAACTTAAAAAAAACCTAAATCTATTCAACTGTATAAAAATTGTAGCTGTCTCTCTAGCATTTAAATTAGTAATTTCATTCTTATTGTACAATATAAAGTAGTTCTCACTGACTTTTAAGGATACTCAATATTTCATTTCAGTTTCTGTAACACAAATAGATGAGTGATCTTGGTGGAGAGTGGGGAGTAATGCAGGAGTTACTGAATTCAGTGGATAGTAATGAAAAGCAACTGAAGCTGAAATTTTGGTGTCTAATCCTTTAGGTTTTACCATAATCAAGTAATGGCCATTAAATGAGGAGCTATTCTTTCAGACTCTGAGGTGATTCAATCCTCTTGCTTTTAGCTAGAAGAAGAAAAGAAAAAAAGCATCCCTGTTTTAGTGACTTTTTTCTGCTGGAGAAGTTGATGAAGATTCCTCCTGATAAACTGCAACAGTTACTTTTAGGGTGCTGCTTATATTTTCATTCATTATGGCTGCTTCAGGAATAAAGCTAGAATAATTGACTAAGGAAAAAAAAAATTTTACTTTGTAAATAGCCAGATATTATCCCGAAGCCTTGCAAGAAAGGATTCAAAGATCCCTTTTTAATAGGAACTTTCTTCACGGAAAAGCTTTGCATACTATTTTTAAAGAGCAAGCTTAATAAATGTATTCTGCTTTTCAAAATATTTCAGAAGTGGGTTAGTAATTGGACTTCAACCTAGAAAACTGGGTTCTCTCATTATTGGTTTTTGCAAATGATGAACCGTTATTCTGCCATTCACTTTTTGCCTTACAGCTTAATGGCACAGGATGACCTGATGCTACATTTTCTGCAAGATGGCAATTGTCAGCAGAAAGATCACAATTTGAAACTGATTCTTTCTGTCTGACTATCTGGCATGCTGCACTAGACTAAATTAGTATATTTTTTGAGAGTGTCTGCTTTTGAGAGCTGTTATATACCTGTCATACCAGACAGACGGATGTTCGGGTTTTGTTGTGAACCACAGTGATCTCTCTAATCAATAGAGATTACCGAGAAGACGTATGACTGCTGGTTCCAACTGACCTGTATACTAAACTCTGAGCCCTGTGCTCGTCTTCCTGCATGAACTCTGACTTTGACTCTGCATTCCTCCCGCGTTACTTAAAAATGACATTTGTCTGCCAGAAGCACGGCATAAGCAATAGCTGTAAAATGTTGCCTAAGGATGGAAATGCTACTGAGATAGTTTCACAATTGGGTTAACTTTTCTCTTACAAGGGAAATACTTTGCATAGCATTTGCTTGAAAACAGGCACTGTCTGTTTCCATTGCCCTTGACTGTTTTTTATTTTTAACTGCTTTTGTAAAACTTGGATTCATGTGAACTGCCTTCCTTTTTTAATTATCGAATATCTTAGTACATA
This sequence comes from Ibidorhyncha struthersii, assembly GCA_013398815.1. NCBI lineage: Eukaryota > Metazoa > Chordata > Aves > Charadriiformes > Charadriidae > Ibidorhyncha > Ibidorhyncha struthersii. Next base: position 1,537,940 of record VZSZ01010259.1, on the reverse strand, counting down.
TATTACATCACAGGTTTTAATCTCTGGCTTGTTTTGGAAGGCAATAACATATATTTTTTTTAGGTTATGTAATGCCAGTACTGAGTAAAAGCAGGTGATCTGGTGCATATGCAACTATATAATTTTGCAGTATTTTCTATGCCATTACTTCTGTGGAATACTATGTTAAAATGCTATTCTAGTAATGAAAGTGTAGATTGTAAACTATAATCTCCTCAGCCATGTCATGCTTCAGATTCCATTAAATAATCCCCATTTTATCTTTTAAATAATCAGCACAGCAAATACTTAACTCTAAACTTCTGGATAATTTGGTTGTCATAAACAATCATTTATAAACTGATTCTTCTCCAGACTGCTGCCAGCTTGTGGAGCAGTGAATTCAGCTCTATCCTGCTATTAAGCTCTGTGCTGTAATCCAAACGATGGGACAGGAGACAACCGGAGCAAAACTTGATAAGTTAATTCACCAACAGTGCATCTTACCTCCCTGTATTAAACTTGGTTTTTATTCCTTCATTGAATGTTAAGCAGTCAGGAAAAGCAAGTTGCCCTTTAATGAAATTTCCTTTTGACAAGGTAAGTGGTGTATGTACTAAAAATTCATATTGATTATCACTTAGATCACCCAAGAATCTGTATCACCTATGGCAAAAGTCAAATGAGCAATAATTGAACCCAGGTGCTGATGTCAGTGAGTGGGAAGAAGATCACTAATCAGTTTATCCAGTGCAGTCAAAGAATAGCTGTGTGGAAGGGGCAAGCGTCAGGCTTTGGAACTTGGATCTGCAATCTGCAAGTCTTTCATTACTGAACAATTTTCAGCAAGCTGCAGAAACTAGCTGTGAATGAAACCTACCCAGCCAAAACTGTAAGGTGCATTATCTTAGAACTGTAGTATCTATTCCCTCAGATAGTATGAGCAAATCTCGCAGTAGAAGTAAATAATAATTTTTCTTTCTCCACTCTGGATCTCACAAACTGAAATCTGTTGAGGGGGTGCACCAGTTTTAAGAGTCCAGGAAAAATCATCTGATGTATCCTGTTTATCTCTCATAACACCTATCTGCTAAGTAGTTTCCAAGAGATCTAGTAGACTAGGTGAATCATTAAAAAAGCACCTAGTGATTTTAAATCTCATATTAAAAAAATAATTTTGGAGATATGGTCTGAGTGACTTTTAATGAAAAAGTGTAGAACCTGAATTTGAGAGGATGTTATTGATGCTTTGAAAAGCCCTTAAACACATACCCTTCAAACTCATAAATATGCTTTTTTATGCTTCTCCTGACACCTCTGCACCTTATGAATTGTAAACAGCCACAACGATAACATCCCTGATGAGAGTGTCTAAAGGGCGTTATTCCACCTCTTTTATATATGCTCTTTGTAGACATACTTGGGAGCCACAGATGTCCATGGCTAGATCTTACGACTGCATGTGAATGTGAGGCATGCGATAGATTTCCTGTTTGTGTGTCTTTGTCAGTCCTCAGTATATCTCACAAATATAATGACATTAGTTCTGATACAAGCAATGTCTTTGTCCAATGCTTTACAGTTTGTAAATTTAAATTAACATCATGAAATACAAACACATTTAGAATTAATATAATTCCTCAGTAGCATGTTAAAATAAAATTGTGTATAGAACGCACTTGCTCTAAAATGAAACAGTTGTATAGAGGGTTTTTTAATGTTATTTTTATATTTTGAATTCATTACAGTTTGTATTTTCCCCATTTTATGACAAAAAATATGCTTCTCAATCGTGTAGGGCAGTTTCTTTTTTTGTCAGTAGTTTCTTGATAAAAGCTACTCTAACTTCGCTTTCTGTCCCCTTGCAATATATATAAATTTAAACTAGAGTATCTAGTTTTATTTTAATCAGTTTCAGAGGCATATTGCTCTCCTGTCATCAAGGATGTGAGATTTGCCAGATATGATTGGCATAGTTCAGCCTGCACTACAGCTGTAGAGCTTGGACTTTTCCCTGCTCAAACTTTTCCTTCAAGTGTAATCTCAATGCAGATTTTGTTACACCTACGTAAACATATCAGATATATGCAGTACAATATCCAACCAATTAGTAAGATTATTATTCTGAATAAAAAATAACATGGTAGCAAGTTTATGTAGATTTCCCAAATTAGTAAAATTACACCGTAAAAATTATGGATATTTTAACACATTTTATTCTGAAAACATGCGATGGTTTTGTGGGCTTTTGAATAATGTTACCACTTCCTTAACATTTTTGCATATCTTTTACAAAAGTATTTTACTACCTGTTTTTATAAACAGAATAATTGGAAAAGTTTTTCATTTGGGCCCAAGTCAAATTCGATAGGTAGTATGTAGGAAAAAAAGCCCCACCAAACAAACCAAAACAAAAGCTTGTAAGACCTACCTGTCTTATCCCTGATCTAGGTAAATATACGAAGACTAATATGTAATGTCCTCTACTGTGAAAGGCTTGTGATTTAACATCCCCCTGTGGTGAAGACAGGAGAACCTATAGATGATCTGGTCCATCTAAATGGGTGATTTAAGATAATATTAGCCTTGTGAAGGCAGGGTCATAGTATATCAGTGAAAGCTGAGGTAATTTGGGGGTGGGGAGAGGCGTTCATTGACAAAGGACAAGCTGTACAGCTTGCTTTACTTTCAACGAGGACACAGAATGTTTATTTGCTGTTTAACAAAATTTCTCATCACAGTACCTGGGCCTGGAACATCTCTGCAGTTTTGAATGATCTGTAAAACCACTTTCCTAAGTCATAGAATCTTAGAATTGTCTAGGTTGAAAGGGACCTTTAAGATCATAAAATCCAAACGTTAACCTAGCACTGCCAAAACTACCACTAAACCATGTCCCTAAGCACCACATCTACCCGTCTTTTAAATACTCCCGGGGTAGTGACTCTACAACTTCCCTGGGCAGCCTGTTCCAATGCTTAAAAACCTTTTCTGTGAAGAAGTTTTTCCTAACATCCATCCTAAAGCTCCCCTGGTGTAACTTGAGGCCGTTTCCTCTTGTCCTATCGTTTGTTACTAGTGAGAAGAGGTCGACCCCCACGTGGCTACAACCTCCTTTCAGGTGGCTGTACAGAGTGATAAGGTCTCCCCTCAGCCTCCTTTTCTCCAGGCTAAACAGCCCCAGTTCCCTCAGCCGCTCCTCATAAGACTTGTCCCCCAGACCATTCACCGGCTTTGTTGCCTTTCTCTGGACACGCTCCAGCACCTCAATGTCTCTCCTGTAGTGAGGAGCCCAAAACTGAACACAGTACTGGAGGTGGGGTCTTACCAGTGCTGAGTACAGGAGAATGATCACTTCCCGAGTCCTGCTCACCACGCTATTCCTGTGTAAATGAAATACTCATGCATTTGGGAAAGTTTCTTCTGGTGTGAAGAACTGAAGCAGATGGGACATGAGATGGAACCATATATACTTCAGTATAATGTCTATTCATGAAAAGGCTGAATTAGTTTGCTGTTAGTATTCATAGTACTGACTGTTTCCTGAGTGATTTACTATACAGGTGCTATTTTTATTGTTGTTATTGCAGAATATGAGGTAAAATTTCCTATGTCAAAGAAGGTAGAATGTGTACCATGTCTAATATTCACTTGGCAGCAATAAAGCATGCCAGTCTGTATGCTTTGTATAGTCAGTAGGAACTCAAGCACCTTTTCTCCTCCATGAACATTGTATTTTACGCTGTAAATTTTATACTTAAATTTTTCCTGACTTCATCAAGCCAGCATAAAATCATTACCAAGTCTGTTACAAAGCACAATTTTATTAAGCATCCTTTTATTAAAAGGGTGAGTTTGTCCAGTCTTTGTCAAACTTTGAGAAAGTAGATTATAGAATTGTATCTCCACTGATTTGAAAAAAGAAAAAAAAAAAAAAGACATTAGAAACCCCTAGATGTTAATTTAAGGTATCTGTATGTTTTCAGGGGACTATAATATTCACAAGATGTTTATGTGGACAAAAAAAAATTAATAATATTACAGTGATCATTGACCATGATTGGTTTAATACTGGATTACAGCCATGGCGAAGAGTCCTCTGTAGGTCATGGAGTAACGAATTAGTCTTTATGTGTGTAGGCATGAGTTATTCCTTTGTGGTTTGGTTTTGGGTTTTTTTTTTCTTCATCTACAGATTATAGTAGTGATGTTACTGATATTCTGTAATGTTCTGGTAGTAGTTACAAACCTTAACCATGGAGGTTTAAACTCCACAAATTTTGGCTAGGAATCCTTTTTAAGGTTATATGATTTCCTAATCTGTGTGGAGCTTGCAAGAACTCGAATAGTGCTCAGCTGTGCTCTGGCTAGCTGGCAAAGTTGCAGAACCACGGGCTTGAATTTAGAGCAGTTTTAACTTTTTGAAAGATAAACCAAATCCGTCTTTGACCATTTGTGACCTTTTCCTTGGAGTATGTTTAGTTTGGCAGTGTTGTGTCATGCCTAGCACGGTGACACTGAGAGTGCAGGCAGCTCAGAATTTACCTTCTCCCTGCAAGGCGAAGGCAGCCTGCCTGGCTCTCGTGTCTCTCCAGCAGGATCAAGAAAGACCAAGCTTCTAAGTGCACATCCTTAAAAGGAAAGGAAGTCAACAGTTGCTATTGAAACTGGACCGTGCAGTTTAAATTAATTTATGGCCAACGAACTCTACCTTTCTTCTTGTATACTCGTATGTTTGTTTAAATGTGGTGGAATATAATTGCACATGTGCCCCTTCAAGCATTTTAAAGAAAACAATTTCTCCTCTATTTGCTTAATTGCAGAGTGGCCTGAATATGCAGTGTAAGAGTTTAGAACTTAAGTCTGAAAGTTTCAGAACTCTTTTTGTCCTCTCTTCTGCTTCCTTTTCTGCCCCCTCTCTTTTCTCACCCGGCTTCAAAGAATGTGTTGGGGACTGTAAACTAGTGCAGAGTTTTCAACAGAAAATAACAAAGTTAACAGGATATTTGTGTTTTTGAGTATAAAAAATACATTCTTCAAAGTTACAAAATTATTGTGAACCAAAATGAAAGCCAACCACATGTGAAAATGTGTTTTATTATGTATTTCTCTCTTCATTTTAACTTTTCTTTGGTCTGTTTATACTGAAGGAATAACAGGTCGTGGTATCAGTAGCATTAATAGAGTTTTAATAATTTGTTAAGAATCAATCTCTAAGTGCGTTTTTCAGCACGCAAGTGTAAATAAGATACACAAGTGTAAATAAGATAAAGCGATGGTTATCAAGGGCTGTTTAATTCTTCATTTCATTGCTATGTGTATCAGATGATCATAGGACAACATATAAGTTGTGCTTTTTTCACGTCTCCATTTCTAAAAGTCTTAGAAGTTCAGAATTGCAAGGGGAAATAAAAAGATAATGAGAAAATGTAAAATCTACCTGATGAAAGTTAATGAGTAATTTAGAAAATAATAAATACATACCCTTGTCTTCTTGGATTACTCTGGGATGCTGAAAGTGTATCACTGAATTTTGTAGCAGTTGGCAGGTTAAAAAGAATGCTGTGAAAATTTGACGATTACAGCAGTAGTAAGTATCTAAAGTATGATGCATTCATGATGGGTGAAATAGTTGGTAGGCTACAGGCACAAGCTTACATGGAGAAGGCAAGTAAAACAAAACCTTGCAGAGCTTCAGAATGGAAAATGTGGGAAAACATGAAGAACAGGTCAAATAAATGATGATGCTTCCTCACTATATTCTCTCATCCTTTAGTGGATCGAGCAGTTGACTGTCCTAAGCCAGAAGTTATATCTGTATCTTTGTGTTAACAGGCTATGATTTATCTTCTTGCATATATTTTCAACTTTTTTTTTTTTTAACATTTACACTTAATGAAGTCTTCTCTGTTCTGTGGCAATGAGTTCCAGGATCTAGATATGAGCCGTGTGGAAATGTACTTCTCTTATATGTTTTAAAGCTGCTGTCTGATAATTGTATTTGAGGCTCCCTAATTGGAAAGAGTGAATAATCATTACCCCTCACATTCTCTATCCTATTTGTGATTTTATAGCTTTCTAATTTGTCCTGGTACAGAAATGTTCTTACACCATAGGTCATCCTCCTCTCTTTTCTCTTGTAGAGTTCTGGTATATCTTTTTTTGGCAAGGTTGCCAGAATTGTGCCTGGACTTATAATGGGTTTACATCTTTTGGTCTCTATTCTTTTTCTATTAAGGTTCTAATAGTCTATTTGTCTTTTTAACTCCCACTGAACATAAAATTTGTATTCTTATAGGGTCCTAGTTTGTAATAGCCAATTAATATTGCATCATTATGTGTGTGTATGTATAATTAGGTACACAGGGTATGTATACACTTACATACAGACACATATGCATAAATATGTATGGATATTTGAGTAATTTTTTCTCAAGTGCACTACTTTACATTTATCAACAATGAATTTCACTTGCTATTTCCCAAGCTCATGATTTGATATGACAAGATCTTCTATGACTCTCCCTACCCTTTTAGCTATACAAATAATTTTGCATTCATAACAGAGTCTTTTCACTATTCCTTCTGCTTTTATTATTTCTTACAACAAAAACTGTCTCATGAACAAAACAGGGCCTGGCATAGATCTGGCAGAGGATTGCTCTGGTAGGTTTCCTTTATTGTCAAAACCAAACATTAATTTCCTACTCTTTGTTTCCGTGCTTTTAACCAGCTCATAGTTGTTTCATTTTATCTCAAGAGCCATGCTGGAAGCCAAAGTAATGAACATGAGAGGGCAAACAGTGCTGATCTGTCCTCAGCTCTTCTCTTTGTCCAATAAGAGCTTGAATTTTTCCTAACTTCGCTTTTCTCATGTCACAAATGTTTAAACCAACTTGAAAGCCTCAAAACAGTTTTGTATAACTTTGCAACATAAGAGAGCATAGTGCAAACTAATATAACCTTATTTTTTCTGTGTAGTTGATTTGTAGCTGTTGCTACTTAAATGCATAATTTGAGTGACATTTGGAAAATTTAAATGAACATTTTTAAAATCAAAGCAGGAGAAAACAAAAGGTTTTGGCATAGTTTCCTCATTAAGAAGAGATAAATTCATTAGCTATAAAAAGTTCAGGACTCACTTTGTACTGCAGATAAAACAAGTTATAACTTCTAGAACAGGCTTCTCAGGGAAGCTGTGGATGCCCCATCCCTGGAGGTGTCCAAGGCCAGGCTGGATGGGGCTTTGAGCAACCTGGTCTAGTGGGAGGTGTCCCTGCCCGTGGCAGGGGGGTTGGAACAGGATCATCTTTAAGGTCCCTTCCAACCCAAACCATTCTATGATTCTATGGTTCTCAAGTGTTGCTGAGTGACTATCTCAGTACATTTATAGTAGCTGCATGTTTAATAAAAGACTTCAGGTGTCTTTAGGTGTTTGACCTATAAACCACACAGGGCTGAAAAAAGTTAATTTTCCTATTTGTACACTGAATTCTTTAAGGACATCTGTATATCACTTTGCATGGTTTGTAAGACTACATCAGCAATGCATACGGTCTGTGACATATGTTTAAACATTAGTCATCAGGACTCCTTGATAGGAGTGCAGGTTAAATACCTGAAGGATAGTTGTCACTGCCAGAAGCCCTTTTGTTGGTTTTCCTGTGAATTTTTTTGTTTGCTGAATCTACAGCAGTGTGGCAGACATACTGCTCTCAACACGTCGTGCTTGGTGTGAGTCTTGCGGGTCTAGTAAACATTAGGAATACTTAACTTTCTTTATCTACTTCTCTTTGGTGATGGGTGTATTAGGGCTAGCACCCTTGGATAGCAGAGTGTGGTTGAGATCGCTGGAGTGCAGGTTACACGTGCACGACTCAGTGCCCAGGTCATGGCTAGTCCACAAAGACACATGATGGCGTAGTCATTTCTTCTGGCACGGTGCTCTCCCCTGTCTCTAACTGCATCCAGTCAGAAATGGAAGAAAACTGAGTCATACTTTCCTTTATGAGAATACAGGGAAATACAGTGTGCTTTAAAACACGGCAAAGTTTCACTAAAATGGTCCTCAGTAGAAGCCTAAGGTAAATAGCAAATTTTATTTCCAAACATTACCCATTAGGACATGACCAATTTTAAGCTTTGACTGGAAGTCAAACGTAGTCATTTTTATAAATAAACTGTCTGTACTTGTCCTTACTGCTGTCATACCTGTCAAAGTATGTTACCTATTTTTCTAATCCAGGCATGGCTGGAATGTGTTAGAATATTAAGAGTAGTCCGGGTGAATGTGTTGGGGTTTGATGTGTTTGAAGGGCAAATGCTGCCTGAGAGACAGCAGCTGATGAAAGGTAAAGAGAAGAGAGCGCCGTTGTGAGCCTGGGACTCTCGCAAGAGCCAGCGTCACTACCAAACCCCAGTGTGCTCTCAGCCGTGTTCCTCATCCTACAACCCTCGAGGTGGCCATTTCTGATCCCAGATGCAGTCCTCATGGCCTGTAAGGTATTAGGCACTTGTGCTTTGCCTTCTAGTTGCTTGACCTTGCTGTGTGATTTATGCCCTAACAAACTAATTTATGTTTTCAGCCAGTGCGAACCCACCACAGGCTTTTTATTCCCCTTAATCATACATTGTAATGATAGCATAGAGAGCCAAACTTCAGTCCACATCTGTGCCAAAATCTGTAAAGTTCCCAAGCAGTTAGACTGGGGAAGTCTTACTGGGCAACTTTTTATTTATTTATTTATTTTAAACACAATGAGATTGTTTTATGGGCTGGGGAAATGGCAAGCACATGTGATTGTTCTTTTTTGTTTCTTTCACACTTGGCCCCTATTTTGCACCGTATGCTGATTAGAATGTAATGTGGCTGTTGTTTAAGTGAAGTGGCTACAAAATTAATGCAAATGTAACACACTTCACACAGTTTTGTACACAGTTCCCATCTATATCCCTCAGCACATACCACATCTTCATTCTTATAGGACTTTAAAACTGGTAGGATTTGTGGGTGTTTGGTTTAGTTTGACTTGGAGCATTTTTTGGGGGGGTTGGGAAGTGTTGTGGGTTTTTTTATTTGTCTTTTTTTTTTTCTTTTGTTGTTGTTGTTCTCTTACATGCCAAAGCACTGCTGAGCTGGTTCCTTAATGACGAGGGTTTTCCAGAGCAGAGAGGGAAAGGGGTCTTTGTCCTACTCAGGGCCTAGAAGAGAACTGTCTCCCGTTTAGTCTGACACGAAGGCATAAATGAAATCGGGAAAAAAATATCCTTCATCTTGAGAGTATCCTTTTGGCTTCTGCCCGTTTTCCTCAAATGCTGATTTCTCTCCGTCTTCCAGAAGATTCTTGTTTCTGGAGGGCGCAGGGACTTCCCGAGGCGCTGGCCGCTAGAGGATGCTCCTGGTCCAGCGTTGGAGAGCATCGTGCCCAGGGCCGGGCATCCTCCTCTCCGACACAAACCCCAGCCCTGCTCTCCGAAGAGGAGGTCACCTACCAGGCATTACCCGCATAGCCTGGCATATATGAAATACCACTTTGCGCTGGGGAGAACCGGGATATTTTCCACCGTCTAAATGGAAAAGAAATTCCAACCAATTCACAGACAAAACTGCAAACTGTTAATGACAATAAGAGAAACACATTGTAGGGATTTGAATGTGTTTCTTCTGGCAAAGTCCTTGGGCTTATTTAGGTGATACTTTTGACAGCATATTTGCAATGTGCCCCACAGTATCAGAGTCTTGCTGTGGATTGTCACACCTTGGTCATTCAGATGTTGAGCTGGCTTTCATTTTTGTGCAGTCTTTTTAAGTGATCCAAATTATAGTGCTTAAATGAAACGTCAGTTTTATTCTTCAATAAATATAATGGAAAAGATATTCTTGATTAAATAAGGGACTGTTTAGCATGTACAGTTTTTCATGAAAGGCACACACATGAAATTAGTTCCATATTTTAAACAAAAAATAACAAATGCCCTCCCCCCGACCTCAAAACCAACAATGCCTTAAGTAAAAAGCAAAGCGTAAAATTTAAAAAGTTATATATGGAAATATCCTTCTTCTAGTCCTCTGTTGCCCTCCCAAAATTCTGTTGTAGCATAAGCAAGTTCTCTGACACATAGAGCACAGGAGTTCATATGGCAATAGCACGAAAAAAAATGTAGAAAGAGTATTTTTAAGGTAGCAATGTAGAGTACTCAAAAGTTATAAAATGGCAGATTTAAGGTTGTTTAAGACAGCTCATTTGTTCCTGTGCATTAGAACACAGTCTTTAACTATGTAATCACGTACTGCCACTTTCTCTCTCCTCATGTCCTCACCTCCTGTGGGATTTCTGGCTTACCTAGACTACAAGTTAGACACGCCCAGAGATACATAGGCTTGTGCAGTGGAAGAGACTGTTCATTTCTTGCAGGTGGATGGCATGTAATAGATAAATCAAAGACTACAGGAAAGGAAATACATAGGTGAGAAGTTAGATAAGACTCTGAAAAATAGGACTGTAGTCTTGTCTCTGCCACCGATGTTTAGTTAAGTCAGTAAATTTTTCATATCGTGCGTGTATTCCCCAGCTTCTGTGTGCTGACTATGAGATCCCACACTCTGATTAATCAGAAGTGTTGAACACCCACATCTACTCCTGAAGTCACTGGAGAGTTGTGATTTGAGTCTACAGAATAATGAACAGTGCTATCTTCTATTCCAGCTCACGTGCCAGATGTCTTAGATTTTGTGTACCTGTATCTCTCTGACTGTAATCTCAGTGCACATCTTTTGTCATCTGTAGGAGACAGATGCAGACTTTTTCAAGGCTGCAGCAAAAATAATACATCTGAATCACTTGTATCCTCTAATGATGAGCACCAAACAAATGCCTGGACAAAGTACATAAATTTGTCTTTAGAGCAGGTTTTGAACCATGTATAGGAAATAAAGTCCACTACAAGGGATTACAATATGAGCAACGGAACAAAAGAAAATACTGCAGAGCGAGCTGCTCTTAAAATGAGCATTGCCTATCTTGTGTGTTAAATAAAGCAACATTAGTGGTATGCATTAAAAGAGTGTATCATAAACTATTTATTAATCAAACCTAGATAACCATTTAAACTGAGTTTAGATTGCACATTAATTCCGCAATTTCCTAACACATATCTACTGGATTCTGTAACCTGACTGATACTGCTTAACGTATGTGCGTATGTGTGTGTGTAGATTGAATAAAAAGGAAACAATCCCAGTACCCTCATTGATAGCAGACTAGCACTTTTTATTGAGGAAGGTTGTACAGCTCTGGGTAAGATTCTAAAATATGGTTTAATTCTGATTTTTTCCTCTTCTATTTAGTTCCTTGAGTAAGGAGCCACAGGGTACAAGGAACTTAGTGGTTTGAGAGCAAAAACTCATGTAGGAATGGGTCTGTTTTCTCTGGTTAGATGTTCATATGCCTTCCACAGTCACTATTCCTAACATGATCTCCCCTTTCCTATGAAGAAGAATGGAGTTCCTGTGTTTCTGTCCCTTATTTCTGCATTTCAGTGCATGTAAACAAAACAATTTTATGGCATATGCTGAGTCAGTTGGCTTTCTAATGCTCAGGAAGCGTCAGACTTATCGCACATGCTCTGCAAAGCCAGACGGTGTGATGACCTGCATCTTTCCAGAAGCATTAGACCCAACAGCAAGTACAAAGTGATGCTATGTGGATAGCTACTCCACCTTTGCCCTTTTGCCTTTCTATGCAACTTGTGTTGCGTGCAGAGTTCTGTGAGCTTGCAGTTAAGCAAATCACTCTCTAAACTATTGAAAAGAGACACCGGAAGATTTGCAGATGGTGCTGTGTGGGTGTGATAAGCCAAGAAACCTCCTTTAGATCAGCCAGCGAACCTGCTGTCTTGCCTCTGCAACTTGTTTTCCTGCTTATAAGATACTTAAACACCCAAATCCAGCAAAGTAACCCAGAAAAAAAGGTTGAAGATGCTATTCATAAAACAGAATAATTCACCCCATTTGTATGTGTTAGGAAGCAAAAGATGTCTATTTTTGACTTTGTAATTTGGCTTGGAATACACTTGCAGGATACAGAATACAAGATGTGATTTTTATCTGTAGCATCCCTTTTTTTTCATTATTCAACTGTGTTTTGTTTTGTCCCCAGTTGTAACAGGAGTGTGAAAAAAAGGGAACCTCAGAAATACTAATTTTAAAATGTATTCTGGAGTCTGCATTACAGCTGCTGTCTTTTGCTATGAAATTAAACTGGCATATACCTTCAATCTAAATATAGATAGATAAATAAAAATGTTTGGAGACAAAATGACCAAGAAGTTTAATTTATATTCTCAAGTGATTTAGGAACCATACTCTAATTCACTGCTAAAATTGTGTTTACAAAGATGTTTATCTCCTAATTCACTCCCACATGTCAGTAAACCTTCCCAAGAGTGGTAAAAGAATGGTGGTGGCTGTGGAGTTTATTAAAGTATTGTCATTATTTAAGGTATTTTTTCAACAAGTGATAGATTAATTTCTTGAACTTCATCTTGGAATTAGAAAAAAATGCTGGAGGCTTTCAAAATTTCATATCACAGAGGAAAAAAAAAGGAGGTTGCAGTGCAGAATAGATTTCTTAAATCAGGTTAGAAAATTTCCATCAGTACCTAACACTTTGAAAGCTACTAAGGTCAAAGTTACTTTTATTACTTTTGTGTTTTTCTGCAGTGATAGCATTTTGTTACACTACTGAATGAGTTACAGTGTGTTTTCCTGGTCTCTTATGTTTGGTTTGATTTCAGTGTCTTGGCTTGAGGATGAATATCTCTTTAATAATGTCTTCTTTAATATGTCCATTTTTATGAGTAAAGGTATTTGAACAAGCTTGACTCTAATCAAGTGAAACCTTTTGTGAAAGACTATATAAAACTGGAATTTGGTCCTGTTTCTGGTCTGGGAGGTTGTGCTGTGAGACTTAGTGAGGCAGGAAGGGCTCATGGAGCCCTGCTTGCACCCTGGAGGTATGGAGGCACATTTCCACGCTGAGCCCTCCACTGGTGCTGCTGGCAGGGAAACCCACACTGCTGTGGTCACCAAATTCTTATAGCCATATCAGGCCCCGCATGCCAAGCCCTGACAACAGTGTTCCTGATCCAAGGTGTCCTTGGTCTTTTCTTCCTGAAATCCCCTGTTTTCCTGTGGGGTCAAACACAGATAGTCACCACCATCTTGTGCCTCCCAGTCCATAAGGCAGTCAGGTGTTAGCACTGATGCTTTGCAAACCAGTTTTTTGGGGAGCTCGGTCAAGGTGATTTCAAAAAGATGGCAGGATGGCTCCATCCTGTTGGCGGATGGGCAGTGCGGAAAGGCAGCCTGTCCCTCTGGCCAGCAGATCAAAACATGATGGCCTGACAAGCCGCTTGTCCTTGCAGCAGCAGTGGCTGGTCTGGCAGAGGTGAATGACTGCTGCTGGGGGTGGAGACCTGGCTGGGGGACCAGGAGCATCAGCTCGTTGTGGTGATGTCTGCTGATAGGCAGTGGTGACAGTGGGAACACTGTTTCCCTATTTTTTTCTTGGTTAGTTTCAGTGAAAACTCGGTCAGATTAGTCCTGTTGGTAATTTATGGTGTGACGTGCAACCAAATATGCTCTTCAGCCATTTTTCATGTGTTTTGCTAACGATGGGTCACACAGTTTCACTGGAAGGTTTCAAAGATTAAAGCCAGCAGAAAAGGCAACCCTGGTGACTGATATTCTCTGACCCCATGACCTACCAAAGGCCATAGTGCCACACTAAATAAAGCTGTCTCAAGCTCATCACTTCTGTTGGGCTCTAATACAGATTTTAAAAAGATGATCAGGCTTGACTTAAAGTCTTTCAGGATTTATATGCCATGTCCATAAACAGGCAGTTTTAATTAACATTTATTCATTATGTTAAAAATGTCATTCCTGTAATAGGAATTTGTCCAACTTCCTTTTACAACAGATTATTTTCTATAAGTAGTCTCTTCTCACCCACATACCAGAAGGTACTCATTGACTTGATTTAATTTATTTTTTAATAAATACAGCTCTGGATGATATACAGTATGTGATCTGGTAGCAAAAGTCCCCTCCTTTTTAGGATATTGTGACGTTTTCCTTGTAAAGTACAAATATCTAAGAACACAGGTGGGCCTCTCCTGTCCATGCAAGTAAAGACCAGTCCTGAAGTCTGCAATTCAGCATTACAATTGCTGTGTCTTCTTTCTGTATAAAAGGCATTAGAACAGCTGTCCTCAGCTCAGCCTTCAAGAAAGATGAATAATAGAGAGAATCCTTTTGATTTTCATTCTTTGTTGTCTGATTCCTTACTGTAGGCATTTGAACCTGAGGAAAGTAGATGTAAAATGCTGGGATAGCAGCCTGAGTCATCAGCAAAGTGGTTAATAGGTGCCACAAAGTGCAAATTCAGGGCTCCTAGAAATCATGTGACGCTGAAATGGACAGGATTACAGCAAAGGTAATGCTGCAATTTTCATGTGTCCCTTTGAGTTGTCTGTAACCTGGCCTGAGTACAAGCAGAGAGCAGCTCCTATTTTCACTTGGCTGTGGCATGCTCTGTGTGTCAGGAGCAAGAGGAACACAAAAATCCCCAGCTGCTTTCTTATGTCCTTCTGCAAATGGCCCATGCTACAGAAAACTGTTTTTTTACTAACTTAGCTAACTTAACTCTTCCATATAAAGCTGTACTCTACAGCTGTTCTCCAGTAGATCCACTATATTACGACCCTTCATGCAATATACCACAGATATTTAGCCCTGAAGATTGCACTTCTTGTCATGCTAGTTTTTTAATTTATTGTGTTTCTTGCTGCTAGCACCTTTGAAACTCAGTGAAGTCCTGTGGGGGTGTCTCAGTCTCCTGTTTCCTATCCCCTTTGAGCTATTGCGTTACAATCATCTGTCAAAGATGAGCGGGTGTCAAGGAAATGGAGCACCTCAAGTGGCTGACACTGCTGAGCAGATATCCTTCTATTTTTGCTGAGTGTTTACATACCTCCAGAGTACAGATGTGTCTGAGCTGGATTAGGTACACAGCACATTTGTAACACTTTCATCTTATAATAACGGCAGCCCTGATTGCATGTGAAAATTACAAAATTTTAGCAACTGCTATGACCTATAAATACTATTCCTTTGCCATGGATGCTGTCATGATGTCACCTTATGCCAGATGTAATTGCATGTACACTGCGGTTGTACTCATTTAATGTTGTGGTTGAAAAAAATTATTGCACCTCTTGCAAATTGGCTAGGGCAGTGAAGTTCTTGAAAGAAATCAGTCTGAGAGGGAGGAGCTCAGTTTGTGATGCACAATATGATGTTTTTTGCCTTCCTTCTAAAGTCACCAGACTGCAGATGCTATCTGCATCCATTTCCATTCCACAGCACCGTCAGGAATGAGAATGTAGGGAAAAGAAACCATCAGAAGGTGGTTGTCCCAGTGGTAGTGACTGGCACTGGAATAAACTATGTAGGATCTAGAATTAGTATTTGGCAGAAGTTTGGCTAGTAAAATTGATGATTGCAGTTTAAAGAATATATACATTGTACTACAGAATGCACTTTCTGGTACTAACAGCAGTGAACATACGTACTTTTCAAATAACACTCTCCCACTCCTTTTTCTTATAGTTTTGTAGAAGTGGGTTTGTTGCAATAGTGTAGATGTCTTTATACTTATGTATTTTTTCTTATTCCAAAAAGAAAATACAAATTTCCCATTCATGTCTTAGAAATTTTGGAGTGGCTGAATCTTTGTTAACTCCCTGGTTCTAAAACAAGTATTTGATTGGAATCCCCAATTAAGCCAATTTCTTCTATGATTCATTTAACTTAGCAACCGAAATGTAAGCTACGGCCTCTGGCCTTAATGGAATCCTTTAAATGCAGTCTACATAGCAAAAGGTTAAGGGGGCAAGGCACAGTTTAATTTCCCAGTAACACTTTATGGGAGTCTTTGTAAATGTACTTGCTTCTGGAGTTTTCTAACACCCCTGTTTCTGAAACTGTAGTCAATTTACAGCCTAGGAGTTGCTATATTAACATTACATACATGAGAGAGGTTGGAGTGCAGTGGGGTACAGGACCTTCCTGCTAAATTGCTAATCCAAATTGGGCCTTAGTCAATCTCTTACAAAGTTGTCAACATCCAATGACCTATATGAAATGAGTTGGTAGCTTCAGTCCGGTTCCTATAGAGGTGTGCACATCAGAAGAGCAATCAGCTGGCACTAATTGGCACCCTGGCTTGCAGCCGCAGCAGAGAGCCAAAGGTCTTTAGAGGAATGGAGACTGAAGTGCTCTCTCAACCTTAAAGATGGACCCTCTGGGTTGGAGTTTAGGGCACATTTGTAATGTCATATGTGGAATTTTGCTGGGCATCTTGCAATGCTAGACCGGAGCTGTGGCTGGGGAACTGCACTCCTCAGGGCTTTTGTAGGGCATTTTGAATGCCACAGGGCATTTCAAACTCTGAAATCACCTCAGCTTTCCTTCAGACATAAACACGAAGAGAACATTCACTAAGCAATAACCTGATATTCTGAGGTGTCAGATGGCGAATAATGACTCCAGTTGAGGCTGGAAAAGGGAAAGAGAGGGAGTGTGTATTCCTTAAAGAAAAAACTTTCTCATGTCTATGCCCAGCGTGCATAACTCCTCTGCCAATTTTTCCACCTGCTGGACTCAGAAAGGGCATAAATTAGTGCTGCTTAAATATTAAAAATATATTGTTTTGTGAGAAGGTTTCTGAAGTTCTGTTCATTATAAAAGCATAGGAACACATGGTCTTCCTACATTTGGAATTGTTCCCAGACCATAATAATTTCAGAAAGTTTATTGTGGGTTATTATCTTCCCCAAAGCCTTGCATTTAAGAAGTTTATTTTTTGTTTTGTTGTTCTGTTTGCAAAGTTGCAGTCATTCAGGCAGGGTGGAAATAATGTCATGAACTTGAAACCTTGACCCCATTCAGCATGAACAAGGTCAGTGAAGTAGCACTAAATTAAGAAATGAGCAATGTACCTACCTAGTATTTTAAGCCAGGCAGTCAAAGGTGATAAAATATATTGGCCAAATTAGAAGTTGAGCAAATTTTCTTTACCTCCATTTACCCTTGAACGTACAACAGAATAAGGAGCAGCAATGACAAATGTTTTGTTGTCTGTGGTTGTCTGCTAAGCAGAAAAAATAGGTTCATTTGATGGAGGTTAGGCTGTTTCACAAAACGTTTGGTGTCTTCAGAGAGTAGGCTTTGTCCACCTGTGTATTGTCCTTACTGATAAAGATGAAATGAAGGTCCTGCATAGAGCATGCATACCTCCAGGAATCAGAGCATACGTTTTTTTTCTCAATAACTTTGCATTACCAGAGTTATCAATGACCCGCTGCAATTTCCCCCCCTTTAAATCGGATACAGAAGAAACCAGGATTGCAGCCATAACTGAAACGATGGCGTTATTGCCAGTCATACAGCAGCCCCCTTTCACTGCCTCTGCGCTCTCTCACCGGATGATGTGGTGCACATTTATCTGACAGACTAAAATGGGAGCAGCACAGAAAGGAAGGCAGTATTTACATCCCTGAGCACGGGATCATCAGCTGCGGTGAAAAATCGGGGAGTTTGGAGACAGACTCTGCTCTCCACAGCGCTACGAGCTGGTGCAAAAAATCACCCTGAATCATGCTGCGTGCTTGTGTTTTAACGCTTTGCACCGAACCACAGTGGTGCCCTAAATATATAAAGTGTTACCATTTGCGAATTCCCACCTGTCATTCGTGTTTCTGGAAATAGTATCCCTCTCTGCAGTCTGGACGTTGCCCCAGGTGGTGTCTGACTCTTAACCCAAATCAAACAGTAATTGTTCAGACACTGTCTGGCTCTCTGGCTCTCAGGCAGTGGACAGGGAAAGCACGACAGCCTTCTAGTTACCTCTTAGTAAGCCCAGGCAAGGATTTTTCCCAGGAAATTTTCAGCCTGTTTTCCTTTAGGGTAAGGTTTTAGGGTCGCGGTCCCTGTTGCCCCCCCTGTTGCGGTAGGGTCCAGCGCACTTGATGAGCAAACTGCACGCTGTGATGTAAGAGTGGTACTGCGAAGGGGACAAGCATAGGCTTTGGTTCTCCCTTTTGCTGGTAGTACCTTGGTAATGTAACTTAACCTAGGAGTGGCCACACTACAACACTGGAGCGGTAAATGGTTTGCCAGCAGTTGAGGTGTGGTTACCAATCTAGCTCTTAAGACCACCGGCAGGATTATTGCAGGGTAACTTGGATCCCTGCCTGCTGAAACAGAAAAACCCCAGCAGGTCCCTCTGAGGATGCCGTCAGAATGGCTGCAGGTCCCAGCTCTACAACCCCCTCGGCTCACTCTGCGGCAGCATTCCTGCACCTTGTGATCGTACCCCGCTCACGAGCTGCCCCTGGAGCTCCTTGCTCTGTCAGTTCCTCAAGGCATGGGGCATGGATTCAACCTGGATTGCAGAGTCAGGAGTTCTCCTCCAAAAATATTAAAACAAAGCAGTTAAAACACTGATAATTCCTTGAGAACTGCTGGTTTAACCCTGGTAACCCTGTGCTTAGGACCGCAGCTCCAATACTGCAAAAGGTGACAGCACCCATGCTTTTAAAATCAGAGGGGTTTTAGCGTGGCTACAAAGAACAGACTGAAAACATGACTCAGTGCTTGAAGGTGTATGCAGACAGCAAAAGTACTCTAGGCAGTATGGACTGCCCTACTTTGACTTAACCAAAATGTATCCTTGATGTCCAAGGGCAGGATGTGGTATGGGGTTTATGCCTGAGACCCCCATTTATTTGATCCTGACTTGAACCTATTTATTTGGCCTTTTAGCTCAAACTTGCGCTTTTGTCATCCTTGGACCCAACAGAAATAGCCACATATATACTGTGGACCTGAGCAACAACCAGTGCCTTCTGTGAAAGGGGCAGAGAAGTAACTGCTCTTTAAAATATAATTAAATGGTTCTGTGTAATGAAAACCAAACCACAATAATGTTTTTACATTAAATGAAAAATAGTTACAGTTATAACTAGTAATTTGATTAAGTTAAGAAAAGAAATTATATGTTCATATTTTTGGTAATAATATTTTTGGTATTAAGAACTGGTACAGTGAGAACTCTGGTGACGGTGTACTGTCTGGAAGCTACGAGAGAGATCTCTAATACCTGTGATTATGAATCATTACTCTCTTCTGTAACAGTTTACAGTCTTATTTTTGAATGCAAGATGTTCTAGTTCACTTTCCTGGGTGACTAAACTAAGCAATATAGCTTTGCGCTGTCAGATTTTTTTTAAGAACCCCCTGCCATCTCTGGAAACTTGTGTTAATCCTAGGGAGGACCAAAAGAATCTACTAACGTATGCACACTGCCAAAATGAATTATGGCTGGATTCCTGAGCTAATCTTTGCCTTTGATCTTGTGTATCAGAAAATTTATTTGGTAAAGTACTGATGAAAAGATTTCTGACCATTCTGAAGTATCAGCTGCAAATAGCCTAGCCTTTTTGATTTTCAAGACGTGTTTTTTTTCCCTCCATTTCCAATCCTTAGTCATCTTCATAGAAAGCTTTATTATAAAACAATTCAGGGAATAGCAATAGCCATTCTTTTTCTGGCACTTATGACCTTGTATGCGAAATTGCATGACATGTTGTGTCAGCGTGTGGAAATCTGACTGTATTGTTACCTCTGAAAGTAATGGCAGAAAGAGATGGCAACTTTTGTCTTACAGGTTTTCCTCGTTGGCTATGCTTTTTCCTTCTTTCCTTGATCTACATAAAAAGTTCACAATCCGTGTTGTTTCTGTGCTCACAGAAAATAACTTAAAAGCATCGTAATGGCACATGGTCATGCCTTTCTTGCAGTGGATCTCCAGCATGGAACTTGGTCATTTTTTTCTACATTCTGCACAAAAGAACCCTCAAATAGCACTGTTTTGTGCTCCGGTTATTACTGATGTTGCTTTGATGATTCCCCCACTTGCCTTTTCGTTGTATGGAACTTTCCTTTTCTTGCCTTTTCCATTCACTTCATATTTTCAAATGTTTTTATGGTTTCATATTTTAACTGATTTATTTTGGATTTTCCAGTACTGTAGAACGTGCCCTTCTTTTTTTAACACATAGGGATGTTTTGGTGTAACTCTGCAGAAATCGCTGAAACTTTGTCTTTGAGTCTGTCTTAGATCTTCTCTGAGGAGGGGTTGTTTTTAGATTTTTTGGTTGTTGCAGGTTTTTTTTTATATATAAAATACAGCCTACTTTTTGCAACACACCTACTTCTTTAGCACTTTTTTGTTTCAGGACTTTCTGATGTTTACAGCCACACGTGAGAACAAAACTTAAAGGCTTTTACTACTTACTGCGTAAAACCGGTATGATAATGAATTCCATGCTTGAAACAGCTTATAGTCTAGATGGAGATTTTACAGATCAGAAACCGAGGTACAGAAAGATTAAGTTGTTTCATTGAAGATTAAGGAGATATGGGGTGGAGCTCTGCTCAGATCTTGAGCATGTTTCAAGACTTCTCTCCTTTCTTACAAGTGTAGATCATTGTGGCATCATCTACTAGGTTAGGAAACGCATTTGTAGAAGGAAAAGTCCAAGTTCTTATTATCTTGGGGAGATAGAGAGAAATCACTGTAACATTTGGCACTGCTATATTGTTCCTTTTGTTAGTATGTTCTGTCTCTGTCCTGTTTTGATCTATGGTATCCAGGAATGTGGCATAGGCCTGAACTAAACCCACCAAACAGTCCCAACCCTTTCTCCAGAGGTGGAAGAGTGACTGCAGACAGAATGGCCAGACGGGGAAGGTCGCCTTGCCTGCCCACACACCATCCACCCAGACCCGGTGCCTTATCTTTGTGCTGTAGTGGTTGTGGAGGCAGTTTCCAGTATGTCGGACTGCTGCTGAGTGGAGGCAGGGATGCCTTAGGAAGGCAGAAGGGTGTTAGCAGTTTCCACGGGTACCACAAGGCACAGCAGAAGAGAAGGCAAGAACGAACCTTGCTAAGGCCTTGCGGGGAGAAGGAGAAAAGGGCATGCCTGCTGCGTATCTGTAGCCAGCAATGGCTTGAGTCGTTTGTGCAGTTGTTGCAGTTTGTGGTATCTCCAAGCTGGAAAACTGATTTCCTTGTCATTGACTGTGGATCACCTTCAGATTGCGAATCTAAGTTGGTGGAGTCCCAAACTGCTGATCATTGCCAAGCTGTGCGGAGAAGGTATGCTTTACATGCACTTAACACAACAGTAATTAAAATCTTTTAAAAAATTAATAGCAATTAAAATAATATTAAGCAACCAGTAATCTGTTCTTAAAAAATGAGTTGTTATTATTTCTTCAGTACTAGTGTGCTTGATAGATATCAGGTGGATAAAATATATCTGCTTGTGGTGTCTTTGTCCCCTTTCTAGTTTTTTCGTTTAGCTCATGATTTTATTTAATGGAAGAGTCACTTCTCACGTATTGGCTTGACAATTTACAAGCATTTGTTTGTGCTGAATTAAGCACATTTCTAAACTTTGTATGTTGCTGCTGACAGTTTGGGGATTGATTTTTATCCCTAGAGAGATGCCTTTTTGTCTTTAAGGCAAATTGAAGTTGACTGCTGGAGCATTCTTGGTAAGAGAGAGAATCTACTTTAGGGATATTTTTCTACTGAGAATTCATTTTTAACTGAGAAGCTTCAGAAAGGTCATGTTTTTCATGACACGAAAAAAAAAGTTCACAGATAAAGAAGTAGCATTAACTTTAGATGAAATAAATAGGAGCAAATATTACCAAGCTCTTTTCCCCTGTAGTTCTCCATCAGGGAAGTGTGCTTAGATATGCACTAGGTAACAATTTTCCAGACTTTTATTCTGAAAGCACGTGTTAAATGCTGGTGTGGGCAATGGCAGAAAAAGATTTTATGTATCCATGTTTTCTCAAGTATGTTATGAGTTTAAATTTTAAAACTTCTGTAGCATTTTTTAGGACATTCAAATTCTTTCAAGAACAGATTCACTGCTTGTCCACATTGGTAACATGGGGCAGGGTTTGCAGACGTGAATGGATTAATGTAATGAGCTGTGTGTAAGGATGTAGCATCTCCACCAAGCAGGGGCTTTAGGAAAGTCTTAATTCGTATCAAGTGGAGCTAAATACTCTTTTTTTACAGTAGGTTCTGTGGCTGGACATGCAAGGCTGGAGTTTCTTTCTAAACTTTCTCCAACCTCTATCCCCTCACCCCTTGCTCCCTTCCCCAAAGTCGGCCTGACACAGGTTTTGGATACAAATATTATATCGTTGCTATATTGGCAGGGATGCTGGGGTTCATTTATCTATCTCTCCTTTCAAGGTCTCTTTGGCACTAAATTTGTTTTATAGGAATATTTTTTACAAATACAAACACTGCTAAAATAAAATGTTGTCTATGTATATATCTGGTCTGGTTTATGTGGTCAAATGAATGTTACCTCACACCTGAACAACAAAGATGGATCCAACCGCCCTCGCCAACGGGCAAGTTGAGTGAGGTTTTTTGTGGTGGTACCTGGTAGGTTACCCGTGAGGTGATAGACAGACCTCATTAAATTCTCATTTAATGCCTGTCTCTGGAATGACTGCATTCTCTTTAATCTCCGTCTTTGTATTCAGTCATACCTCTAAGACCCAAGTGACTTTAAAAAAAGAAATAAATAACAACCTTAGTCCTTCAATGAGGTACCAGACGGCAAACTCAAACCCATTTGTTTTCATTTCCTGGGAATCACACTAGCTGAAGCAAGTTTTTCAGCACAGTGCACCTAAACTGTAAGAACCAATTCTTCAGGGAAGTCTTATTGTGATGGTTATAAAATCTTCTTCAAAGGAGCTGCAGGTCTCTGCAGTCTTCCTTTAAACCTTTGGGATCTTCTAATTGGATTTTTCACACATTTGAGTCCTAAAAATTTGAGTTCTCTCAGTGTGTTTCAGTATGGAGACCTGGCTATCAATAGGTAGAATTTTCATTTGCCCTTGTTTTCCTTTCTTGGATTCCTCCTGAAATATTTGTGACAGTTCTCTCTTAGCAGCTACTGGACCAAGACATTTGCAAAATCCAAGAAACAAAACTTACAATATTCATCATACTAGAAAGAAAAAGAAAATGCACCCTTAAAATTGTTCAAGTGTCTCGCATATGCAGAAGAAAACACTTGTCTGGTGTTTGGGATGGAGTAGGTGAAGGATGAGACAGAGCAACATTGCTGGGTTGCAGCTTGTGAGCAACATCCCAGAGCTACCCCTAGATCCAGGGGGTAGCCCAAACAGCAAAGAACTCACATTTTCTGTCACGTTCTCAATTCCACCCTCTTGTTAATGAATTTTTTAAATTTTTACTCAACTTCACCTTGGAGCTTGGATCTTTTCTTGAAAGGAAGTTATCTTTAAATTAGATCATAGCATTTATTAATAGTATGAAAGTCCAGGTAATCATATTGTCTTACTTTCTGCTCCTACTTTTTGTTACAGATAGGTCAGTTAGAAGTTGATTTTTGTGAACTGTACCTTTTCTACCTTAATCAAACTTGTTTCTGTTTTGTCCTTTTGCCTGAAGACTTCTGTTGTTTAGAATTAACTTTGTTCTCAGTCCTTTTCCATTTTGTGTACGATTATGCACCTAATTAGAGGTAATTGTTTCCTTGTTCCTACAGCATCAGCCAAGCAAGCTGATCTCAGTTACATCTGCCTATATGGGCTTCCTCCATCCTAGGAAAAGTGTAGCAAAGACTTCGGTAATTTAGCATTTCTCTGTAGCTCTTTCATTATTCTGTAGCTGCAACAAATGTGCCTTAGATGTGTTTCACCTACTTCACTAAGCTATGGAAATCCTGGAAACCTGTGTATTCTGCGCAGTCAAGGAATAGCAGCATGAATGTTATAATGCTGATGCAAAGGTTGTCAATCAGGATTTTTAATTATTGTTTTAACAAGGCTTTACCATTTACTAGCTTTGTATCAGGTTCTCTCTTGGTTTTTATTGGTAGTTAAGAATAAATGCATAATTTTATTGATTTTACTGCAACTTTTTCAAACTTTAGAGTTTCAGGAATTAATTCTTATATATTATCTGGGACTCAGACAAGATATTTAAATGGGTCAGTTCATGACAGAATGCAAATTTCCTTTAATTAAGTTTGTAATTGTGGAGCAGCAAGGAGAACAATTTTTAGAGGCAGAGGTAGGAGGAGAACTTCAGTGTAGCAGTGCATGGCGAATGAGATGCACAGCTTCCATTATCAATAGGAGCTGCATGTCTAATCCACCAGACTCGGTACTGAAGAAAATGTATCCTGGGATGTCAGGTGTTAAGGGGAAGAATGGGCCTCTCACGTTCTTTGCACTTACAAGCCGGCTGTAACCTTTTGACTCTCTCTCTCTTTCTCTTCTTGAGTTTTGTTTCCTGAAAGGAAAAGGGGGTGGGGGAAGCCAGGGGAAGAAGGCTTAAAGACTGGAAGATCTGTTTCAAAGTACTGTAGTGTATTTGCAAGCTTTTCCTTTTTTTTTTTCTGGAATTAGTTTTGTTTTGATTTCTTAAAGAAGTGGTTGCTTTTAATGTAGAGTTTTTAGAGCATGACTTAAGATATGAATATCTCACTGAGTACCACTATCAACACCATAAACTTTACACGTTCTACCACAAGTGTTTTGCACGTAACTTTTTTTTGTCTTTCTAACTAAAATGAATATGATTTCATTTAAAAGCATAACAGAGGAGGAGAGCTAGTTCTGTGAATTAATGTTACAGGTATTGCTTTATATGTTGACCAGTGTTATGCAGAAAAACGACCCCCCAAATAACAAGAAGTCTCTTTTATTCTCAAAGGATCCCCTAATGTAGCATGATCGTATATCGATTGTATTGAACTTGGGTGTATTTCAGGCCTGAAGATCTGCATATGCAAAGAAAGTTTGTATAATACTTGCATATTTCATCTCCTTACTACCTCTGAGTTAGTAAGTGTGAAAACATCTCAGTGCAAGGATGAGACGCATGCAGCCTAGGTGAGCATTTACTTGTTAGTGTGGAAGAACATGCGACAGATGTAAGAAAAAAAAAATGGTGGCTAATTAAGGTAGGTCTCTCCAAAATTCGTGACTTTTGAGGAGAAAGAGCAGAATGGGGGAAAATATGTGAAAAGATACACTATCCTTCCTGGAAATACACTCTGTTCTGGGCTGATCCTTATTAGAATGTAAAAATGGAAGTACTAAGGTGGTGTTTACTTTCATTAATTAAAAAGAGTCTCGCTCATAGGAGAGCGCCCTGAGAATGCTAAAGGAGTTTTACGTATTTCTGGCTATCATCTTTGGTTTGAGGACCATGTCCTCCTACTAGCTTTGCACCTTTCTTCGTTAGAGATTATTCTGAAATGGCTCACCTTGCCTTTGCTTGGCTGAAATGTGGCAGCGATGGAGTGGAGCCAACGGAGGGGTAATTTTACAGCCAGCAATCAGGAAAAGGAAGAGCCCTTAGCCGGGGGACTCAACAGTGCCAGGAGGAGCCATTATTCTATTATTATTTCCAGTGTGGAAGCATTGTTTCAAGTTACATTAAAAACATCCTTTAAATTTCTTTGTTATTTGTGTCATAAATTTTCCATATCAACCTTTCCAAAAGAAAGGTGTGTGAATCTATAATGTATATCCAAATGGAGTGCTTGGGGTGTATCTTGCTTTAGAAATTGTAGGCTAAAGGGAAAACTGAAATGAATCGTAATTCTTCTGACTTAGCCTGGAAGTCCGTGGAGGTTGGACGAACATGGAGTGAGTTCTCAATTTCTTAACACTTGCTGGGAAAAACACTCTAGACAGCCTGTCTCCAGACAGGCACTGTCTTCCCATTTTTTTCTAATATTAGGGATTCCAACCCCTTATGATTTAAGGGCCCAACCCTGTAAGCTTTCCAGGAACCTTACATTTAGAGGGCCAAAGGAGAGAGAATAACGTGTATGTCGTTATTCACGTGCATGGATTTACATTTATCTCCTGGAGACTGTGTGTATGTTGAAGCCCATAATGGATTTGAATGACATTTCAGGAGATTTGGTGTAGAAAGTTCCATTGTTTTCAGTTACTCAGAAGTCCCGTGGCAGTAAATATTTTATATTCTATAATGCTTTAATTCTACTATGTAGAGCATGTGTTGTGAACCAGTATTGAAGGGATCCATATATTAGATATTATTTTCACTTTTTTATTGATAGACTTCGGGGAGGTGAAGGTCTTATATCTGTAAAACAAGTGATATTTGGCAAAAATCCAAAAGATAAACCAATGTCTCCCAAATCATTTGGGCTGTCTGAGACATGAATGGGAACAGAACCCAAATATCCTAAATCCCAGTCCAGGGTCTTAATCCTGAGCCCATTTTTTTCATTCAAAATTAAAGTTTCCATGATTATTATTTCTACTGCCAGGGCTTTCCAAGGATTTATATGTGACCTAATTTATTAAATGTTGTCTTATGTGCAAGACAGAAGCAAAATCCTTACCCCAGGGCACTTACTCAGTGGCCCTGATCCTGCAATCTGATCTCTGGAATGAATGTCTGAACTAACACAAGCCATGCTGCCTGTTCAGAGAGTTTGGCTGGGATTTTAATGGAGAAGAGACAAGTAGATTGCAGGTTGTCTATAACATCCTCAGTGAATTTCAATACGTTACTGCTACTTTCCTGTATGATTATGTGTTTCCCTGAGTCCTCTATGAGCTTTTGTGTAGCTGTTGCTCAGTTACCTTTTTAGAGAATGAAGTTTGGGCTGAACTGTTTTTTTCAACTATGTGTAAGCCTTGATCTGTGGCACTACTTAAAGATGCTTTGCGATGCACCTTGAGATTAAAGTGCATCGCCCCTGCAGTGCATTGATCTTGTCTGGCCCAGAAAGGGGTTGTCATAGATCTGCTTTTGAAATCAGGACTCCCTCATGGGTTTTTCCAAGGCATCATCTCCATGTCATTGGGTTGGCAGGATACGAAGCTGAGGGTCTTTTTGAAGTTTTCCTTCACACCAAGGGGTGTATATTTGTCGTGTGGGAATTGTGGTAAGTTACACCCTCTTCTCCCCGTGTGTTCAATGCAGGATAACTTACTGCAGTATTTAAATATTCCAGACATTTTTTAAAAGTAAGTTGTTTGATTTGTTGTGTTGGAGTATTAAAAAGAAGAATGGAATCCAAATGCTCAGAACTCATTTTTTGCAGAGGACTGGAATATGTGGGCTGAACTTCGTGAATTAATTAAATGGTCCTATAAACATCTATTCCTTTGCAGCTACAGACAATAGTCTTATTTTAGGAAACATGATCATGCGCTTCATCAAATATCACTCATGCCGGTATTATTTAGTTTTTGCATAATTGTAAAGCAAATATTGCTTTAAAGTCTGCTTGTGTATCTCACATTTCAATCTCTTTTTTTTTTAAGTACAAAAAGGTTAGTTTCCTGCATCAAATGATTTGTTATTGGAAAAGCAAAGTAACATTTCTTTACTCCAAACTCTTCTTCCTGCAAAACTGTGGTACACGGAAAATATTTTCCAGCTTTCAGAGTTTATTTGATTTTGAACACTTTTGGTTATGTAAGTTTTAATAAGTGGCTTTGGTGTACCCCTAAAGGCACACCCCACACACTTATGTTGTGTGACCTAGGGTCACAAGTAATGGCTGCAAGCTAATTGATTGAGAAAGGCTTGTCTGACTGGGCCCCTTTGAGTCCTCCCTTTACATTCCTAAATTTCTGTAAAGGAGGCACTGGCAGCTTCGCCTGGCGAGAGGAGGGGTTGGGGGAAAGGGAGGAAGTTTCTCAGTTTCTGATTATGCGCAGAGTTTCCTTGTACTGAGCTTATGTTCTCCACCCACCACTTAGTAAGAACTCCTTAACAACTTAAAGCTTTATCCCTGTGAGTACCAGAAAAGTGATCTGAGTATTTATTGAGCAGGGAGAACAAACTGCTTGCTCCAGGCAGGGAGAAAGCTTATGGAAATGATATTAGACCTTCAGCAAAGTGCACAGCTGCATCATACAGAAGCTGAGACTCAAACTGACAGGCAAATAAGCCAGATCACGGAAGGGGCCTCTGTGTGGCAGCTCTGAGCTACCCAGTGTTGGACAACTAGGCAAAAAGTGCAATGGAACAGGGCAGAAAATAACACACTAACTTCAGGCAACTGTTGCTTTTTCATGGTGAGTCCAGATTTGAAATCTTGTTTGAAATGTAGCTGTTTCTGTTGTTTCTAAAACCCCTTCCATTTTACCACAGCAATCCTTTTGCAAAGCTCATTGTGTTACAGATTATTTGTCCGGATGTGCACTTCAGTTCTGAACGATACAGAAACGTACAGGGATAGTCCTTTCCTTGCTGCTTGCTCTCTCTTTTGCTTTTGCTTGCTTCAGGAGACAGGTCCCATTTCTAAAAGCACGCTGCATGGCTTCCGATTTGGAAAGAAATACTTTTGCAGCTAGCACTTGGTGTGCAGCTGCATGGAGGTGAATGAGTGAACATAATTTCTATGCACAGTTTTCTGCAGTTTGAGCTTTGTGGCACCTCTCCATTGCTCCTTATTTCGCTGCCTTATCTTGAGAATGTATGGCACGGTCACTATGAAAAGAGCTTTGTGTTTGAATTCCTGGTGAGTCGAAGGGTCAGGGCCTATGAGTTATCTGCCTGCCAGCAAGACTCATTGCTGTGTCCCTTTAGTTTTCAAGCTGAAATAGAAAAAACATGTGTCCTCATCCCCTTTTTATGAACGTATTTTGAATTCAGGTTTTACATGCTGTTTGTGTGTGCTTTGTTCTTTTGACAAACTCGTGTTTTGGGGGGAAGCCAGTTTTATTCCATCCATATTTATTTTATTTATTCGAGCTTTCCTGCAGCTTTTTTGCATTCCTTTGTTGTGATGCACATAAATTTTTCTTAAAACAACATTCAGTGATTCTGATTTCTGCTAAGAGAAAAAGGATTTATACTTGGATACATATTTCCAAAAATACCAGGGAGCTATCTAAATTTTAGGTAAGTTGCAAATTTATACAGAAGATAAGGTTTTTATAACTTTTGTCTCACTTAAGGAGGGAAACACAATACTTCTGGATAAGTTCTTGAACCAGTCATCTAGTGTAATGGTAACAAATATGATCTGAGCTATAATGTTATTTCAGTTACTGACTTAGTTTGAAAAAGCTGCTTGATTAGCACAGCAGCAGAATTAAACATTGCACGTTGACAGTAACATTAGAAAGATGTTTGCAAGAACTGCTGAGTGGATGAAATTTAGACAATAAATCATCAAGGCATGTAATAGTTACTCTGTATGTGATGTTTTAAGATGTCTGTGATTTAGAGGAGAAATTAGTCTGTTTTCCCTCCAGCAGAAGTGTGATTCTGTACAAAATTATCTTTGTTGTATCTTTCCTTAAATAAATAGTTTTCTTTTAAAAAAATAAATAACGAAAGTCAGAAGGTGCAAGAAAAGTCTCAGAATTGTGTAGCGGTTATTTCGAGTTAAATGGAAAACGCTCATTTGATAGAATAATTCTAATATGCAACATAAGAAGTTGGTCAGATGAACTCTACGCAGAGGGTATGTTACTACTTGTTTCTTGACCTGTCTTTTCAAGTTTGTATGCTCATCTGAAACTTACTAACAATTAGCAGGAAGCCTGTTTTAAAAAATAAGATGATGCTTCAGATCTGAGTTAATCTGACGTTGCAGTCCCTTTCAAGTGCAGAAGTTCATGTTGTTCACCTATTGTGTCCATTCTTATTTGCCAGTTGGAGATCTTGAGTTTGCCCATCAATTTTGAAAATAGTTTTAAAAAGAAAGGGGCGGGGGGAGATTGTTTCAAAGAAATGCTAACATATGTGGATTTGAAGGCGATGCTGCAATGTAAGATGATCTAAATTGGACTCCATAATTCTTGTTTGCTTATTGTGAATTTAATTCCTATCTATTTTGATTGGGCTAAACCTTAGACTTTCTACAAGAAATTCTTGGCTGTGTCCTTAGTGCAGGTAAAGGTATGCTTTTCTTTTAAGAGTTTCAGGGTTCACTTTGAGGGAAAGAAATGTGTCCTCTTATGTAACATAAATGTATGATTTTCTTGGCTGTGCTGTGATGGAGGAATACCTGCTGAAGTGCTCTTTACACTCTTCAAAACTGAAAGAAGAAGAAACTTTGAGGAGGTGGTCTCCTTCCAGCTTTGGTGGCCTGGACCACTGGGGAGCTGGCCACCTCCTGGTGGTCACAAGGCACTTGGGGAGCAGGGCATGGTTGGTGCTTACATGTGGCCACCTCCTCCATAGGCACACAAGCAGAGGACCAACCCTTTCTGTGCTGTAGGGTTTCCGTTGGTAAAATAAGGCACCAGTGGTGTTGTGACATCAGATTAGAGGATTATGAAACATTTCTTCATGCTCTGATGACCAGCCTGATGAAGGGGAAAGGACTTAATGAGGAGGAGAAGAATTTACTTAGGATTTTGAGCCTATAGCTGTCGTTAAAAGGAGAATATCTGCTCCCAGTAGCTGTGTTCTGTGATTCATGGAAACCCCTATAATAATCATGTGAATGGTGATTAAGTGTGGTTCTTACTGACTGTCTGAGGACTGACACAATATAATGGGACTGGCAGGAAGTTTAAACATCTATAGTATATCTCCAAATTCTACTATTTTCTCTTAGAGAAAGTAAAAGAATCGTGAACACAGACTAAAATAATTATATTGGCTTTTTACATTCTCTCTGATACCAGTTAGAGAAAAAAAGTAGTTTTGAAAAGGTTAAAACACAAGTGGTTTATAGCTTTCATTTCTTTGAAAGGTTTGTATTTAACATCTTTAATGTTTAGTCAAGGAGGAACTAGATTTGTTTTGTGAATTACATAGAAAAGTGATTTTGGAGGTTCACTTTTTAGGTTTGTTCTGTTGTTCTGTGTGGAAGAAGGAAAAACTATTTACTAGACACGTTCATTTTGTTGACATCTGTACATTACAGAAGCAGTTCTCCATGATACCTATGGACATCTTCACTGTCACATGAGAAAGGATGGAAATGCAAGACTAACAGTTGATTTTTCTGTCAGAGAGAGTAGTTTGTGCTTTCATGACAAGGTGATGTCTATACTGAGACATGAAGGAAAATTGACAGGAACAGGAAAATTGTAGCACTCATGGGGTCGGTGAATCACAATGTTGGTAAGACAAAAAGAAAAAAAACTCCACCTATGTTATCCTAGCAAATTTGAAACACTTTATTTTCTAAAGAATTTTAAAAAAGAAAAGCAAAGAAAAAAATTGTTTCATCTTCTCAGCTACAACTCATGATCACGTTGTAAAGTTCTTTTGTGACTACAGTTGCTTGGGCCTTAAACTTCTTGGATCTCCAAGATTTATAGATCTGTTAAAAAAAAACCAACATAACACACACACAAAACAAAAACTAAAACACAACAACAACAAAACAAGGGAAAATTGCCAGCACTGGAGTTTTGGTGTTCAGTAAATTGTTGCGGGAGCAAGAAACAGAAGCTGTACACGTGCTTGTCCATGAAACACAAAGAAAGAGAGCAGAGACCTGATCTTTGGAATACCCAAATTGTCTTCCGGTTAGTTTTTACTCTCCTGCAACATATTCAGAACATCAGCACAAGACTGTCCCAAAAGGTGATGATGAAGGCAAAAGAAGAACAGCTAAAAGGAGAAACATTTGTCTCATTAAGTGATTTAAGTGATGCTAATATGTAGGTAAAAGCAAATGGACACAGAGAACAAGCAGAAGTCATCGGATACGAGGATAGGAGCAGTGATAAGGGAGGCAGGACCTTAAGGAGCAAAACAGAGGAGATCTAGAAGTAGGAGAAACACGGCATGAGAGAGGAAACCCACCATATCTACAGTGGTCTGTCAGTCACTGGTATGAGCCTGTCCCTTGTCAACTGACAGGCAGTCATCTGGCTTCAGTGAAGCAGGAGGCAAAATACTGAAGAAAACAGTAGGAAAAACAAAGACAAAAGTGCTGTCTTTCTCCTGGTTTGTTCAGAAGCATTTCCACTGCTGGCATTCGGTTTCATACCCGAAGTAATAAACTCACCCAAGAAAAAATGTGGTTCCTTCCAAAATTGTGGTCACAGTATTTCAGAGAGCAGGGGAATGTGGGTGGGAGGGAACCTCTCTTTTCCACCTAACATCCTCTTATATCTACTTTGCTCTGTCTAGCAGTGAAGGTAGAGGTGAGGATGGATGGTTACATCTGTTGTGGTAGGTTGCTTTTGAGCAAAAGTTAAGTTACTTTTTTTCAACTCCAACAGGATTCCAGTAACTTTTTAAAAATTCTTGGAAAACCCTTTGGAAGATCTTTTGGCAATTCTGATTCTTGGGTCTGGGAAAGATGCAAACCATTTGCAGCACAAAACATGGCAACAGATTTTTCTCTACCTCTCCTCTGACCAGACCATCCCCTTCTATATTATTTTCATCACCCAGGGCTTTATCCAGATTTCTGTCAAAGATCCTACTGACTTTGGTAGGGATTGGGTGAGGCCTTAAATTCAAATCATTCATCCATCAGTTCAAAACAGTATCCACAATGGTATGTAATGTATGTATGTATGTGGCACCCATAATACTTTAAGATTTCT
Source organism: Ibidorhyncha struthersii (assembly GCA_013398815.1). Taxonomy (NCBI): domain Eukaryota; kingdom Metazoa; phylum Chordata; class Aves; order Charadriiformes; family Charadriidae; genus Ibidorhyncha; species Ibidorhyncha struthersii. Next base: position 1,505,236 of record VZSZ01010259.1, on the reverse strand, counting down.
CAGTATTCTGCTGGAAATGCCATCCATACTATGCGACCAAGGTAGTGCTACCTCCAGTTACTGAAATACCTAACTCTCCTTTAGAGGAAATGTCTAGTGATTCAAACAATTCCAGCTAGGTGAGTTTTCCAATTCCAGTGTTACCTTTAAAACCCAAAGATGATATTTTAGTGTTAATTATGTAATCACAGTTTATTTCACAATATGATATACATAGGTAAGAAATACAGCTTCAAGTAGTGCAAAAAGCACCTTCTCCTTCTTTTAAGCCCTTTTGGGTGAAGGTATTCCATTTATATCACCAACTTTCCACACCTCCTCTTAACCCCAAAAATGTCCTCTGGACCATAAATGTCCTGTGGAAGATGTGTGAGCCCTTTAATCGGTCCTGTTTTGAACAGTGCGTGCTTCATGGTGTTAAATGATAAAGCAAAATATAAATTAAAGAGAAGGCCCTACCCTGAAGTACACGTCCCATCACTGTTGGTAATTTTAATTATTTCTGAAAAGCAGCACCAGCTAAAGATATCCTTCCAAGAAAAGTCCTTTGTGGGAAAGCTGGTTGAAGGTACCCCAGTGGTTTTTCACTACCTCTTCTCCCGCTTCTCTGTTCCCCCTGTGTCCTTGGAAAGCTACTCAGAGAAATGGATCAGAATTGACCCTGGTTAAAACTAATGCTGAAAAAGAAGACTGTTTTTAACCCGGATTGATCTGGTTCACCATATACCCCATTGGCATTTTCACTAAAACCAGGGCTGTGCAAACAAAAGAGTAAAGCTGCAGGGAGAGAGACACATTGATTTCCTTCACTGCTAACCAAAAAAGTCTAGGTTATTATGGGCAGGCTAGTAGAAGTGCCTTCGAATAGCTATGTTTCCTAAGGCAGCTTGACTTTGCTGCACCTACAGAGTGAGGATCAGTGTTCTCTGAAAATATTACCTCTGTTTTTGGTGTATATTTTATAAGTTACTTATGATTATGACCTGATTGTCACTGGGAATCTGTTATTTCAGCCTGTGTATAATAAATTCCTGAAATAAAAAATCTGTGCCCCTAGTAGAGGAGAGTAAGTTATAAAGAGTAAACAAGGAAAAAGCAGGAGAAAGTGATCAGCAAGGAACTTGATTCATAAAACATACCAAATGTGACACAACAGAGTGACAAGATTAGTCTGTGTTGAAAATACCTTAGTATTTGTCATGTGGAAATCAGACTGCACTCTGTATTGGCCCCATAAAACTTCTTTCAAGCTCTGGCTGGAAATTCACAAGGAAGGTTTTTCCAGTGTAGGCCCAGCTATCCTTCCACTGAAATCAATGAGAGTTACGTTACTATAAAGCAAAAACTGTACAAATTGATAGTTTGTGCTAAAGAAAAAGTAGGACGCTTCAAATTCTTTCCTTTGTATTTTTTTTTTCCTCTTCATTTACAAACTACTGACAGCCTTTGGAAAAAACAACAAATTTGGCAGGATTTGGTAACTTAATCATGTTTTAAGTTATATTGAACTGTTTGCTTTCTAACACTTTGCCATTTTTTAACTGTATTTTTTGGCCTGAAATTTTCCATTGTATTGTCCCAAACCATAGGTGATTCTTTTTTTTTATTTACTTTTTTCTTTTTTTTTTTTTTGTTAAAGGAAATATGTTAAAATTATTTTAAGCAGCAGAAGTGGGAATAAATTATACTTTTCCTGTTAGAAGTGAAGTAAACAAAACAAACTCAACAAAAGTCTTTGAAGAACAATTTTTGAAACAATGTGACCAACAGGTGGTTTGTGGACTATTTTTAAAGGGTTTGAGTTAAAAAAAGATCTAAATTGTTATATACTGGAGATGTTAAAATATAGCTATTTATTACATGTCTTTTGGCAGTAAATGTTAGGGTACGCATGGATATTTTTTTATTTGCTGTGACAATCCTATGACAAATTGGGCATTGCATATATATCGCCCTGAGTGTCTTGTCCTTAGCAAACACGATGCTGAAAGAGCTTGCCGTGAACTCGTATCCAGGGTTAACTTAGCTGGGTGCTGACAAGTAAAAGCACAGGAAGCAAGATTGCCAGCTTGGGGCATCTCACGTGGAGAAGGAATCAACCCTCCCTCCGTCTTCCAGGTTCTTCAAGTATTATTAATACTCAATTTTGTTGTAGGTTATTCGTTTCAATGCTGCTGTTGGCTCGGTTTCCCAGAATTCGTTTGATTTCATTACTGAACCAGAAGTTAAGAATTGCAGTCAATTTTTACTAGAGTTTTTTATCACAAAAAGAAGGAATGACACTGTGAAGCATACTGAGTGAATAGGGCTTGTTCAAGTTTCATATGGATGTTGCTATGTATATTTTTATGGCTAATAGTACAAGGAGATGGTTGTTTTTTTTTTTTTCATGAAGCCTTCCTAGACTATAATTTGAGCAGCAGCAGGCTGCATTAATTCAAAACCTACAGATGTGTTGGGTTTTTTTCCCCTCTTTATCTCGTGCCCCGTAGACATCATTGCAATAGCTCACCAACTTCTGCATTCCTTCTGACATCACCACCAGGCAAACGACAACAGTGCTGTGACCAGCTGGTAGACACAACTCGGCTAGTTGGCTGTCTGGCTGCTCTCTGGCAGGACAGGCAGTGGCTACCTCCCCCATCTTACCTCAAAGCTAGCACTATTTTAAGTTTCTTTCTTTTATTCAGCCACTTATATTCAAAAACCTGTTATTTTTTAAATATCACCATGCCATATACTACTAGATTATGGAGTGTGTACACATTTTATTTTTGGCATATCAACAGGTCATGGCAATTATAGCTTTTGATTTTTTTTTTAAATAGAAATGTAGAAAATTCCATAGAAAGCCACAAAACCAATATTTAATTATTCTGGTTAATATTTAAGTACCAGGGAACAGTGTGATTGCAACATACTGAATCTTGTCTTTATTCCATCTGTTATATGTTTTATTTTATAATATTAAGGGTCCAGTCATATTATGTATTTTTTTGAATGGTGTGCTTAATTTCGTGTATTGAATCCACAATTTTGCCTAAAATTTGGCCAAAACTCCCCCTTCCACTATATTTGGTGGGGGAGGGGGAGGAAGATGAGCAAAAGCAATACATGACAGCCTATAAGGAAGTACATATAGTTTTAGGAGAAAGAGAACTTAACTACGCTTACCTTATGTTATATTTAGTAGTTATCTGTTAAATCAAATGATGCTATTACTGTGAACATAATTTCTTCGTGCCTCAGTCTTCTTAGCGATAAATTGAAATTAGTAAAATGTTTTATATGTAGTCTGATACTGTGACTTCAAAGAACTCTTTGCAGATGGACTCCAAAAGGGAAAATGTGACAGCAGGTTTTTTTTTTACCTGACCAAAACTGAAACATCAAAAACTTTAGACATCAGTTTGACTCTCTTACCTGAATAAAGCAACATATGGTATCTCTGCACAGTTGCACATCAGCCTGATTTTCAAGTGGTGGAATTTGTTCTTAGGACAGTCCAGTTATGAATTCCTGGAAAGGACTTCAAACTTCAGACATCAGCTTGGTTGAACACCTTGATTTCAATTTAAATATTTGAAAAGGTAACCATTTCAAGGGGATTTAGAGACATAAATGTAGTAAACAGTAGTGTTGACATTGTATCCATCTCTGTCATTCTTGGTTTACTCTGAGTATACTACAGCATTGAGAAGTTCTAAAAGTTTCACTTTATATCTGGATTTAGAAATGTCAAGGTGTCATCTAACTTCCTTGAACCTTTAGGCAAATCACTTTAAGCATGTAATTTCTTACTGCTAAAGTATTTTTAGTATCTCTACTTTTTCATAAATTAATGTGTTCCTTTTTAGCTCTGAGCACATTAATTTGATAGTATCTATATAGAGGTAGGTTTGTTGTTTTTTTTTTTGTTTGTTTGTTTTTAGCTTTGCAGGTCTAATTTTCTGTGTTCTGTGTGTAATTATCTACACCTGGTTGGATGTGTTTGTAGGTGTTCATTGATATGTCTAAAGCCAGGAAGTGAGGGTCCTGTATTTTAAAGTGCTAAGTATGGTGCACATCACTCTCAAAGTAAGATGCTAGATTCCTGCCATATTGAAAGCAGGGTCATTCATCACAGTTCCTGAAAATGGATTTAAGACCCTAATCTTAGAATCTGTTAAGAAAACCGAAACAACCCAAACCGTGTCCTGATGTTCCACAGAGGTGGTGAAATGTCACATTATTAACAGTATTATTCTTAAATATTTGTTATTACTCTCACTTTCTAAGAAAATGAGACTTCTACTAAGGTTTGTCTGTTCCCTGTTTTTCTTTCCCTCCTCCATGGGTCTTGAATCCTTTTGTCTCTTTCAGTTAAATTTGGAAGGTGAAATTCTCAATGAATATCATGTGTTATGAGAAGCTGTGACTGTATGGAGGAAAGAAACCCAGACTGGTGCCAATTTTGAGGAGAAGGCAGGCAGAACATAGCTGTTATACATTCTGTTTGGCAGCGTCTCAGTGGCCAAACAAAATGTGCGCAGTCCCAGACTAGTCATAGCACAGTTTCTCCTGCCAGGTGATAGTATAATAGGCAATGTGGAGAGATCTGGCCATTTGCAGTGAGAAGAAAGAATGTAGAATGTCAGAGCAAAGAGCAGAAATCTGTAGGAAAGCAGGTTTCATTCAATCTGCTGCTTACAGGACACCTTGGGTTTGCTATTGCAAAAGAATAAAGGACCAAATGCCAGTAGATCTTAAAAGGATGTAAATTGCTTGCTATAGGCAAACAAGAACATCTTGTTTGCTGTTTTTTTTTTCTATTTACTGAGGATTTTATCCTGTATGGAAAAAATCATATACTATTTCAGTCATCACAAGCTGCACTGAACACATGAGATTCATGCTAATCTTTCATATAAGATGCTCAACTGCAGTTAAGTTCTGTATAAATAATGGGACAGGAATGCTGAGATACTGAATATGATAATAAAAGATAAGTTAGAGGAAACCTACTTTTTCCAGCTGGAAATTTAGACAGACCTTCTCTTCTTGGCTCTGTTGAAGTCAACATAGACATGTTTAGATGGGGATAAAAGCTCGATTTTATAGCAGTTCAGTATTTTCGGTTTGTTTACATTTAAAATGTTTATGTATCCCATCTTGCCTTGCACAAATTGCCTGCTCCTGTAGACTTGTGATTACCTTTCTAAAGATGAGAATGATAATACTGAAAATATTAATGCTTGCCTATTCTTTGTATTTAAATAATAATTATAAAGCGCATTTTAATTCTTGGCCAAACAAGCTGCATCAATGGAAGTGAATCGCCATTGCCTTTTATGATTTTACTGATTACATGGATATGGCTTTCTGAAACGTTGGAGCTAGTGTCTAAGGTCTCTGTCTTCTCCTAGAGTAATTCAAGATAAGGGAAAACACCAACAGATTTTCCTTAGTATGTTTTTGTCTTATAAGCTGAATGAGTGCCAGATGATATTTATCAGCAATCATTAGTTTATTTATTAGAAGAAAATAGAAACCTGTGACATTTGTGTATCAGTTGTCTTTTATGGACTATTTTAGAAAGGTATGACTTCTAAATATTCTCCTGGGTATTTTTCAAGGTAGGAATGTTACCACTAGCAACAGGAAATCTTAACGATTCAGGTCACTGCAAAGAGAAGTCCATTCAGCAACAAATTTTGGATGGAATTTGTACCTGAATTTAAAAAGTTGTTAGCAATTAGGATGTACTCTGTACTTTGAAATGCTGAATAACAGAGGGAACACTATATACATGCTTTTTAAAGAAAAAAAACACAAAATGTTAAAACCCTGCATTTCAGCAATAGTGCAGGTTTGTGGATGTTTAATATAGTAAGGAGTTTATTCCAGACCCCATTTTGCCCCAGTAGCCCACTCCTTCTTTTTAAGTGATCCTGCATGCAGTTATGATCCTGAAGGTTGTCTAAGGACACCAGTTTTAAGGAACCATACTTCTAATTTTGTGCAAGTTCTTTGTGGCAGGGTAATAGACATGAAAGTTCATGCTCCTGTGTGATAGTTTTGATTCTGTCAAGGAGCAAGTTTTGCAGAAGCCTCATTGTCCATCACAGAGTATGCTATGGGCACCAGCAAGAACAAAAATCCCAAACCAGAAATTAAAGCAAACAAAAACAGTCCAGCTGATCACGCTAAAGATATTTCAAATTAATGATAAACTGACAGCACAATAATGTTAGAACTGAAATACCAAATTCTATTTAGAAGATGAAAAATTTGATTTTATTCTTACGAAATAAGATTTAACTACATATTTAGTTAGATTTCACGAGATGGAAGCATGTGCACATGAGGACAGATTTTCCTAACAGCTCAGTGTGATGATAGACATGAAGGCAAGCAGTCAGATTTTAGAAAGTACTTGGTTGTCTTTAATATACAGACAAATAATACATAAAATATGTTGTAAAATAGCTCTTAGATGTCTTCATGGGAAGTGTTGAGGGCACAGTGCTTCCAAAAATGGCTGTTTCATAGCTGTCTAAGATTGACATTTAGCAATACATCTGCAAACTTGTGTATCTGAACCTAATTGCCAGCAAGAGACTTGTCTGGCATTTAGACACAGTAGCCATTCTCTAATATCTGCTGTGCGTACAAGTTCAGTGCTCAGGATTCCAGTCTTTTCCCCTCTTCAAGGCATTTGGACTTTGAGGGCCTTCCTTAGTGCAATCTTCCATTCTTACAGCTGGTAAAGCAGAGAGTAAAGACTAATGTGAAAGTGGCATATGAAGGTCTTCATTGCTCTTTTTTGTGTATTTCTGAACACCCTTTTTGGTGGGTAAACCATGGGGATTCTCTGAAGGAAAAGATTCTTCTGTACATGCAAGAGCAAATTATTGCTTCCAAGCAATTGGGTGTTTTCCCCTTCAGGGGTCTCCCATTTTTCGTCCGTTCAGTAACCAGGAACCAGACCAGTAGTGTGCTTTTCCTTTTAGCAGCATGTTGTGATGTTAGAACTTCCTGAAAAATCATGTGTTTCATATGGTTTTTATATTTTAATCACATTTTTAAAGTACTTCCAGATGTAAGCATATATTTGGTTACAGTTTACTGCACGTGCTTACGCACTGATAAACTGGTAAGGCCTGCAACCAACAGCCTTTAAATCAATATGTGGCTTTCTATTGAATTCCAAAGGCTCTGGTCTGGGCTGTTGGACTCACTGGTATAGTCAATGGATTCAGGTCACCAGTTTTCTCAGGGGTGTTCAGAAACAGTTGGTGCGATGGTTACAATTGCAGTAGCTTAGTAATGTGAAGAGTCCTATAGTGAGAGGAAACACTTTTCCTTTTTCTTCCTCCTCCATGAATCAGACATCTACTTATGCTTCAGTTGCCTCTTACCAAGACAGGCAAAGCACCCAGTCAGAGAGGCTACTTATGTGCTCAGGACTCCCATATATTTGTGCAGGAAATACTAATGCATACACAAGAAGACTAGTGTGTTTTGGACTTTGGAAATCCTTATGCAAATACACCGTACGTGCTAATATAGGAGGTAAAATTATTTTATTACTTTTCCTTTTTTCCCCTTCTCTGATTTGGAAACTCATGTCTGATCATGGCATCCAGAGACGCTTGCTGCTTTCCCACCAGGCAGTCCTTCTGGGCTCCAGGTCCTTCTTCCCCTAAGGGAAGCAGGCCATGGAAAAGGACGAGATGAGTTTCCTACATGATGCAAAAAATGACTGGAAGTGCACGTGAGGTAAGTGAAGCACATGATGGCTTTGTAGAAGGCTCAGTCCTACTTGTGCTTCACCCATTTTTTCCTTTCCAAGCAGGAATCATTAGCAAGTTCAATCACCAGCAGGTGCCCTGTTGCTAAATCAGGTTCTGTAGGAGCTCAAGCAAACATGTATGGAAAGCTGAAAAACATAAAACAGCTCTATGTAGTGCACTTTAAGTGGGGGTGGGGGTGGGTAGATGAAACTCCCTATTTCATTGCCCAGAACACCTGCTGAAAGTATCCTGGTTTGTGTTAGAGGGGTCCCTGGAGAATCTAGTGTCCTAAACAAGAGAAAAGCTGTGGGATAGGTACCATGGTGCTAATGGCCATGGAATAGACTTCTTGGAAGAAATGGAGGCTTTGGGAAAGATAGAAGTTCTCAGCTCATAGGCAGAAAAATCAAAAACTTGGAAGCTTGTCACAAATTAGAGTATTTTGTAAAGGCTCAGCGAGTCAAAGGTGAGAAAAAGAAACTTTACTTGATTTATTCATAGCCAACAATAAATTGGGAGAATCAGGAAGAGATTGATGCTGAAGTCTGTTCAGGTCATGCCATGCAGGAACATTTGTTGGTAGATTGAGGAAAAACTACACAAAAAAGATTGTGTGAGAGATGCACGATGTTCATCATTTACCTGAATTGCTTCAAGCGTTGTAAGGTGCGCTCAGTCTCAGCTTAGAGGCTGCATGCTGCTGGAGTTTTACAAAAAGCAGATTTTATTTGGTTCACTTGGGGCATCCCAAATGTTGATAAACTAGAAAGGGCTGTGCCAGTACTTCTGTCATATGGTGACAGAGAAAAACATGTACAACAGAAACATACTGTGCAATGAATCAAGTAACACAGTTTCTATTCAGCTCACAGCCCTGTGGGTTATATATAGAGTAATTTTAGCCCTCTTAGAAGTGTGTTGCTAGAATTGCTCTATAAAGAGGAGAAATAACAGAAGCCTGGTAATTAAACATGCTGAATTTAAAAAAAAAATGGAGGGAAAATATTTATTGCAGTAAGATTGAAACACTTAAAGTCTTTTCAGTTAAAGTCTCACATTAGCCTTTGTGCACCAGTGGCATTTAAATTAAAACCAGTATGTTTCCATAAATAGAAAAGTTGGTTTTGATGAAGGGAGAATTTTTGATGAAAACAGCTTCCATTTGAAATCCCTGATTACATCTATAAAGCAACTCCTTTGAACGGTGTCCTGCTGGCATACTGTTGATGACAATAAAGCTAAATATAGAGAGATCTGCAAATGTGTGCGTGCATTTATATATTTATGTATGTAACCGAAAATTGGAACTAATTGGGAAACTTGGCTTATCTAATTCACATGCAGATGCAATCTTATGATCCCTCCCTCTCAAATCGGGTCAAATGCATATTTACAGTTCCCTGACAGTGTAGAGAACAAGCAGTGCCCACTGTACCACACCCATTATGATCAGATTATAGATGCAAACCTGCCACAGTACACGTGCTGGTATGAAGACCTACACACAATTGCTGAGAAGGGACATCTTGGGTGATATGTAGTGCTAACATAAGCTGGAAACAATGGGGCTAGACATCTAAAATGTCTGTTTTCTTCTGTCTGTTTTGCTGTTTCTTGTAAGAAGTATGTCTTGGACTCATTGTTTCACAGTATCTGCCTTTACAAAAGAAAACCTACTGCTACTTTTTATTATATATTTATTCACTACTTTTTATTATATAATTATTTATATAATTAAGTTTAGGATGGTTTTGTTCCATTGAATCGTTCCTGCTGTATCTGTTTTTCAAATTCTACAGTGAGGAAATAAAGTTGATTTGCTTAAGTGTGCATTTAAAATGAATGCTGAGGCAACCTTCCATCAAAATACTTGTAATAAGGAATGAACCATTACTTTATGAAACGTCATCTTTTTTAAAGGTGAATTGTGGTAAAATAACAAAGGCAAACATAAACTGCAAGTCTGTATCTATCACTGATGCCTACTTGTTTAGTATGTATTCAGAGAAACCTGTAAGGTCCCTCTTTTCATGCTTGCAGCCAGTTGTAGTTGATGGCAAGATCCATTGGAGGCTTTATTTTCAGATTTTTTTTCATTTTTCTGCTTTCACTATCTTGTGCTTACGAACATATCTTATTGTGTATTCATAAGGAGTGTGAATTTTAGTCCAGTGTACGATGTCTTTGATAGAATCCGTAGAGCATTAACTGTTCTATAAAGGGGCTATATTTATTCTGAGAAAGCAAGTATTTACTGTTGCTCATCTTGTATATTTTTAAGCATGCTAATATTTTCTATGATTCTGAACTTGGAAGAAAAATATAACTTGGGAGAAAGAAGTTTTGCTTGACTTCTATTAATCCAAATAGTAATAATTTTCTAAATCTGAAATACTTTAGTTATTAAGCAATATATTTTTTTGCAAGTGATTTACTTACTGCAGTAAATGGCTAAGTGTTCTCCTGCATCAACACTACTGCACGTGTACAGCACGTGGGCAAATCACCCTGAAAGACCAGCACGAGGAATCACTGGATCCTTTAATGCAGATCTCTCAAATTCAAGGAACTTATAAAGGTAGCACTGGCAACTTGGAGGGTGCCCTGACATTTTAAAGTCCTGAGGTCATGACATTAGGTAAAAATCTTAGTTTTCATTAAAAAAAAGAAAAAAGAAATTTGCATAGTCCAATTTGTTATAGAAAGAACTATAAAACATGACTTTGGCATGAATTCAAGTAATCAGTAGAATGTAAAGTTTAAAAATCCACCATGTGTTTTAATTTAATTTCAATTTTTAATATCACAGTCCTTTTGAGTCTTACTCTGAGTTTTTACATGCCAGAGGTTTAGCTTCTGTAAAGGCATGCAATATGTATGTGTATATGTACATACAAAAGCAAAAGATCAGCTCAAAATGTCACCCAGTTTCTCTGGTCCTTGCTAGGTGAAGTTAGCTGAACACATGATAAATGGAGCAGAAATCAGAGAGCAGAAAACGGTAATTGGCAATTTAATCAATAAATAGATAGACCACAGTGTAAATATCTGTTGATGTTTGTAGTGCCTGGGATAACATGGAAAGGGTTCAGTGCTTTTTCTGCTTTGTAATGCTTTAGCAATGCTTGTAGCCATAAACCTGCCTTAAAACACCAATTAAACAGGGTTTATGACTGCTTTGTGTTCCCGAAGTGGTGCAACAGATCAACATGTATCAATGAAACTAGCCTATTGTTTTGCCTTGTTTTAAGAAAACAAATCTGAATAACACAAAGTAACCTGAGTGCCTTGTGTCTAAAAGCAGCATGTCCCACATGTTGGATGGTCCTCTCCCCCCCTGTAAATTAACAACAAAATAAGTTATTTCAATGAACTAATTGGTTATAGGCTGTTTGGCCCCTAAGGTCCATTTGAATGATCTAGCAGTTGGAACGTGTAGATGCTGGAGACTCAAACTGAGACAGACTCAGACTGTCCTAGCTGGGATGAGAAGTGGTGCACAGCTGGGGAAAGCCCCAGGCTGAGCTGGCGAGGAAGGTAGGCAGCACCCGGAGGGTGACTTCAGGGACCTGACAGTGAAGATTTAGATGAGGAGAAGACCTGCAGCCGGGATTAGCTTTGTGAAGATTTACCTTTGTGGTAGCTGCTTCTAAACAGAACTTTTCCCCAAAAGCTTTTATTTGGTCACTTTTAAATCTTCTCATCCACCTCTTCTCCACATCTGTGTATACCAGTCTAAACTGTGCAGTGTATGCCATATTTTGTATAACATAGTTTTACTATATATGTTATTCTTTGTTATTCCATTAATTTAATATGTAAGAAAAAAGGTATCTTTAGTAAGTAACTCACCAATACAGGAGTCACATCATATTAAAGAATTAGTATCTCCATGAACAATACTTTGCAACTGTGACTTCTCATCAGAGCTTTTAAGACTGTTTTACAAAGTCTATTGAATTACATAAGCCTAAATCTTTGTTACGTGTAGTGGGTGCTTGTAAATTAAAAAGAAAAAGCAGAACAAAAAACCTGTAATCATTCAGGCTAACCTTCTGTGTGTAACCTGAATGAATTCCTATTTGAAGTATGATTTTCAGAACGCAAGATCCAATCTTGATTTAAAAGGGTCAAAGACAGAGAGCCTGTCATCACCCTTGGGAACGTGTTCCAGTGGTGAAGTACTGTTCCCTGTGTACCTGCATCATTTATCTGATCTGAACTTGTCTGCTGGAGCTTGTTTGTAGTGTTGCCTGTTAGCTGTAAGAGCCTCCTGTCAAAACTCTTGTATGCAATGATCAAGTCAGACATAATTTTCATAGGATAAATGGAGCTGCATTGAAGAGTTTCTTCCAATCCTTTATTTACGAGGCTCTTCAGTGAGTTTCTTGAATTGTACACACCAGACATCAATACAGCCTTCCAACACTAGATGCTCGAGTGCCAAGTATACAGTTAATCCAAGTTCTTCAGTCCTATTCAGGCTTCTTCCACAGAGGCCTCTGGGGGTGCGTTTTTACCTTCGGTCCCGACAGCACATCAGGAGCTCATGTTCAGCAAAGTCATGTTCACTCTTAGTGCCAAGTCTTTTTAAGAATTGTTGCTCCCAGCATAAACTCTCTTGCTCTGCCAAGAGGAATCTACTCTCTTGTTTAATTTATAGATATATAAATTGATTCTCAGAGGGAAGTGACTTGCCCAGAGGCTCACAGTGGCAGAGCCTGGGAGGAGCAATCAAACTCCTGAATATCATACTATGCCCTTGCCAATGAACTATTAATTTACTTGTTCCTTCCCCTGTACTTTATGTTCTGTATGACTGAATATTTTCCTGGTTTTCCTGCATGGGCCGAAGCTGTATATGCTCTTTCTTTTAGATTTGGTCTAGTTTCATCTGATGAACAGGGTATACTTCAGGGATTACAAGGCGATAATGCTATTTCTAATCATGTTTATTGATATTACTACAAAATCTTATCTATAGGGTTAATTATTTCCCGTAGTTGTGTGATGAATAAAATATTAATCTCAAGTATATTATGAAATGCCTCCCATCACATTTAACTCGGGATTAAATTTCTTTCGTTGCTGCTGGGCCCTGTTCAGGGTGGTACTCTTCCCCTGCTTCCTCTGGAGAGCTGATATCATGCTGGTTTGTAATATTCACTAGCAGTCCAACCCTTTTTCCAGGGATAACCTCTGGTCATGCCCACTTCAAATGCTTCTGCTTTTAAAAAGAGCATCAAGAAATGAATTATTTCAAGAAAAAGGAGCCTGAACCTGCAATCTGCTTCATGGGCTGAATACCAAGGAGGAAGAAGGAGCCCCTGTCTTCTTGAAATGGATTAGTGTTACCAGCATGACACCCTTGCACCAAGGGCAGAAGCTAATGTTTCCCTTCTCAGATGGTAGAAGACTATTCCCTGGTGCTAAGCAGAAGAGTAAGACTACTTTTTTAGGAATACTCTGTCTTTAAAGGCTTCAGTTTGAATGGAGAAAGTGCTTTACTGGTGGTGGGAGGGAGGGTGTTGGAGGGGAGTTGGGGGGAGGACAACACCAAAAAAAAACCCAAACCAAACCACTGGTGTAAGTTACACAAATTGTAGGTCTGCAGTCAATCACAGCCATGCTGTGTCTCACCAAAGGCTGAGGCATCGCAGCGAGCTGCCGGTGGTGACAGAGCCAGCTGCCTCCTTCATGGCAGGGAGCAGTGTGGTTGATGTGACATGGGCGGAGATGGCAGTGGCTCCCAGTTTCTCTGGTCACCTGGCATCTGTGATGAACTTTATCATCTTCTGCTATTGGAGGGGACACGTTTTTCCATATGGTTATGCACTGTCTGGCACTAGGAGGCTTGAAACATCACCAGGGCTACTAGCTTGTACCGTAAAGAAGAATATCAGCATGGACAGGGAGAGTTGCTGTGTTGAGGGGAAGCAGACAGTACAGACAAATCTCCAGGGATGTGAGGCTCCTAGGCCATCATGAAGTGCCCTGGAGCAGTGTGGCATGGATGCCATCAGGAGTTCAGACCATTCACTGTGTCCTTCAGGTGGTGACTGGCAGGGCCAGTAGAGAGCTGACAGTGCTCTCTTGGGGCTAAAGCATATCCCATGTTGGGTCTGGAGGAAGACCCTGGAGCCAGGCCCAGACCAAGCTGCTGCACGCTGTGCTACATCCCCTCCGAGGGTGTCAGGCTTTGGGGGTGGTGAGGCACCCCTCAGCCTTGTGATCAGCATCAGGCCTGCAGTGCTGTGGACCAGACCTTAAGTGGCTTCATTAGCCTCAGTGGTGATCAGAGTTCGTCACAGCACGTGCCGGCTTTGCTTGGCCACAATGCAGGGGGCAGGAATGGGGCACGGTCTCCCTCTCCCCCCTGTGATACAGGGGGACAAGCCCCTCATGTCCTTGTCCCTGCAGGTCCCTCCAGGAGTCTGGACCCCTCTCAGAGGGGGAACATGGAGACAAGCAGAAGGTATTTTAGGAAGAGCAAGACCAGCAGACAGACCCTTCCTCTTGTAAAATCTCTCAGTTTCCAGGCTGGCTGGTGTGAAATGCTTTCTTGTGGAAGTTCTTCAGTTAAAAAGAAGATGGTGTCTATGTGCTATGGTGTAAGTACATCAGAAGCACTTGGAGGATGAAAATGAAAACTCATTGGAGTAAAGCAGGACAGGGAGATGAACGACCAAAAGAGACATCTTTAGTCTATACAAAGTCATTGGCTTTTGGGGGGCATTTTACACTACTCAGAAGTGTTAACTTTACAAAGTTGTAAATCTGCTCTCCAGTTTATATATTAAACTAAGTAAAAGGCAACCTCAATTATTTTTATACTCTAGCTTTTTGTTTGGTTTTTCACCTACCAGGTAATGCAGCCTTATGAAATTAGAAAAGCAACCTTTGTCTGGCTTGGGTGAATAGAAAGACCGGCTTGTCCTTAAGTGATTGATTACTTTTAAATTACTGTGAAAGCTCCTTTTAAATAAGTCAATGTAAGTGACAAAGTAAGCAAAGCTACTCCTTTTCCCCTCTTTGTTAGGGGCAGCTTTAAAATTTTTGGCATACACCTACAGTGTGGAAGGTAAGATAATGCACCTCTAACACACTTCCTAAATGATACAGTTACTATGAATGGAGTAGAGGTGATATATGTAATGAAGTTTAAAAAATTTTCCAGTTTTCCTTTTAGATACATTTTTTTTGGCACTGTAACCTCTCCAAAGNAAGTAGATTATAATGATAGCATCTCTGATTGTGAGACAAGGGAGAAAAATACAATACTTTGTGTTTGTTTTTTTTTTTAACCCACTTTTTGAAAATTTCTGCAGCTAAAACGGCTGGGGAAAGATGAACCAGTGTTGGCAGGGAATTCTGTAACAGTTCACAAAGAGGCTGGGTTTGATTTTTAGTGCATTGTAAACTATTAAGCATGGAAAGTCCAGTTTAATAATAAGCCTTCAAGCTGCTTAGCTAAAAAGTCTGCTGAGCATGCTCATAGACTAAGATAGCTGCATATTGGAAAGTCAGAATTTGAGATATCACTAGCAATTAGAAAGATAACTGGAAGGAGGCATCAGCAGACAATTTAAAGCATACCAGGGCTCAGGTAAGGGTTTTGCTTTATTAAACTGGGCATTGGTCTCCTCCCTATAGTTTATCATAGAATAGTAAGTGGTCATATTGCACTGCCTGTCAGCAGGGTCCTAACTCTGCAGAACAGCTTATGTAGTGACATGATTTATGAAGCCAACATTTAATAGAAGATTCAAGTATATCTATTCATACAATGTAAAGTTTCTTCACGATTGACTATGTACTGTTCACATTTTGTAACTGAGTTTTGCTGCTATGGAATAATTTACACTGCTTAAAGTAATCTGTATAGTAATCTGTCCTTACATCTAAGGATAGAACAAAGTTATTCTTTTAAAACTAAGGAAAAGTGTTTTACGGACCAAGTGTTGTAAGGTCTGTTTTCTGAGCCTGCGTGTGTTTGACTTCCATCATAACACCAACGAAGTAGAGCAGCTAGGCCCACCCACAGACCTCAGCATTATGAAAGCAAATTGTACTTTGCTGGTGTACCATAAAAGTTTGATATCTTTGGAGAAGAACTGTCTGACAACTCTAATGTAGTAGAAAATATATATGTACTGTCAATCATCAGAAAAGTGAGGGGAGCTAAAGCCACTGAGACTGAGATAAAAATCAATAAAGTTGGTTAACCTCACTGTAGGATCAGAAACCTTGTTCCTTTGCCATGTATTTCTTTTCTTCTAAATAAATAGTAGCACAACTTGCTCCCTGGTCTCTCACCAAGTCTCCCTGTTGTTCCTATCCATCCTGTATTGTGGGCAACACAGGTGCTTAGTGGCATTTCTACAGATCTGCCTCTTTGGTCATTGGTGCTTCTCCAGAGCAACATCTGCTGAGCCCTGAGTCGCTCAGTATCTATCCAGAGGAGAGGTACCATGGCAGAAGGAACTTGTATGGCTTGTGTCTTCACTTGTTGCTGCAGAAGAGACCTTAAATCTGTGGTGTGGAAACACTTACAAAGGGCATGGATGGGGACAGCTCAGCCCAAAACTCAGAAGGGAGTTTATCAAGGCAAAAAAAATAATAAAGCATCTGCAGCTCATGCGGGCCTCCCAGAGGCAGCTGAGGCCTGACTTGTTTGGCCCTGCAGCTTGCCAAAGAGCAATTGGATGCAGAATGAGGATTTAGGAGAATGACTGAATATTTGGGGAGTGCAGGAGTGGAATGAGTCTACTTTACTCTGTAACTTGTTTAAAGGACACAGTTTGGCAACCAGAACTGTTTGCAGGTCAGTCAGATGCCCAGTGGGGAATCCAGGGTACCGGTGGTACTCATTTAGTGGTTCTCTGCCTGGCTGAAATCCTAGGTTTGTTACAGATGTTTGGTATACAGATATCTTTACAAGTGACTTACATAAAGTTCAAGCTGTAATGCTGGCTAGCAGAAAAGAAACACTTTTAAAAATGTGTTTGTGAAAAGCTAGGAGACCGCTGAATAGTAGTTTTAAAAATCTCACATCTGTACAGTTTGACTTACATAACTGATGGTCCCCTTTTTTTTGTTTGTATTCATGTAGCTGGTGTTGTAGTGGACTATGCCAGAAACATGATGGCTGCCTGCACCAAGAAGCACCACTGAATGCTGCTGGTGGTTCAGGTCAAATCACCCTTGAGGAAACAGCAGTAAAGGTCCATTTGTTTAAACCTCTTATGTTTTGTTTTGTAGGTCTGAAACCAAACTAAAGATTTGGCACTACAGTTTTGTTACATCTTTATGAGAACAGCTGCACAATGGTGAAAGCTTATCAAGATCTTAAAACTCTAAATGTAGCTCTGCAGAGTTAAGCATAATTAGAATTTAATGCATCAGTTTGCTTGTTTACATTAGCAAATAATAAAGTGCAATAGAAGCAAATCTGAAAAGCAAAACATTTGGTGCTGAGGATCTGATGTCCACAGCTGGGGACACTTTTGGGGTTTTTACTTCGGATTAGGTCCGGTCTTGTTCTGTAGACTGAGTGTTCATTTATGACCAGAGAGTATATTATTCATAAACCAGCAGCCCCACTCTTTTTTTAGTCTTATTTTTATTTAATAAGTCATTTTTTTTTCTCTGGCAGCAGATGCATATGATGCTCTGATATAGGTTTGGATTATGTGTCTGCCATATAGTAAGTAACACAATGAAATGCAAATTAAACTTATGTTGATTCAAGAGGGCTTTAAAATGAGATTCTACTTTACAAATACCACACATTTTGATGAGGTTTCACTACATATTTTGCTGAAATTAATGTTTTAGGGCCTTGGAGACTGCAGGCTGAAACAGGTTGCAGGCCATCTGCTCAATATGTTTTCTGTGATGGCAGCCAGTTCCAGGTGCTTTGGAGTTTAGAAGTCCCTATATTAGATGGCTGTGGAATAAAATAGCCCTAGGGCAATGTCTTTGAGGTCCATATCATGTTCTCTGTTTGTTATATTACCTTAAGCAAAATATTTTGAAAACATTTTAGTCTGAAAACAAATATGGTTTACTTCATACATACCAAGACATTGGCGATACAAAGGACCTCTCTATGTCTGAGCTTTAGGTACAGACAACTTTCAAGCTTCACGACAGTGTCTTCAAATGGCTTAGAGAATGCTGTACAGACATGATCTACAAGTTATAAGTTTACTGAAATTGATTTCTAATTTCAGTAGATCAGTTGAATCAATTTGGAAGCTGCCTTGCCTGATTAAAATACTTGTATTTTGTTAATGATGAAACAAGTTTCTATTATCTATATTTTTTCATTTTGCAAGGAGGCGTGTCCCTCAGCAAGTTATTATCTGAGCTATTGGGCCCAAACCAGCTACGGAAACACAGTATCCATCCTTTACCTCCCCAAATGGTTTCTTATTTGTAGCTGTTAATAAAACAAAGATTTGAGTTCAGTACGTCACTAGAATTTTTGTAGCTTTTTGCAGTCCTTCTACATCAGTAGCTATATTGAATCTCCTGGATTATACTTTCTAAAGTCGCAGCNCCCGATATCTCCAGTGAGATGGGCTTGTAAGCAATTGCAGTGTTAATTTTTTTCTATATTTTTTATTATAGATAATATTTCGCAGTACACTGAGACTTTCTGTATTTAAACATTATTTTATACTCACCTTTGCCACTGGCAACATTGTTTTCTCCTGTTCATTTCAGCATGCATTTATGAACAAGGACATTTCACTGGATTTACCTTTGACATTTGTGTATTTTTTAAAAACTTAAAATTCTGTATCTTGTTACTCAAACCCCTGCAGAAGACCTCATTTTGCTCCATCTGTTCCTCCCAGGCTGGTGGGGAAGGGCAGGATGGCTGGCTGCAGGCATCGCTTCTACAACCCAATTTGGCACTCACAAAACACGAAGCCCAAGACAGCAGTGAAACTTTCCACTCGGAGCACAGGGGTGTCATTTTTCCTTCTTCCTCTTTCCTCTGCCTTGTGAAAGTATTGGACAGCATTCACAGCTGGCTTAGCTGTTGACAGGGAAGAGCTCTGGAAAACTAAAGCAGCTGGGTTTTTTGGAAGCCTTTTTTTTGGTGAAAATGGGGCTGAATGCAAACAGTTTGTATTGTGTTGTGAGTATGGTATATAAACCAGAATGAAGCTGAGAGTTGTGTGTATGGCCTGCATCACCACCCATCTTCCTGTTCCTGTTCTCCAAGCTCAACATAAGAACATCCTGACAAAATCCAGTTCTACCCAAACCTTGCATTTTTGTATTCTGTTTAAGACTATTTGATGTTTGTGCCTTCAGTAAATACTCTGCAGGTCATCTAGCCGGGCCATTTGTTTCCTTGATCTGTATTCCTTCCCACTGTTCTCCCAGAAGTACCCGCACTCTCCTGAAACTGTTTTAAACTTTTGCTTGCTCAGAAAATCACTTCAGTGGTTCTTATTTCAATAATATTAACAAAGCTGTCTTTGAAGAAAGGTAAAACCTGTAATAAGGAGCAATGCCAAGAGTCTTGCTAGTTCCAGTACTGAAACAAATGTGAAAACGAAATTAGTTTTTGCTTTACTTTGGGATAAGGTGGAAGAATAAATTTTTGCAGTGTGAATACTTAAGTAAAATGTGCAGGAGATATACCATTTCATTAAATTGAACAAATAAACCAAGAAGCTCTACCTTCTTGTCAAGTGACTCAACAACTGATGCATTGAAATTCAAGACAGTGGATTTTTATTCATGTGTCTCTTACTAAGCATGTATATTTTGAATTCTCAAAAACAATAATACAAAGGTGAGAAATTAATAGCTTGTTTTGGGACCTTTGCTGTGGGTTTCTCGCTGTGGATCTTGATTTCTTTTTGATATATTCAGGAATGCTAGGAGGCAGGAATTGGTGGAGAGAGATTCGAGCAGAGATAAGAGGACCTCTCCTGTCTCTTCCACAAACTTTTACCCTGCTTCTCTTTGGCAGTAGATAGTTGATTCATGCCCATGTCATGTACTGTCTAATGCTGAGCTGATGACCCTTACTGGCTCTATATGCTCCCTTTTAAGGAGACCCCGCTTCTTAAGGGCAGCGTTGAATTGGAAACAACTTTATGGACTTGCTTTTTGTTATGCGAATTAACTACTTGAATTACTTGTCTTTCTACTGTGTTTATAGACTTGCCTATTTCGTATATGAACCGGTTTAATTAGCTGTGCCAGTTCCAGTGCTTGCAGAAAGATTTACAATGGTTGATCTTTGCTGATATTTCCACTCCACAGTCTCCATTAAACATAGTGTTAGTGCTCCACAAGGGAACATACATAAGAGGAGATCATTCTGTGATGATTTTGTAAGGACTGTGGCATTTGTGTGCATGTGTGTTGGTGTGTGTATCTTCCTTTTGCTTATAATTAAACACTATAAGTACTATAGCTATATAAGAAGTACTATAGCTCTATTGGAAGTGACACTATTTCTGATTAATTGTCCTTCACTTCATTTGGCTGTAGTTATTGGTTGTACACAGCTTCTTATTTAGTGGGAATAACATCTGGTGAATATCATAAGAAAAATGCTGATTTAAGAAATACATAGAATATTATGAAATATTAGATGTTACTGTTACTGCTTCAATAATCTTTTATCTTTCTAGCAATATTAGAAGTCCAGATTGTCATTTAAAATATCTTATCGATTACTTGAAACACACCCTCAGTTTCAAAAATCAAACAGAAGCGCTGGGTTTGTACAGCACTTTCCATCAGAATTATAAATATTTTTCTCACTTTTGAGTTTCCCTCTTCTTTGGCCTTTTCTGTGCCCCTCATCCCAGCTTTCCTGCTGAGTGTGTCCCAAAACAAAGTTTTGGTTTTGAAGGTACTTGAGGAAAAATGGTTATTTTGTAGCTTCTTATTCTGGAGTCTGATTTCTCTGCATTCTGCAACACTCATTAGCTTAGACTATGAATTGTTTGAAAGAGATGCTCTGATATGTTACAGAAAGATTGTAGGCCAATTTATTTATCTTGTACCTAAAGAGATTTCATAATCAGAATTTGTAACAGAGACAACCTTAATCATTACTTCAAGTGATAATATAAGTATTGTTCTCCCTAGTGTAAAGTAATAAGTTAGGGAATTTTTCAAAATTAAATTAGGCAAGACCTTAAACAACATGGACTTTTAAAAGTATTTTTTTGCACTGAAGAGGACATTGCTTTTTTTTCTGACCTATCGTAACTGCTATTAATTTTGGTGTAACATGTCTCACTTACTTTGATGTGTAAGTTTACAAAAAGAAATATGCAGAGTTTGTGTGTTAATTGACCAAGTAGATATGGGATATTTAAATATTCAAATTAGTTTTGCTCTGGTAGCCTCAGAACTATACGAAGGCTACTAGAAAGGAAAATAAATAAGTGTCATCTCAAAAAGAAGGATTTTGAAGCAATGTGGAAGCACCTCATTCCTAAACAAAATGGTCAGGTGAGTTCAGCCCAAGGACTTGAAGGTAGCTACAAACACATTTGGCATATGACTTAATGATTTGATGTTGCCAAGTTCACCTTCATGGGCACAATAGTGTTGAAAATTCAGAAGACCTCAATTCCAACATCATTTAAATTAGCTTCCCACTGATGTGTTCAGGTAGAACTCAAAACAGAAATCATACAAAATTAACAGACCTCCAGTCAAACTTAGTAAAACATGTGCTTTTCTAACTGCCTTTTATTGCCTCCCTTTTCTAGGTCTTTAGGGATTTTACACTGCGTATCTGGAAAAACAAGTCTCCGTTTAAACACTAAGTCTACAGCTTGAATGGTAAGGGATAGCTGTGTTATTAATTAGCGTGAAGCTGATGACATGCATGAAGGAAGTGCAATACCAGTTTCTTGGCTTGAAACTTTCATGCTTTAAGTCAATATACACCTGAAAGAACTATTTTTTTAAAAGTCATATAAAATAAAGCACAGTTTTTAAATACTTCCACACTTAAAATTATGCATTTGCCACTAAATGCTGTAGAGACTCTTCAGCTCCCCTTGACCTCACTGCTACTCCTTGGGCTTTTTACATAGGCCTTATGTTGTATAGATTTCTATTTTTTTTTAAATATTTAATGTTTTAAAATATTCAGTATGTGGTTACTTAGAACTCCTGTTTTTATTGTCCAGGTTTACAGTGGTTTTGCCTTCAGGCTGGTAAGTGTTGTCTATGAGGGGTGCCTAGCATTTTCCACTCTAAGATCATGCTTTCAATTAATTTCTGCCAAACTGTAATTTTTTTAAGTTAAAATTATCCATCTTCTTCACTATTCCCTTTTCCTTTCTGCCAAAAGGATTCAGAAATTTAGAGGAAACCTTTCCATTACTATTCAGCCAAGCTCTTCCAGAAAGTGTCTTCTGCCCTTCTGTTAATGTAGCAGGGCGGAAGGTGCCTTTTATAGTACTACAAAATTTGCTCAAATTTGGCCAGGTTGCAAGCTTTCAGAATGCTTCAGTGTTCACATGCTCAGTGGAGAGCTCTAGACCTTCACAGCTGAAGAGTTTGTATTCTTTCCACATTGAATAAACACCAGCTTAGGACTGAGCAGAAAATCATTTGCTGCTTCAATCAGG
The DNA here is from genome assembly GCA_013398815.1 of Ibidorhyncha struthersii. Lineage (NCBI taxonomy): Eukaryota > Metazoa > Chordata > Aves > Charadriiformes > Charadriidae > Ibidorhyncha > Ibidorhyncha struthersii. The sequence continues at coordinate 1,482,828 of VZSZ01010259.1, read as the reverse complement.
AGCTGCTTCAGGCAAATTTCGATCTTGGTATAGAAGCCCCCCAAAAGCAGGCTGACTGTATCTTTCCTTGGCTCCCAGTGACTGTGCTTCTGAGTCTGACTCGAGTGCAAATGAGACACAGAAGGAGGTTGATTAGGTTGGTATCCTTTGAGAGATATTTATACATGGAAAGCAGGCCCAGAACTGGAGGTGTGTTTAAGAACTTGAAAAATACAAGAGTGCATCAAATTAAGGTTGCCCTATTACAGTTACTCTAAACCAAAAGTCACATTGTTTTCTACAGAATTAATTGTAATTATTTATAGCACACAACTGATTATAATTATTTATAGCACACATTCAGTGTATATTTTTGTATGGGGTGGTGATAATTAATTACAATATTGGAATAAAATAGTACAGCTTCAGCACATGACAACAAGTTTGAAGTTTGATTAAATAAAAAGCGATAAGGTCCGTGAGGAGTACAAATCGTCTCTCACGCTGTTTCAGATCCATTTGGAATTCACTGAGGGAGAAGTAGTCCCTGGATTTCCAAGGTCTGCTCCAGTGCTTCATAAAAGAGCCCTATGCTTTTTTATTTCACATTTCAGTAAGTCTCGTTAGGGCTCAGTTGTCTCTTTTAGGTTTCAGTGAGTTTCTGAAGACTTCAGAGACACTGGCGTTGTTCATACCTATCTTTTGGCTTGAGCATACTAATGGCATAATATAACATAACATAACAACATAACATAACATAACATAACATAACATAATATAATATAATACAATACAATACAATACAATACAATACAATACAATACTCTGACACTGGTTCTCCAGTCTCTCCAGTGTACCCAGTATACCAGTCAGGTGAAAACTGGAGAAAAAAGGTTCAGAACCTTCAACTATTTGTTGAACTTGTTCCTAAGTGAAAGAATTAGCAAAATATAGAATAGAAAGGATAGCAGAGATAGGCAACGGCAAAATTAGTTGCATAAGTCATTACAGTCGATTTACTCCATCTGTTACTGCCTAAATCAGCAGTACGAGAGGAGACCATATTAGAGGTTTAGAGTGAAATGAATCAAATGAGAAAACTTCACAAAAGTATCATAAAAATATTATTAAACATCCACAGGTAGTAGATGCTTTCAATCGGTTTTTAAGAATAAAAGTCTGACCTTCTCCTTTGGGTGCTTGTATATGAAGCCTCTGGGTAACCAATTTATCTTTGGATCCTGTTTCAGGACAAGCTGGCCCTTTCAAAGCAGGCTTCTGAGATATTAAAGATAGTCTGAAACGTGCAATTTCCTAGAGACGTAGCCTGGGAATACAAGCCCAGCAGAAAGCAAACAAGGAAGACTGGAAATTAATCTTTTGGATGAAAAGCCCGGTAGGAAAGAATGAAGATGCCCATCTTAACTCCCTAGTAAAAGATGTGCAGGATGATGCCTGCAAGGGATTGCTAGGCAGAGAAAAGCACATGGATGACATTTGGAATGTATTTCTCTGAAACAAAAAAATGTAACCTAAAACTCATGCCCTGAAGAAAATTAACTTAACTCCTATAGCTCTTAGGAACTCTCTGAAACGCTAGCTAGTGAATTAAACCACTGATGGTTTCTTGGGTAGCTAAAAAATATATGAAGTCTTCAGGGCAGGGAAATCTTTTCTAATACATTTGTATGTCATCAAGCACAGTGACAAGAAGTACTGGTTCCATTTATGCCAGTAAGAGTACAGTAGAAAAACTACTTTGGAAGTCTGCAGTTTAATTTCCTTTTAGGGTCACTTCTACCAAAAAAATGTTTTATTATATAATTGGTTGCTTTTTTTTAAAAAAAAAAAAAAGTGGGTTTGGGCATTGAATTTGATGGAGAAAGCGCAAGATTGTAGCACCAAACTAACAGTTCATATAGCATCTTGAATCCAATATACAACATTTCTGTCTACCTGGCATCTACAGCACAAAGGATCAGTAAACAGTTAAAAATCCCTTTTGTGGGGTGGAGTGTTAATTGGCAATATTTGTCTAGGGAAAGGACCTGGAACAGACATGGGGTTTAGAAGAGGATTCAAGGAATGGTGAACTTCAAGGAAAAATTGGGAAGCATGTGAATCTATTTTCAGACCTGTTTGTTCCAAATTTTTTCCCCTGTGCACAAATAGCAGAGCACTCTTAGGGTTTTTTTTTGGTCACTGAATGCTCTGTCATCAGCCCCAGTGGGAGCAAACCTGAACCTAACTGGAACCAGCTGAGGTACTCATGGAGACAGTAACCCCAGGTCTGGTCTGAGGGGAGGACGTCCAAGCATGTTCAGCCGGAGATAGATGGGCAATTTGAGGTCCAGTCCTGGGGTTGTAGGGCATGTCTGTACTGTGGAACTGATTAAAGAGCAAAGGAGGCACTGCTGCCAGGATATTATCCACCCAGCACTGTGCTGTGCAGGCTTCTTAGTGTGCTTGTGGGAGCAGGGAAGCTCTCTTTATATTGTGCCAAGGCTGGAGGGAGGAAGGTTTTTGTTTTGTTTTTTTTTTTTGCATTGGCATTATATGTATGAACAAAGCCATAGCACATCAACAGCTGACCTGATTTCAAATGTCTGCGCAAGCATATCCCCTCACCCTTTGGGTTCTGCCATTAGTGATGGTGGCCAGCACGGGGTTGTACCTGTTGGTGTTGATATGCTTACCCAGAACAAATGTTAGAAGTAGAGTGCAATGACCAGCTTCATCTTCTGCCCCTCCCCATGCCACCACTACCCACAGACGTATGTCTGCTAAATATTTTCAGGATTCTTTTCTAGCATTAATACCTTTTTTGTTTTGCTTTGCTTTGCTTTGCTTTGTTGGTGTAGGTTTTCTTAACATTGCTGATGTATCTTATAGCACATCCTAGAACCTTCACAAGGAATTAGATAATGCTTGGTTCTGTACAAATATATGTGAGGGAAAAAAAAGTTGTCTTGACAGAGTAATAATCAAAGGTATAGATGACAAGTGACTTCAGAAGCAAAAAGCTTGCCATTGTATTTCTGTGATTTGTTACGTACTTAATAAAGTAAATGTGAGTAAGTGTCAGTTAGGTAAATCTTCCAAACCAGTCTTTGATGACTAAGGTAACTTCTTGCTGATAGTTTTGTTGAGATGATTCTCAGTAACCAGTTTGAAAGAGGAGATGTTCATTGTCTTTTATGGCATGCATTTTTTTATTTTTTCATGTTTCATCAACAAAAAAACAGTTACAAGTTCCTATGTGTACTCCACATAGTTACGTTTGTAAAGTTGCCTACAAGTTACATTCTTAGTCTTTCTGCAATCATGGTGATTACAGCATCATGAGATAAATGAAGCTGGAAGGGACCTCTAGAGGTCTTTAGTCCAACGCCTATTCAAAATGGATCTAATTTGATTGGATTGCTCAGAGTTGTGTCCAGTTGTCTCTTGAATTCCTCCATTGGATTCCTCCATGAGGAGATTCCACAGCCTGTCTGGACACCCTGTACCAGTGTTTGAGCACTCTCATGGCAAAACAAACAAACAAACAAAGAAAAGTTCTTATATCTAATCAGAATTTCCCATGTTCCGGCTTATGTTTGTTGCCTTTTGTCATCCCACTGTGAAGCTCCAAGAAGAGTCTGGCTCTGTGTTCTCTGTATCCCCTGGTCAGACAGCTGTAGACAGCAATAAGATCTCCCCTGAGCCTTCTCCTCTGTGGGCTGAAGAGTCCCAGCTCCCTCAGCCTCTCCTCCTACGTCTTGGGCTCCAGCCCTTAAGCAGCTTGGTGGCCTCTGCTGGATTCGCTCCAGTATGTGATTCAGTTCAGAAGTCTACTTTCATTTCTGTATATATTTTTTTTTTTTTAATGGATGAGCTAAATCTGTCTTCACTTCACAGTTTTCTCTTGTAGCTATGTATCCACTTATCTAACTCTAAATTGGTTTTGATTTCTTTTTTGTCCAGTCTGGATAATTTAATAGAAATAGTTCTGGTGGCTGAAAACAGTGAACATGCAACTGTGTTGTGTTTTACCATGAAGTGTATCATAGTGCGTAACATATAGAATCAGAGACTGGCTGAGGCAGGAAGGCACCTCTGGAGGTCACCCCTGCTCAGAGCAGGGTCAGCCAGAGCACATTGCTCCGGTCCATGTCCAGCTGGGTTTTGAATGTTTCCAAGGATGGAGACTCCACAACCTTTGTGGACAGCCTGTTCAAGTGTTCAACCACCCTCACAGTAATGAAGTGTTTTCATATGTTAAATTAAATTTCCTGTATTTCAGCTTGTGCCCATTGCCTCTTGTCCTGTCAAGAAGATTTTAGTTCTTTACTTTCTCCATCAGGCTTTTATACATGCTGATAAGATGCCCCTGAGCCTTCTCTGCTCCAAGCTGAACAGTCCCAGCTCTCTCAGCCTTTCTTCATATGACAGATGCTCCAGTCTCTTAATCATCTTTGTGGTCCTTTGCTGGACTCACTCCAGTATGTCCCTGTCTCTTGTACTGGGAATCCCAGCCTAGGACCCAGCACTCCAGGTTTGTCTCACCAGGGCCTTGCAGAGGGGAAGGATCACATCTCTCGACCTGCTAGCAGTGCTTATCCTAATGCAACCCAGGATGTCAACATGTTGCAAGGGCACGTTGCTGGCTCATGATCATCTTGGTGTCCATCAGGACCCAATGTCCTTTTCTACAGAGCTGCTTTCAAGCCGGTCAGCCCCCAGCATGTATTGGTGTCTGAAGTTATTCCTTCCTGGGTTCAGGACCTTACATTTCCCATTGTTGAACTTTATAAGGTCCTGTTGGCCCATTTCTCTGACTTGTTGAAGGCCCTCTGAGTGGCACAACTCTTTGAGTATCTACCTCTTCTCACAGTTTTGCATTATCAGCAAACGTACTGAGTGTGCATTCTATCCTATCACCTCTGTCATTGAGGAAGATGATTAAAAAATACTGTCCTTGGTATCAACCTCAGGGGCAGACCTCTAGGGACCTGCCTCCAGCTGGACTTTATGCTGATCACAACCCTTTGAGCCTGGCAGTTCAGCCAGTTTTCAGTCCACTTTGCTGTCCACTTATCTAGCCTGTATTTTATTACTTTGTCGGTGGGGATGTTACGGGAGACCATGTAAAATATCTAAAATCAAGATAAACGTTCACTGCTCATTTCATTACAGAAGGCTCTCAGGTTGGTCCAGCATGATTTTCCCTTTGCAGTCCCTGTGCTGACTACTCTTATCATTCCCTTGTCTGTAATATGTTTGGAATGTTTTTCTGGAGGATTTGTCCCAGCACCTTCCCACGGACTGAGGTGAGGCTGACCGGCCTGTAGTTCCCTGGATCCTCCTTCTGGCCCTTCTTCAAGATGGGGGGTGGCATTTGCTTTCTTCCAGTCCTCAGGAACCTGTCCCAGTCAACACAACTTTTCAGAGACTATTGAAAGTGTCCTTGCATGGGCATCAGCCCACTCCCTCCTTGTTTACGTCTACTTCAGTTCATTTAAATGTTCCCGAACCTGATCCTCCTCCACTGAGGCTAAGACTTCCTTGCTTCAGGTTTCTCCTCATGTCTCAGGGCCTGGGACTTCTATCTTACCAGTAAAGACAGAGGTGATGAAGACATTGATCACCTTGGTGTTTTCAATGTATCCTGTCACCATGTCCCCCGCTCCATTTCCACAGCAGGCCCACATTTTCCCTTGTCTTTCTTTTGCTGCTGAAATATCTGTAGAAGCCCTTCTTGTTGCCCTTCACATTCCTCACCAGATTCAACTCCAGGTGGGTTTCAGCTTTCCCAACCCCATCCCTGCACACTCAGACAGTTTCTCTATGTGTACCTTCAATCAGAAAATGTAAACTTGGACTGTCAGGTATATATGATATGGAAGGCATCTATGCAGGAATATATGATGTGAACAGATAACTTAGGTTAAAACTAAGCACCCTCAAACCCTCAATAACATAAATATGCAATGCAACAAAAATAACAGTAATGACTGTTATATAGACACAAAAGTTTTTTCCAGGGAAAAACTATATAAATATTTTTTCTCTTCTATGTGGAGCATGCCTGACCTGCCAGTGATAGGCAGCATGTTTTGTTTGTTACATATTTGCCTTTGTTTCCTTCTTTGTCCTACTGAGTTGATAAAGATAAGATTAACTTATGATCCATAGCTCCTTAAGTAAAGTTTCTAGCTTTCCTTGATTATTAACAGTTAAGTTTTTTTAGTCATGTGTTATTTAAACAATGGCCAGATATTGGAGTAGGTACTAAGGGCACTTCCTCATCTCTTAAATATATTTGAACCACTTAAAATAGTCCATTTTGTTTGATAAACAAAAACATTTCTCTTCTAGCCCCAGACTTTTTATGCAAAAATATTACCCGGATCACCTTTGGAAAAGGCTTTATCTCACTTTTCTAGAGTATAAGTATATGCTTAGAAGTGTATCTCTGGCGTACTAAAGTAGTCTCAAGTTTACAGCTATCTTTATCTGTCCTGCTTATATAAACAAAAGTTGAAACATAGGTAGGTCTCTTGGTGGTCCTTCTGTAAGTGACAGAAGCTTTTAGTCTTTATCTTAGTTTAATTTGTGTCCAGTATTCTGAATAGTTGTTTGATATTGTCAGCCCAATGCTGACGTTAAAGTTAGGTAATTCCTGCTTACTCATTATCCTCTTGAATGCTCTTAAGTGAATGTGGTGTCACTGTACTTATGGAGAGGATCAATTAAGATAATCTTGGATTAATCGCATTACACTCTTTGGTCTTGTTTATGGCTTTCTTTGTCATCAAAGTCATACAAACTGTGAAAAGACAGTATTCTGTTTGTGGTACTGTCATTATCATTCATTACAGAATTTCCTCCCTGTATACTGTAAATGTATCCTTCATTGAATCCTACTGCAAACACATATACAAAGCAGAGACATGCCAAAGATTTTGTATTACGTTACTTTAAAAATACTGTAATTTTAGGTATTTCTTTTACAGATATGTATGGGTCACTTTGATACGCTTCTGTGAAATTTATGGTGCTGCAAATAAAACTAACTGTAGTTTCACACTTAAATTTTAGGAAGTTCAAGACTTTTAGCAGGGCATCTAATTTAAAACTTTTCACTACTAATGGAGGTTAAAAAAATGGGACTCTTACTCATCAACTACTAGAGAGCTTATGAAATGAGTCTATGCAAAGCAGCCTAGCATAAGGTGCGTTTACCTTTCTCAGTTCAAAACTATTAGCACAACATTTATGGGATCATAAAAAATACTTCTTGTTGAAAGAGTGCTTTGATGAGCAAACCTGCTAAGAGCATAGAGGTGTATGGTACACACTGTAATTTCAAGTTGAGCTGTAATCATATTTTTGATGTGTCAATATGTAGGGGAGTAATCTGTTTCCCTTAAAGAAAAAAGCGAGTCAGATTCATTTTCACTGGGTCAATTGCTGTCGCTAATCCAGAGGCTTTGTCAGCTTGCAGGCTTTCTTGTGTGTTGTGTTTTTTACACTTTTGCTTAAAAGGCAGGTAAGATGATACTGTTAGCACTTTCTGCTCTTGTTTTTTTACTTGGAAAAATAACGTGACAGACTTCTAAAATAGCTGCTTTTAGCAAATTCTACTTTTCACATGTGTATTTATGGGGAGACAAATGACCGCAGAAGTATAGAATGACTTTGATTTATTTACATTAACCATTTTCTTTCTGTTTATGGTGTTGTCTTTAGTGTCAAACAGTAAGTCCTGAAATTCATTCATGAAATAAAACCTTTGATATTTCTGGAGAAAAAAAAAGAGTTGTGCTCTCTGAAACATGGTACATATGTTAAAGAAATGTAGTTTATTGCACTAAGTTTTGAAGGAAAAAAATGCAACTTTGTGCTTTCTGAATATTTAACGAAAGGAAAACTTCACAGGACTGTGTCATGTCCACAGTATGAGCTCATCTCCTGTTTTATATTTGGATTGCGGGAGTGATTCTCTCTCCCAACTTTGCACATATTTCCTAGTGGAGTATCTTTGCTGTATTTCTTCTTACTCATAGCATGTGTTTTTAAATTTTGCGTTCTAATTCTCACTATTTCGGACCAGTAGTTTTGTTGATATTTCTTAGCAAAATTTCATAGAGAGTGAAGTAATAACTCTGTGGTTGTGAGTGGGTATGTTGTCCTGAGGTTTACAGGGAGGTAACTATTGAGAAGCTTAGACTTGGAGTGAATCCACATTTGATATTATTGTTATAAGGACCTGGCATGCAGGAATATTTCAGGATCGGGTCCCGCATGCAGTCAACATGATAAAGTGGACATGCATGTGAGGACTAAGAGCTTTGGAAGTTGTGTACCGTGTGTGTGTGTGTATAAACACATTATAATGATTTTATTTGCTAGATTTTCTTTTCAGTATTTCAAATTACTACAGCAGTGGGAACTATTTTGTGAATTCTAACTCCAGTACACAAAATAGATGAAGTCCTCAGAGAACTAATGGTGCAGAGTCTGCTAAGTCTGGCATGGGTTGGTTTTTTGGTTTGTTTGTTGTTTTTTTTTTTTGGGGGGGGGGTGGTGTTTGTTTTGTTGTTTTTTTTTTTTCTTTTTGTAGACAGAATGTTTTAAAAATCATTAAAGCTGCTCTTTTTCTTCAGTTTGGTAAGAAGATTTTGACGGTTTGGTGAAGCTTGAAGACTGACGAAGAAGCAAAGCCCAAATTGTACATTACTTTTAAAAGGATTTAAAAAAAGGAAAAAAAAGAAAGTAGCGTGAAGAGCAACTCGGTCTAATCCCACAGAAAAAACCAAAACAAACCAAACCAAAAACCAAACCAAAAAAACAGCAAAACCCAAAAAAAACCAAGTAAACAAACA
>VZSZ01010259.1:1441648-1473634 GCA_013398815.1 Ibidorhyncha struthersii | reverse complement strand
GGCGGACCGGGCGCCGCGGGAGAGGCGCGTCCCCCCGCGCTGTCCCCTCCGGCGGCCGCCGCCCGTGGGTTTCTCCCGGCAGCCAGCGGGTGCCGGGGTTTCTCCCCTTTCCCTCCTCTTTTTCCTCAGCTCACGGGGGGCTAGAAAATCGGAAATGATCTTAATTAAATGTTTTCTCTACAGAAGCAACCGGGAGCTTTTTGTGCGAGGCGAAGGCAGCAGACCTTATCACAAAAGACAAAGGCAAATATTTATCAGGGAACAAAAGATGTCCACGGTTGCTTGCAACGCGGGGGGACCAGGAGGGGGGGACGGGGAGATTTTTCTCTCTCTCCTGGTGAAGATGTTTAACAGTGTAAGATGTTTATCGGGGCTCCTTGTTGGCATTCTTTGTTTCCCTGTATGATCTACAAAGGAAACTGTTTTTCTTTCTGTGAAGGGCACAATGAAATCCCTGAGTTAAACTGCAGAGAATGCAAACACCTGCTTGTCCCTCTGTTGACTTCGCGTTTCGAGATCTTTTCTGTTTCACATGATAATGGTCTGCGGGCTTGGTTTTGTTTGGGATTTGTTTTGTTTTGTTTTTTTTTTTTTTTTTTAATTCTGTGAGGAGAGAAATGGTCATCTTGTCTGTCTTCCCTTTATGTCACTTCTGATGCAGCATTTGTCTCCGTTAAAGGAATACCAGGTTGTTAAATAAAAGTATTCCTTCTCCCACAGAATCGTATGTATCACCGAGTGAATAAGCTGTTAGATTTTACCGCTTTGCCTGTCTGGCGGGTGCCTAGTTTTGTATGCCAGTTTGTTTTGTTTTTTTTTTTTTTTTTTTCAAACACTCTGGTTGATAAGTTACACGTCTGACAACTTTACATTTTAAGCTATGAACGAGAGAGAGGAAACATTAGAATCCGTGTAACTCTTTACAGCATTTTTGCCTCTTCCCCTTAACTGTTTCATCCATGGAAACACAGTATTTCAGCTATACTTGAGCACTGATTAGCCAGTTTTCACATACGTGTATCCTTAATACAAAATGATTTTGGTTGGTGTTTGAAATGTGCAAACACTTACTTTTAGGAGTATTTGTCCCCCAAAGCTAGGTCATCAGTTACCTACAAAATCTTGTATAGAAGTTTAAGATTTTATAATACCCCCCCCACTTTCTCCAAGTTGTGAAGAGAGTAGTTGTGATTAAATTTATTCACGTGGCAAATGTTCAGCCTCATAAGTATGATAAGCTGACGTTGTTGCACAGATTTTTGGCACTGAACAACATAATTCATAGCAGTGTCTGCGATCCAGTATTTGGGTTTTTCTTCACAGGATTTGAGGAATACTTTGAAATATTTTTGCATGGAAATTTACAGTAGAGGTTTACATTGAGGTAGGCTTTTACATACAATGCTGCGGAGTAAACCTACTGCATCATAACAGAAGTGTTATACCCAGTCAGGGCTTGTCTGCTGCTTTAATGTATTTCATAAATATTTGAGGGGGAGATGGGGTGTCTGGTTCTTCAAATGACTGTACTTGTAGATAGTCCTGTTTATCTGAGAAAATGTATTCAAGCTGGTGGGACTCCTGGGAGCAAGCACTTGCAGAATTGACACCTATCTATTTCATATACACCATTAAATTTTAAATTAATAATGTAAAACGAAGCTTTGTAATGCGACACAGATTGAAGTATTGTTTGTTGTTTCTTCATTCATGACTAATATTTTTCTCAAACTTCTTAATCTCTGAAACTTCACTGAACCGCCTGCTTTTGAAGAACACTTCCTGGGTGTGTTTGTAAATTATTTACCTTTGTACAGAACTCAAAGGTATCAGTTTTATTGAAAACAAATTATTTTAGTTGAAATTCAACAGAAGAGTTCTAAGATAAAGATGCTGTGTAATTCTTTGTTTTCATGTATCTATTTTTATTCTTATTATAGAGTTTACGTTCTATTTTTCTTGAATTACTGAGTCCAAATAGTTTGATACAGTTTCTCTTTCCTTAAAGTTGTATAGAGAAGCAGTAAATTAGATGGTCTCAGTATGTTCTTAAAACAGATAAAGTTTTATTTTTTAAAATAAAACATTTTTGCTTGGCTTTCTCAATTCAGAGTTTTTTCTTTACTTTCCCACAGGTAAAGCTTGTTCTATGTTAACATGCAAAATTTGTCTGGTATACTAAGGCTTTTTGTATTTCTGATAATATTAGAGTGTTTCTCTGGAAGCTAACACATATATATAACAAAGTATATAGTATTATGATTTTTCCATTTAATCGAATAAAGTGATTATCTAGGCTACCTTGGCTTGAACTACCACCATTTCTCAAGCTCTCTGACAAGACACAAGTACTCTAGTAGAGATTTATTCTTCAGAAACACAGAGTATATTCTGTAGGAATGTATTCTGTAAAATATTAAATGGCATACATTTTTGGACTGCTTTTGTCCTCAAGATAATTTTTCTTCTCAAAAAAATTAACTGGGACTGCTCCAGCTTTCTTTTCTAGCAGCATGTACATTATTTGAGCATTTTATTATCTTGAATTTTCTAAATACTGCAGTGAATTAGTATTGCCACAGAAGCAGGAGAGTAAAAAAGAAGGGGGGAAATAGCAAGAGGAAAAACCTCTGAGAATATGCCCAAGTTCGCAGAAAAAGCTCATCTTTTAAAATAACTTACCTGCCTGCTTTCCTCTATCCAATAGTGTATTCATATTTCATATTCATATTTCTTTTATCTATATATGAAAAAATTTGTAATAGTTAACATGGTCAACAACTCAAAAATGATGAAAGCTGTACTGTTGTTGGAATGAATTCGCTCTGACATTAGGAAGTAGTTTGTATTACATTAATGCATTGTAGCTTGTGATAGCAATGCTGACCATTTGATAGGGTGTTGGCTAGTGAAGAACCAGTTTTTTAAATTTATTTTTTAACGTCAGCAAAGTATTTAGAGATGAAAGGGAAAGATATTAAAATATGAGTATTTTTGGTACCATTTTGTACAGATGGGACTGTAATTGGTGACATGGGAATAGTATATATACAGAAATATTTGAAATGCTAATTCATTTTTGCTTCAGTTTTCCAACTGCCAGCTGTAATTATGGATCGCATTTAACAGATGTAACACAGGGAGTAACTTCACTCCTGGAGTAATCCCACTGAGACATGGAAGTAAAGTTAAGGCTCAGGTACTTAGGCACTGGTGTAGTTACAGTTCGAGGAATTTGCTGGATGCTGTTATTAATGACTTTCTGGTATCTAGGTTATAAACCATTTGCATTTTGAATGTATTACATTATACATAAACTAGGTTATTCACTGATTTTCTTTATCAAGATTAATGGAAGCCTTTAGACTTAAATTCACCACTGTTTACAATCCTAAAATGTCATTATTTTTTGAGAGAGTGTGATGAATCTGAAATCTTTTCTAGCTCCACAGAGCTCTCGTAAAATTTGGGAAATTTATGTGAAATCACTTATGAAACTATGGCAATTTGTTTTATATTGTTTTCCAATAGAATCTATTATATACATAAAACTGTTCTAATAATAGTAAAAATGTCTTCAAAATACCTCAAATCTATTTTTTGATTTTTTTTTAAAAACATCCAAATAAAGCATCTGTTTGAAATAAGCTCTATACAAGCAAGGGTTCAATTGGCAGAATGAACTGAAATAATAACTTAAGCCTTCCGTCAGCACCTTCCTTCTGTGAAAGTGATACAAACCCTTTAAAAAGACAAAAAAAACCCCTGTTTTAGCCTCTGTTTATTTATGGTTAAAATATAAAATCAACTAAACACATAGAATAAAGAGTTTTTTTTTAAATCTAATGAATATTTAAATATATGTACCATTCAAAGTTCCATTTTTATTTAATTGAAAAATTGCATTTTGCTTCAGTGAGAAACCCTATATTTTTCAATCCAGTTTGGAAATCTAATGTTGAACTTTCAGGTCAAATGAAATGTCTTTGTAATTGTAAAATTAAATATTATTAATATCCTGAATGACGACTTCTGTCCCATAGGACTTTTCTACAAGGACGTAGTAGGAATGCATCCAAAAATGTTCTGTATAATATTAATGGAAATTACTTTAAATTCTTTGTCATGTAACAGGAAATATGGTCCTTTTGTAGCACTTTGTGGCTGTTGAACAATCCTGTTAGTTTTTGTAATAGAGATATGATTTTGTTTTAGCTTCAGAAATTCTAGGACAGCATAGTATTTTCCCTTTCAGCCCCTGTAAGGACAGAAAATCCTTACAGGACAAAGAAATAAAGGCAAGGACAAAGAAATAAAGGCATGAAGGAACGAACTACACAGTATAACAAATTATCCTCAATTCCTGGAAAGGAAACTAAACGTATTATCTTGGGGTTTTGGGTGTTTGGGTTTTTGTAATAATTATTTTCTCTCCCCCCCCCCCGTGAATTTAAGATGCTTTAAAAGTTAATGAGAAAACAGAAAGCACATTTTGGAGAAACTTCTGAATGCTTCAGAAGAAATGAAAGAACAGCCTGACTCTATGTTCCTTTTGAAACTTAAATTTAGACAAAAATATTTTTGCATTTCTTCAGATGCCTTTTCTTCTCCTTGATTTGAAAGCACTGTAATTGAGTAGTGATTTGTTTTGATAAGAACTAATATAAGTGTAATTATAAAAGGGTGAGTAGAGAGGACAAAAGATTGTATTGTTTCAGATTTTCAAAAATATTGAATCATTGTTTTCTTTACATTTATGCTACCCTTATGTCAACTCAAAAAACGAGGATGTGATTAATGCAGTACTTAGAAGGTTAAGGTGAAGTTTCAGGCTAGATTCAAAAGCAATAGAAAGTGTAACAGGAAACTTTGTATTGCTTCACATTAATGTCCAGGGCCAGATCATAACTACTGGAACGACAAGACAGTGTGATGTCATTTGCTCTCTGGGTTTACATGTTTTTTTTTAAAATACCATGGAAGAAACAACATACTATTTTTTAGGAGTTAAAAGGGATTGATTTTTAAAAAATTGGGGTCCTTGCTTTGTCAACCAATACAATTTATTTGCTTTATTTTTTGATGCATTTTTCAAGATTGTTTCCTGTGCAAATTCAGAGATGGAGACTGGAACCGAGATGGCTAATTATTCACACAGTTTTATGGAAGACAAAACCCCCTAATTTTCAACCTTTTGTCCTTTACATCTCTTACTATTGCATGTTCTTATTTTGATACTTAGTTATTAGAGCCATAGAAATACCTGACAGGTCTCCGTCTCGCCACAGATGTACTGTGCTTCACTTTATACAGTGATTTTGTTTTCTTGATGTGAGTGGAAGGTGGCAGCAGTGTAATGAAGTCGGTGTATGATGGTCTCTGAGAGGTTTTGACCTTTCACTGATTCCTTGGAAAGAGGTACCATTCCCATCCCCGTGTGATGCATGAAGTGGTGAGTGCAACACCTGCACTGACTATGCTGTGCCGACATCTGGAGGCATGATGGAGTAGAGTGGATTTTTTGTCAGCCTTATCATTAACTTCACAGGATAAAATAAGAGTAAGAGCTATGTGTACACAGCATGCATATGATGGAGTATGATAACATTTACAAATAATGACAAGTGAGACTTTAATAAAGCATCTATGTGTATGTGTATATGTATGTATAAACGTGCCAATCGCTAGATTAAAAAGCTGTTAAAAATCAGACTATAATTCTATAATTTGAGCTATGCAACCTTCCAGCAAAGGTCTTGTGTTTCCCTACAGCATAATATTAGAGTGTTGGGCATGCTAGGGTGTGTGGTCGGTCGTTTGTTGAGGCAGTAGGAACAAGTGTAAAACTGTCTAGGAAACAGCTCTTCTGGGACACAGTAAAAAAACACCTTTTGCATGAAAGGAGAAGATGAGTGAGATCTGTTGTGTCTCCCTCCTGGGCTGCCCTGCGCCCCGGCCGGCTGTGTGGGCTGACTCTCAGCTACCTGCAGTCACTTTGAACAACTCTTTGTCTCCCTCTTCCTTCCCACCCTGTATCTGCAGCATCTGGATAAAAAATGTAAGAGTATGCCCGTCTTTTTGGTGAGATTTCAAGCCAGTCTTGACCTATTTAGGCTTGAAGGGAAGAGGCGCTGTGTGGGGAGCCTTGGTATGACCTTAAAACTGCAGGTGAGAGAGAGAATGATTTTGATGAATAGGCGAGAAAACAGAAATTCCAAAGTGTTTCCCTAGCTGTGAGGTGGATTTGGTTTTTAATTATGGGAATGAGATAACAAAAGAGGAAGGATTCAGGCATTCATTTTCTCTGTAGTCTGAGTAGTACCAGAAAGGTGTTCATGTTTTGTATGCAACATCAGGAACAGAATAAATGTATTTGGTTTAAGGATATTGCTAGTATCTCTGTTGTAGTGAAAGATGTTTGTTAAAAAACTGCATGTTGCACATAAAATTAGTTTTAAATTGATTTGTTTTCAAATTGGTTTAGCCATTCAGATTCAATTTTATGTAAGACATTGAGGGGTTTCTAGACAACTCTTTCCTGAATATCACTACAGAGCTTTTTGGCATTATACCCAAATTAACAGCATGCTGTGTCATTAAAAAATAAGAGAGCTGCAATTTTTTCTTGGCATAGATTTCTGCAAACCGATAAAAGACTCCCTATGTTGATTACAAATATTGTAAAATATTTTCTTTGCTCTATAAACTTGGGGTGTTTCATGCTTGGATATATTATTTGTGGCCTCTTAAGACCTTTTCAATTTTTCTGCTTGTATCTTGTTTGATCAGGGTTTCAGTTCTCACGTGCAAGAGAGATTTTTGAAGGACAAAACCAGCGTGCCCTGCAGAGAAGGCAAAGGCAATGAAGGCAGTTATAAGCAGGGTACACATTAGTTAGGAATCTTGGATTTAGGTAACACCTACTCTTTTACTGATGGAAAGTCGCACAGTTTCCCAGTGCCCTCATTTCTTCATATTTAAAACAGGAATAAAATTGACCTGGCAAGCGGTTCTTTATTTCTGCATTGAAATACTAGAGTTTCTTTGTTATTAGATATTTGTTTGCTAGTAGACCAAACACAGCTTGGTCTCTTTCTCCAGTTGTAATGCTTATACAGAGAAATTCCCATGCCTCATCATACATTGTAGATGTTCCCAACTCTTGAAATTATCAACTGAAGGACCACATGCAACTCCCAGTGAGGTCTGTGCACCCCAAATCTCTTCCTGCGTAATCCCACATGAGCACAAAACCTTCCCAACCAGAAAGTGCAGCCTTCAGATTTTATAAATTGTAAAAAAGGATTACAGCTGGCTAAAAGCTTTTCAGAAGCGTTCATAAAATTACCTTTTCCTGTCCCTGTAATAAAGAGTCAAGGATGGGCTACTTCTGCCTTGGGCAGAAGAGGAACTGGCATTGGACTTGCCCTGTGGGACAGTGCAGGGACTAATTTCTCAAGTATTAGAATTCAGTTACTCATGTGATTGCAGGTCACATCCTAAGCCCTAGAGCTGGCTGAAAGCCAAGAATTTAGTTTCATAAACCTGTTTTGTGTTGTTTAATTTTGCTTTTGCTTTTCATTACAACAGAAGCATGGCTTCTCATGCCTCTTGGTGTAGCACATGGATAAAGGATGTAGCACATGGGAATAGGAGAAGCCATCCTGGAATAGCTGGTGGGCTGGAATTCCGAATGTCTCTTGCTGTGCTTGAACAGAACAGGGATGCAAATCTGAATCTCCAACTTTTTTTCTTTTCTGAAAATGAAGAAGTTCTACTTTATAAAATATAGTCCTATGAAAGGCTCATATTTTTACTTGTTTATCTAAACTTTTTGCTGTTTTTTCGATTGTAGCATTCGGTGGATAGCTTTTATGCCATAGACTCCTGCTATGCAAGATTATTTTCCAGATATCTTTCATGTTGAAAAACACACAAAGTCATATGGAATTGACATTTAGGAAAAATTGAAATATGAGTGCTAAAGTTCTTGCTGTGAAATTCTGGAGGCAGTTAGTAAGAAACTTTAATCAGCCATTAAATAATCAATAGTTACTAGTTCACAAAAAACTTGTCAAAATTTTAATTTCTTTGGTTTCAGGATATTGGAAGTTACAGATAGCATTTTCAACAGGCCTTAAGGAGTTAGAAGTCTGACTCCCATTGAATTTAAAAGTAATTTGAACATTTTATTACCTCAGGCTTGCTTGAAAATCCCAGCATGCGTGGGTTGGATCAATTATTCTGTTACTACTGAAAGCAGTGAACTGTGTATTCTGAATTTCTAGTCCTTCAGAAATGTATGGATCTGGATAAGGAGAAATGAAAAATCCTCAGTTAAACTTTTAATTTCTAGAAGACTTTGTAGAGAGACTTTTAAATACCTTGTAATGAGTAAATTCCGTTTAATTTTTCTTGTTGTTCACGTCTAGGGTCCATCTAATTCTGTGGAAAAGACCACATGTTCTCAAATATTTCATAATTTTTTCCTTTTTATTAGTTGTATAATTTAAATAAGAGAACTCCTCTGTACTGGCAAAGATTTGTGGTGTGAAGACTTTTCTTTACTGAAAAACACTTTGATTTTTTTCTATTCATAGTGCCAACAGAAAAAAAGTACTTGCCATCTCTGTCTCTCTCTAAATATCTAAATTTATCTTTTGGCTGTTATCTTGAATTGCTCTGGAAAATATTCAGTTTCACTTACTAGTCGGATACTCTATAGTTTATTTTTATAATTTTGAGTTAATCAGTCTAAATTTTCTGGGGCAAAAGTTTTCAGTGAATAAGCTTTTCCGAGTATACTTGTTACCTTCTCTTTTAGTATCATCTGAACAGTAATTCAGCCATTCATCTCAACTCCTTGGTGCATGCTGCTTCTAGGTTATATAAAGTCTCCATTAACTTCAGAAGCAGTTCATATGGATGCATGTGAAACAGACTTGCAGAAAAAAAATCTTCCCTGTTTATTGTGCATTGGATCTTGGAGCACATGAACCAGTTTCATTTCAGATGAAGCTAATGTGGGAGATGCTCTCCAGTCTGGCAAAAGCAAACTGGAGTTGAAATGGTCATAGCATGGGCATCAGGTCCTCAGTACCAAGATGCAGCCAAAATCACCTGTCACCTGGCAGTTAGGGCATTTTCTTTAAAAGGAGCTTGTGTGTATTGACCCTTTCATGCACAGAAAAGAAATGGCTCAACTTTCATACTGAGCAAGTGGTCTAATAACTGTATTTCTGTATTTAAAATAAGAAAAAAAGAGTTGGAGAAACTAGGCAACAGCATTGCCTTTCTTCCTCCATGGCTGGGATGACTTTAAAGAAAAAAAGGCAAGCTGGAAGGAAATGCTGCTGAAATCTAGCCTCAGGAGAAGTATCTCTCCACAGGCATCATCTCATTGATAAAGGTGTCCTCCTACAGTTCTGAATAAAACATAAGGGAAGTAGGATTAAGTCCTGTCCTTAGTATTGCCTGTTGCCTAACTTGAGACAGTGGTCTGATAAGGATGCCACGGACTTTTCTATGGTCTTCTTCTCTCCTTCCTTCCCTCCCTCCCTCCCTCCCTCCCATCCAGCCTTTACTTCAGTTTAGGGCAGAACTGAAGGACAGAAAGGAGAAGGAGGAGTCATCCTCCTCCTTTTCCCTGGGCTGATACAATCTCTTCCATCCCTGGACTTGGGAGCATTTGAGCCCAGCGTTAGCCCAGCTTACTGTGCCAGGAGGAGACCTGGGATTTCAGGATGTTTGTGCTGGGTGGCTCCTACAGATTGAGTGGGAGGCGAGTTGAGGGTCAAAGTCCAGGTTTAGAAATGCATAGTTGTAGGCTGGACATAGCCTTGGTCTCTGTAGGGTATAAAGGCTCCCGATTGATGGTAAAATAGGATCTTCCCATTATTACTGGGCAGTAGGATGAGATCTGTAGGGAGGGCAGTTTTCTCCACTTCAGAAACATGGGATGTATTAAGCACAGTTAGGGAACAGTTGTGTCAGGCTTTGAATCTGCTGCGGTAAATCACACATTCCCTCACCAGATTCGATCATGTAACCTCTTAAAAAGTTACTAATTGTACTTCCTTTTGTTCTGCTCCACAGTTCAAACTGAAATGTGCTGCAGAAGGCTGTCCATTTTGTCAGAAGCTGACATTTAAAAAAAAAAAAAAGTGGTAATGTAAGAGTGATTAATCTCTGAAGACACATTTCCCTTTGATAGTTAGAAGAATAATGGAGATCTTTCAAAGTATTTATGCAAAGCAGCATATTATTAAGCCACAAATATATTCTAAATTCAAAAGACAAAATAAGGGTGCTTTAACTTCCTCTGTTTGTAGTCTGTTTTGTATATCAGAAGACAGCTGTAGATCAGAAAAGACATGGTCCTGGTAAGTGATGGGTATATATGAGCAAGAACTTCCTGTGAGATATTGACCTGGTCACAGTCAGCTGCCCTGGAATTTGTTAAGTAATCTATCTAATATGTCTATGGAGTAGCATATCAGAATCAGTCCATCCAAATGCCTCAAGAAGATCAATAAAAGGATAATAAATCCGATAATTCTCTGTGATCTGCTCTGATGTGAAGCTACTGGGGAAGTGTTGTAGAGCATGAAGATTAATTCTAGTACACATTTGTTAGGGTGACAAATGCTCTGCGCCAGAACTGTGGCTGGTGAAAAATTCATTTCAAATCCATTTTCAAACTTTATTTTGTGCAATAGTCTGCTGTCATTAAACTAATTGTCAACAAATGGCAATCGCTGAGGAGGTTTTCAAAAGGGAAATAGACCCAAAGTTTACAGTTTTCCAGCCTTTTTTTTTTTTTGCTTTTGTGAATCTCCCACTTAATTTCTGTACAGCAAAAGAAACATCTCTGTCTTTGATATTGTTATAATTTTTAAATCATAGTTATTACAACAATAAACTATTCTTTAACTATAATACAATAAATATAAAGGCTGAAGGGGTAATACATGTATTTAGATAGTTAATATCCTTACCAGATTAGGAACATTAGTTATCAGTCTTTTATGAGAAGGGAAACCTCCCCCTCTGCCGTTCGGGCAGAGTCCTGGGAGTCAATAATTTTTTTGTTTCATTAGACTGTGGTAGGTATAGAATCGATGATATTATCTAGAAATGATTCCGCATGTAGTTTCTTCATTATTTTTCCAGTTGTCACACTGGCTCAAACACTTTTAGGAAAGAATCCTAGCGCTTCTGACTGAATGACATGGCAGAAGTGGCCTTTCTCAGGGCAAATCATCACATCTAGGAAATATTTTTGAATGTTTGAAAACCTCAGAATTCTATTTGTGAGCTCCATTCTAAAAATGTTCAGAGATTTGGGGACTAGCTGCATATTTGCAAATCAACTCCAGGCACTTTGAAAATCACGAATAGCACTTGAGCCATCTAGATCTTGGTCAGTGAAAGAAATTGGTATTTACTTTAAAAATGAAGAATACAAAGGAAAAGTTTGAAGTTTCAGTTTACAAAAACAAAAGCAGAGCAAATATTAAGTCACATAAAACACTATTTTCACAATCTGAATCTGCTAAATTGCAGCGTTTGGATTATAGACTTTTTAAAACTTTGTAGATTGTGATCTTTTTCCACATTGCTAAATTTTGCTGCACAAAAATCTGATCATGCCTTAAAATCAAAGAGAATACTCTCTGTCCCCTCTGTTCATATTGCCATACTGTCATAGTATCTGCCTTTCATGACTCTAGATAAGGAAAAATTTTTGCTGAAAGCAAAGTAGATGATGGAATCGGAGCACCCCCTACACCCGGTCAGTGAAGTCTTGTTTCTCAGAAATGCATGCTCTGCTGATGCCAGCTCAAAAGGCTTGTTGCATTGTTATAAATTCAAGTTGATGGTGTATCAGCTTGATGGGTGCCAATTCTGGGATGCATCTCTGAAGGAGAGAATTCAGACCTACTTTAAATGTCATCTTTAACTGTAGACACTTAGTGTTGCACCCTTTCTGCTCCAATTAGTGATATTTCAGTGAAGAAAATAAGTATAATTTATTAAGCCTTTGCCTGCAGACTTTTTTGGTGTCTAATGGAAGTCAGCTCAAAAGTTTAGGTGGCCAGTTATAATAAGTACAGGTATCCTTAAGCAAATTCAGCAATATAACTCATTCTGGATGAAACCAAAACGGATTTCAGGCAGTAATGCTGGTGAAATAAGGAAGTAAATAAGTCTTTATAATCTTAGTGACTTACTTCTTGGGTTAGCCAGTAGTTTTATTGTCAGAGTTGACTTCAGAAACACCAAAAAGGCAGTACCCTATTAATTTTGGAGATTGTATTGGAGCACTGTAATCATTTTTAGTAAAAAAAAAGTCAGGATTAGGGAGGAAGTGTGTCAGGTTCTGTCAGGATTAGGGAGGAAGTGTGTCAGGTTCTGGTTTCTAGTGTTTCTTACTGTCGGGAAAGAAGAAAAAGACAACGGGAAAATAATACATGAAAAAGAGAAGTTAGGACTTAGTCTATTGCCATTTGATAGGAGAAAGGAGAAGACAACACCTTGGTTCACTTTCCCTATTTCGTAAGCTCTCAGCTCATGTTTTTTTCCCTTACTTTCATCGCCAGACTGTAAACTATCTACTGTCAAGGCACTGAATTCTGAAGGAGTATTTTAGCAAAATGATACATCAAGGAAGCTGTTATGGTGGTACAAAAGCAAGGATAGGAACATTTCCTTTTATCCAACAAAGAGTTACTGGTTTAAGATGTTCAAACTTTTGGAAATAATCAAACATGGCTCATAAAATATTTTCTTAGTTTTTCAATAGTAAATTCAGATGTTGTGTGTTTATTTTAGCATGTGGACAAAGCTAGGATAAAACCATGTTCAGACTAGCACAGTAGGAACTTTTTTGCCTGCTGTGCTCTTATTAGGCCACAGATTCATCCAGGTCATTAGAGTTCAATTTATCTACACAGGTCTCTTAGAATAAGGTGAGATAGCACTAATGCAAATTAAAATCAGCTGTTTATGGCAGCATAGAAATACAATTTATTTCTGATTAGTGACACAATGTTTAATTTCTGCCTGTCCCCTCTCTGTGAGGTTTATTTCCTAACTGGAACAGACAAATTCAGCTGGTTGGTTGCCTCATATGAAAAATGTGATAGCATTTAGCATATAATGTTTCAGTATCATAAGATTTTGTTTTAGTATTTTTTTCCCCTCCTGCGAGCTCTGTTGTCTTTCACAGAGTTTGGTTTTGTTTTGCTTTAGGAACAAAAATTTTGATTGTAGCTCTATTTCTGACCCACCACGAGGTGTTGATTTGAGATAGTTGTGCTATAATCCCCTATTAAAAACTTACACTTTATAATTTTGAACATACCTTATAATTTCTTATTCTATGGACTTTGATATTTTGTCTTCATCATTTATATATTAAATGCCGGGTTTGCTCAGCTATGAAGTGCTGGTGGGAGCCCGTTTCAACGCACTTACCTTGACATGTACCTTGACACATTTGTATCAAGCATTCTGTATAAATATTTATCCCCTGAAAGCTCTGATTTTTGGGGGGGGGACAGTAGTACATGTTTCAGGTTATTCTCCTGTGCCTGTTACTAAGATTGACTATCACTGTGGAAGTGAGTTGGGACATCATGTTATGCAAAGTAGTTGTAGAGAAATTCATTATGTATCTTTTTTCTTTATGGTACATATTTAGATACCCTTTTCTCACCAGGTTGAAACTATGTAAAATGAAGGAGAATGTCATACTGTGGTGCAACTAATGAGTTTTGTATTGAATGGCTACCAGCTGAGGGACTGAAATTTCAATGTATTCCATAAGCCACATAACAAAAACAACACCTTGTTGCAAATGCTTGATTGCATTAAAATCTGTATTTCAAGGGTTAACAATGTTATGCAAAAAGTAAGTGAAACCCAGTAATTTTACCTGTGCAAAGCTTTGCCTTTGTGTATGCTAATAAAGAAAACCAGTTAGAAGCATGCCAGGCTTTTTTTCTTGTTTGGACCTACTCACTTACAGTACATGCATGGCTGACATTTTGAACATGGGTCTCCTGAGGTTTAGTCTTGTAATCATGTATGTATCCATATAAGTAGGTACCCAGGCATGATAAATACATAGACATAATTCAACACTTGGGGTTAATGAAAGGGATATGTACTACATTGGGATCAATTGCTTTGTATTTTTATGTACCTAAAATACGTATTGCTTTCAATCATAGAAGAAATATTCCTTGGAGAAATAATCATTTGATTATTGGCTACATCAGTTATAAGGAAAATATTGTATTTGCATTCTGCAGGTAGGCACTTGGTTTACAAACTTCTTAGAACAAAATATTGAAAATATTTAATTTCTGTCTTCAGTCACTAAGAGAACTTCAAACTCAGAAAGACACTTTGTTGGAAGACATTTTCTCCTTGCCTTAAAATGATGTACTTTAAGTGTGGGCTGCACACCTTTAGTTAAAAGAGTGCTAACGAAGTTCTGCTACTCCAAACAAAGAGGGTAAAGGATGTATTAAGTCATTGGTACTTTATTTAATAAAAGATTATATTAGTACCACGTAAACTTGGTTGCCACTCTATTGAAGTTGTGCATGTTTACACACTATCCTGAATTTGGCTCAAAATTTGCTGATGACTGAAAAGAGAATGCCTGAAAATAATGTTTATAAATTGTATATATCTTTTAATGGGATTTGTATTCCTTGTGGTCTCAGCTTGTTCTTTAATAGTCAACTACTCCTTCTCCACTTCCCCTTTCTGTGCCTGTTCATATTGGTTGTATACAAGTCCATGTGAATTTAGGAGCAGAAGTCAGCTTCTACTTTGTTTAATGTATTATCAGAAAAATCAATGAAATTCCAGTAATATGACCTTCAGTTTGACATACATAGACCTCTTTAGTTCACATATGTCTAATTCTACAATGCGTATCTTCACACTTCTATAATTACTGAATATTTGAAACTGTTACCATGGTATTCAACATTCTATTGTATACTGGATACTTGGCAAGTACAAGAAAGCTCATAAACCAAAGTCACAGTGTCTTGATTTGTAGATGGTGAAAAACAGTTTTTCAAAGAAAGGCGCTTTATTATATTTATAAACTGAATCACTTTTATTCATGGTGATGTATAACTCATAAAAACATGGCTTGAACTCTAGATGTTGAGTTTGCCAGGTTGAGGAGTGGTGAAGTCTTTTATTATTATTTTTTTCCTTGTAGAAGATCAGACTTGATAGGGATGAACTGAACAACAATAATCTTGGAATTATGCAGTGCAAAGTTTTTACAGAGTCATTGTTTCTGAAAGAACTGTGCATTGTCTTTATGTTACAGGCCTGGAAAGTAACATTTTCTGTAGATGTCGGCTTCTGTCTGGTGTGGTGTCCTGTTCTTCTGGTGATGCCACATGCAGCACTGAGTAGCACTGGCAAATGGAAGAGGTCTCTTGGAATAAGGTAAGTTTCTTTCTTTTCCACAAGGGCACAGCTTGATGTTGTTCTTCCTAATTGCTTTTCCATTTAATATAAATGAAGTCAAACGGGTATTTTAAGTCTCCTAAATTTTGGAGAAATGTTACCGATCTCACAGCTATTGCTGCTATTACTTGGTTGTACCTCTAAAATTATCAACAGAAGGTATTTTCAAGATATCACCATTGCACTGCAGCAAAAACAACCATTCATGATCAGTAACAGAAACTAGGAATAAAAGCATATATTTTAATTCCTATCATTGATTGTGAGAAAAAATAGTCTCTATAATATCAAAGATTTCTATACTGGTTCAAATTTTAAAGACGATTGAAATAGGAGCAGAAGATTCAAGTATATATGGTCTTTCTTCAACATGGTGCTGCAAAATGTGGGTTAGAGCAAACTGGAGCTAGGAAAGCAAAAAAGAATATATACAAAAAGCTTAGAACCGGGGAAACTGGGAAATAGACTTTTGGTTGGAGAGGACCTTTTGATCAGCAAAACCTGAAGAAGTGCTATAGGGCAATTGTAGAATTATGACAATGGTGGGGGGCAGTTGGGAAAATAGACTATTGTGCTGGATCCATGTTTCATTTCACCTTGATTTGTCATTGGTTTTGGTGGCTTCCTCTGTGTTGGTATACCCTGAAAGGAGCTATTAATACATCCAGGTGTTATACTGGGCTAGAGTGTTCTGTGAGCTTTCATTAGTCTCACAGTTTTGTTCCAAAGCTTTCTTGGGATGTTGTGATTGTTACCTGTGACTACAAGTATACTCAGTAGTCCCTATGCATGTGTTGTCAGAAAGAGCGTATCTTAATTAGCAATCTATATCTGAGGTTCCTTCCTAATAGAATGGTTTAATGAGAGTGATTTTGAGCAACGTTTGCATATTATTTATGCACATCATTTCTGGTCAAAGTACAGTGCAATGAATGGATACTGCCTAAAGGAATTGGTTCCAGTTTACTATTTTCTCACTGGTAAAAGACATATTGAGGTGAGAGTTTGTTACTTAAACATGGGACTGATAAATATGACACAAATCCTGCAATAGACCCACAACCATCTGGAATGGCAGCTGAGCCCTTGGCAGGATACTGTAGGGTATGCAAAATGCACTAGTTGCTTATGCTTTGCAGTCCTATCCTATATATTAGATTTCTTTTGACAGGAACCATACAACCTGACCTGATTCAGTTTCTATTGTGACAGATTGTAATCTGGATTCAGAGGTGATGTTGTAAGTGGGGGTACCTGGACACCTGTAAGGAAAGAAGGGTTGAAATGAAGCAAGTAAGGCAACCACTAGGAAGATGTAAGACGGTAGTGGGGGCTTAATTGATCTTATTTTCCACTGATTGCTTTTCCTACTTCTCCTCCTCATATGCTAGCAACTCACCACTTTTAAGTGAGCGACATCTTTTCTGAGTTGTTCTGTCATGCATTATTTCACAAAAAAAGAAATGTATTAATTGCTGTATGCTGAACCGCATCCCTTCATTGTGTACCAAGTGTAAGGGAAAATATTACGGTCGGTATCTAACACGTGGAACTAATTTGCCTCCGTTGGAGTTCAGGGAGAGGTCTTGGCTATTACAGTGGAAGAAAACATTACAAATTATAGGCACCTCACCTCATGACGCTTCATTTGTAGTTTCCATTTGTGATGATATACTGTGAATAAAATAGGGGGATGATATCTTGGCCCCATTGAAATCAGTAGGAGTTTTTCTCTTAACTTCAGCTAGGCCACGACCCTGGGAATCTCTGCTGGCTCCCGGTGAAGAATTTGTTCTATTCATGCCTCTACCTAGACCTCCTCTGAGGACTTAGTTTTTAATGTTACTACCAAATCTGCTTAGGTAATGATTCTCTCTTATTGAAGTCTATTTGTACTTGGTTTGGGGGATCCTATGCTCAAAGAAAAACAGCTTTCTATACTTATATTTTTCTATCCTTAAATATGACAGTATTGTTAGGGGTAATTATAGACTGACTCTCAGGAAATACTACCTGATAAAAAGAGAGAAAGGACTTCAGAATATTTTCCCAAAGGATGAGGGGCAATCCTACAGGTACGATACAATATAAAACTATTCTACTTGTTGAAGTCTATAAAATGGACTGCAAGAAACAATGCTTAACTCTGAGAGGAAAAACTAGATCACTTAATAACTCTTTAATATCGCCAATTTCTACAATCACAAACTCTTTCTTTGAGCGTATTGTGGATTTTCCTTTACCAACTGTTTTGATTTTATAAGCTTATTATTGTCCAAGAGTGAGAAGTTGTTTTTAAGTATTATTCTTGCTTTAGTAACAGATTCTTTTACAGTCCTATAGTTGGAGCCTGTATCGCCCACAGGTCATTCATAACTTAGCCTTACACTAAAGGGCATCAGAATTCTTATTTCGTACGTAATTTTTCTTTCCTATCAGCTGATGTGCTGTTTAACTGCTCTTTGCTCTACTGTATTCCAGTCATTGTACAGAGCAAGCATAAGAGTATATTAAAATTGGTGTGTGACATATGGAGTTAAATCTTGATTGTCAAAAACATGAATGTTGCATCAAAGCTTCTTCTGACTCGGGTATTTTCTTAATGCGACTATTAATTGCTTTGGAAAAAGGAACAAATGTAAAATGATGGGTGTGCTCTCATCTGATATCTTATTTCATTTCTGCCTTCCGGTATCTCAGGTTTATTAAGCTCATTCATCAGCTGCTATTGGAAGTTCCATTCTAGTGGTGGACCTTGTTTTGGGAAACTTACAATGCTTTTCATTAAAAATCCCTCCCAGTACAAGCTGAGTCTTTAGAATTACAGCAGTAAAAAGTTTGTGCAGTGTATGTGTGCATATGCATATGTCTGCACACGTCTCTGTTTATGTTGGGGGGTTTGAAGTTGACTGGTAGACATATTTAAAAAAATCTTTGTTTCTACATGTTCAGGCCAAAGTGTCCATAAGAATGCTCTTGCTATGCTCTGTTATACAAAGTTATGCCAGGAGGGAGGGCCATGAATGTATTAAGCCATTTATTGCTTCATCCTATGGTGCTAATTTACCATTTTATGCTTCCTTCATTTTGCTTCATTCCATTAAAACTATATAAAAACCATATTTTCCAGCTTGAAATCCCTTGCTGAGACGTTACCCCCATAGATAAGTTTCCTTGCATTGGCACTTCCTCTTGTTTAAGATGGTTAGCATTGCAGAGGGGTTGGGGGTTAAGATTATTTTCACCAGGGAGGAAACATGACGTCTGTCTACCATGAGTATTACTGCATTTAATTCTGTGTGCTCTTCCTGGTGTCATAGTTTGTTACCTTCTTTACTGACTTGTTAGAGATCTTTAGGACAGTGATGATGTATGCATGTATATTGTGTAAGTATAAACTGAAATATTTAGTCTTTCTTGTTCCTGTTACTTTTTGATCAGCACACTGAATCTGTATTAAGCCTTTGCTTTGTTAATTAACTTGCCAAAGCATACCACTTATTCAACTGGAAGAGTACCAAGAAAACAAGACCCTAGCGTTCTTCTCAACAGAGTTGTCCCAGATTCTCAAAGTATTTGAAGTACCTTGGAGGTAGATAATCTTAAACCAATTTGTAAAGGAGCCAATATAAATAAATCTATTTTTATACAAGATTTCATAGTGATAAGAATGTTTGATGGAGGAGAAAATGATTCAGTGCAATTTGTAACGTGGAGAACATAATACATTTGACTCCTTTTTCTGTATAATACAAAGAGTTCATATGTTGAACAATGTTCATTTTTAATTAAGCATTTTATCATTGCACAGCCTTTTATTGACATTCCTCATAATAGAGCTGATAAGATCTTGACCTACTCTTCAATAAAGCAATGTATAACTCAATATTCTGGCACACACTGTTCCCTTCAGAATTAAACACAAGATTTTCTGATTTAATTTAAAAATATTTTGTACTTATATTCACATTTATTTACTTTAACTTTTCAGATTTATGCCCTTGTTTGACTTAATGCAATTTGGATGCAACCATTTCTTGGACTATAACTCCTGTTTGCTTGAGCTTTTAGCTAGCTGGACCATTTTATTGAATTTTCCTCCTTTCTTTCTTTTCTTTTTTTAAAATTTGCAATAAAAAGTGATATATCACCTAATCTTGTTTCCTCTTGTAACTTTTGAGTCCAATTTTGATTAGGTGCACTAACTTCACTCACTCTACTGCCTTAATCATAGGTTTATAGAGTTTTCTGCTATCACAGAAATTCCTTCAGATACATCATGAGAAGAAATTCCTGAAGGTGTCCCCAAAAGATGAATTGCAAAGTTGATCCCTGTCAGTAACTTTAAAGAGCCCTGTGATATAAAGCTTCCCAGGATCATGTGTTTAGCCGTACTGATAAGCATCCCTGTAGCTTGCCAGGATTTTCGCACCTCCAGTGGAGCTGCAGCAAGGGAGGAGGAATCAATCCCTTCAATCAGTAGTGGGTGCTGTGGTGCCTGCTGGCCCAGGAGACAGCTGGAGACAAACAGTTGGCCGTAGAGCAGCATCTACAGGGGATAAGCCTAAGTCTCTTTTCCAGGGTTTGCTGTCTCCTGTGTTAGGTTTATTATGTCAGAAACTAGTATTCCTCTACGTGTGAAAACTATTCTCTTAACATTTTGTTGCAGCAAGTCACTCCTTAGGAGTTGTGCAGCCACCATAGTCACCTAATAGGAGTTATACGTAGGAGATATGACATGTGCCTGCTAGCTGACCGTCAGGTGTTGCAGGACCTACTTTCTCAGTAATCTCCTTATCTCTTGCTCTATCAGCTGTCTCAGATGATAACCACTCAACTACCCTGTGCTTCCCTTTCATACTTCAGAAAACCAGCTCTGGGCATTTGCTGTTTGTCCTTATCCTTGTATCCCAGATCTGTCACCGTTTACTGTAAGTGTATATTGATTTTAGCTAATAATTTGGAGATAATTTAATGAACTAATTTGAAAATACTTTATATAATATATCACAGAAAATGCAGAACTGCCTTGCACTTTGGAAAGCGTTTTAAAAAGCAGGGAACACTAAGCTTGACTACTGAGGATGTATTTCACACACTCTCACAGATTTCCAGCCTTGCTTTGTCAGCATAATAGAAGTTAAAAATTACATGGGGCCTCTGTAAGTAGGAAGTTACCATGTGCCAGATGCGTATCTTTCAAGATTAAACCTTTCAAGGTTTTTTGTCATCAATAAGGTCCAGATCCTCAAGGATGAATACGTATGTAATCTATTGAACTAAGTAGTTATTAGATGTTTGAACTAAACCTAGATTTCTGATTTTGTTATGATTTTTTTTTTTCTTTGGGGTGTTCTCCCCCAAAACCTCCAGGAAAAGATACTGCCGTGTTATTGGAAACTTAGAGGTTCATAGTCAGATTGTCTAGCTGGTGGGAGACAGAAGTATTGGAGAACCTGGAACGTATGAAAGTGTGTGACTTGAAAGAAACAGTGCATTGTGTTTTGTTAGTTGTTCTAGAAGGTAATTGTTTAGGAAAAATGAGTAAATCTAACAGCATATGTAGCAGATTCATGGCTGGCTACACCTCACCAGGTTGGAGAATAGTATCAAGGGAAACAATCCAGCTGTGCCTGGGCTACCTAGGAAGCTGTCAGCACGGGTGCAAAAGGCCATGCCACTCTGCCTTTTCTGCAACTGCCACCCACGTTGACTAGATTAAACTAAATCAGGTGAATGCCAGCAGAAGTTTATGCCGTTGTTGGCTGTGCAAGCATATGATTGATACATTAATGCTGTGGGGCCTCCCCATCCCCAGCAGAGGAGGGGGAAAAACATCTAAAACAATGAAAAAGCTGATAAAGCTGCTGGTTGTATCCATCCCTGAAAGCTCACTTGTTAAACCAGACCCAAGTCATATCAGATGCAGCTGCCTATTACATTAGAGATACTGAACATCACTGAAATAAAGATACCCAATTTTAATCAGCCTGTTGGAGCAGAGTGATTGAATTTACACATAGGAGGACCCTGTTCTTCAGAGGCAGTGAGGAGAAGTACTCACCAACAGGCTTGTTTGCTCTCCTTTGCTCCTCCTACCCTGGGCAGTCCTGCAGCTGACATGAAGAACAAGAAGGAGTAACACGGGTATTTTGCTCACTGGCTTTGGTTTTGGGGTTTTTTCTCGGTTTATACCTCTGCAACTTTGGGCTGGCTGGCAGTGCTTGAGCTAGCTGAACAGACTGCAAGCTATGATGGTGACTGGCATCTTCACAGATGAATCTGTTTTCCCCCATCTTTTCAGCACAAGCTGCCCTCTAGGTATTTTAAAGGGCTTCTAGAATTTATAAAATAAGATCTTGGGTTTTAAACATACTTAAAACATGTTAGAAAAAAAAATTTGTTGTATTTGCTGTTCAACATTTGTCTAAATGCCCCCTTGAATGTAGGGGACTAATGGGAAGATCTTTTTTCCATCTTTGAACAGAACGTAGAATATTTATAGAAGAATGAAAAAACTTGAAATCTAATCCTAACGTCATCAATGTAAATTTTGATAAGTGACGTATTTTAAAATGCACCATGTAGTATGTAGAAGTTTGTTTTCACAAGCACCACTTTAAAAGCAAAAGTTACTGACAGAACTCAAAGAAATGCAGATGTTTCTCCAATGAGAAATACTTTATATTTGTTAATTAAATAATAAAAAAAAAAAGCTTGTTACACCTAGGTGTATGTTTGAATAACAAAAAACATTTGCCAGAGGGAAGGTGAAAGCGTGGTTTAACTAAGTCTGTAATCTCATTTCAAGAGACCTGGGTTCAAATTTAGGTAAATTAGTCTTTTAAATGCATTTCCTTGATTGCATTGTTTACATTATATGTGCAGTGTATAATCTGGCACAGTTAGCAACTCCGTGTAAGTACAAGTCAGGAATGGGCCACATCAGTTAAGATCAGGATGACCTTGATAGGTAGTTCTGGCTTTGTTGCATGCTGAGTTATCAGCTTTCTAAAACTCATGAAAATTCACAACCACTTCATGTAAAGTCTAATTTGCTTCTGTATACACTTGAGACAGGAAAAAGTGTTCTTTAAGAAGAGAGGAGTTATGTAGCATTGTTGTTTCTGTGTATATTTGTTTAGTGCTTTAGAATTTGTTGAAAGGGAAGTTTGCTGACTACCTGCTTTGGTTACATTCAGTTTCTTAATGGATGTATTTTGTTTATCAGCTTATTACCTGATAAAATAGCAGTTAACATTGGATAGAGAATGTTATTGGTATATTATAAGTGCATTATTTAAAATGAGTGAATAAGCCTTATCTTGTTGATGTTTTGTTGGGGTATACCCATTGCATATCTCACTATTTTGTGGAAAACAGTTTAACGATTCATGAAGTACTACAGTTAATTGTTAAAATACTGATATCAAACTCCTGTAAAGTAAAAAAAATAAATCTATTAACTCTAATAATTTAATTCTATTACATAATTCATATGGACATTTAGGGTGTTCTATTAAATTTAAAAAGAAAAAACAAAATCACCTCAGTATTTCTACCTTTTAAAATTCACAGACTGTCATGTAGAGAATAGATACTGCACCTAGAACATGTATATATGAGGTAAAGTAGCAAATAGGTAGGTATTGAGGAAAGCTGCCTGTTTAGTTAAGGCATTTAGCTAGAACTTGGAAGATGCAAGTTTAGTTACTGAATTTGACCATGTTTTTCTCTTGATCTGCCACGCCAGGGGCTTTTTTTATAGGATGAGGTTAATTTTCTACCATTTTCTTCTCCTTTCCTCTTAGCTTTATTTTATGGCAAAAACCTATTGGAACTGTTAAGATTTGTTATTTCAAATTGGATAAAGACAACAGATTTTAGCCCTGTCATTCTTTGGGGGGAAAAACAACAAGAGTATTTCAAAAAAGGCAAAAATATTTATATTTACTGATGGACTTCACATTTTGAGCTAGTTCTGAGGTTATATATTATATGTAGTAAAGAATTACCCAAATAGTACAGGTATTTTGTCCAAAAAAAAACCTAATAAGAGGACTTAGGAAGTGTGGGATAGATGGATGGACAGTGGGGTGGACTGAGAACTGGCTAGCAGATAGAGCTCAGAGGGTTGTGGTTAGTGGTGCAGAGTCTAGTTGGAGGTCAGTAACAAGTGGTGTCCCTCAAGGGTCAGTACTGGGTCCAGTCCTGTTCAATATATTCATCGATGAGCTGGACTAAGGGATAGAGTGTACCATCAGCAAGTTTGCTGATGGCACTAAACTGGGAGGAGTGGCTGATACACCAGAAGGCTGTGCTGCTTTACAGCGTGACCTGGACAGGCTGGAGAGTTGGGCAGAGAGAAACTTAATGAAATTCAACAAGGGTAAATGTAGGGTACTGCATCTGGGGAGGAATAACCCCATGCATCAGTACAGGTTGGGGGCCGACCTCCTGGAGAGCAGCTCTGTGGAAAGGGACCTGGGAGTCCTGGTGGACAACAGGATGACCATGAGCCAGCAATGTGCCCTGGCGGCCAAGAGGGCCAATGGCATCCTGGGGTGCATCAAAAGGAGTGTGGCCAGCAGGTCGAGGGAGGTCATCCTCCCCCTCTACTCTGCCCTGGTGAGGCCGCATCTGGAATACTGCGTCCAGTTCTGGGCTCCCCAGTTCAAGAAGGACAGGGATCTGCTGGAGAGGGTCCAGCAAAGGGCTACAAAGATGATTAGGGGATTGGAACATCTTTCATATGAGGAGAGGCTGAGGGATTTGGGTCTCTTTAGTCTGGAGAAAAGAAGATTGAGGGGGGATCTTGTTAATGCTTTCAAATACTTGAAGGGAGGTTGCCAGGGGGATGGGAGCAGTCTTTTTTCAGTGGTGCCCATTGATAGGACGAGGGGTAATGGGCACAAGCTTGAACATAGGAAGTTCCATCTTAACATGAGGAGGAACTTCTTTACTTTGAGGGTGGTGGAGCACTGGAACAGGCTGCCCAGAGAGGTTGTGGAGTCTCCCACTCTGGAGACATTCAAAACCCGCCTGGACGCTGTCCTGTGCAACCTGTTGTAGGTGACCCTGCTCTGGCGGGGGGGTTGGACTAGATGATCTCCAGAGGTCCCTTCCAACCCTGACTATTCTGTGATTCTGTGACTCTTTATTACTTTCTTTACGCTATGTCCATTGGTCTTGATAGAGGTTCCCACAGAGAGCAAAACGGTAAGTTGAGGTTATAGTTGGCATGTGTTTTAAATGGCTACAGATAAAGAAAAGTAGTGAGACATGTACTCTACATTGTACTGAGGGGTGTATGTATGTATGCATATATATGATACGTCATCTTTATGCAACTTCCTGCTATGATGTCCTCCTTCCCCCTATATCCACATGCACAATGAACTGTGGTTCTGGTCTGGATTTAATTAAAGGACATTCATCTGCTCTGCAGTTGCTCTCAGTTGTTGTATTTAGTGCTCTGATATGGCATCTTTCACTGTATCCGTAAAATATGAGTGAGCATCAATAAGCTATCCAAGAGAAAGGAGTTTTAAGGAAGTATTGGAATGAGGAGAGGATGACAGTACAAAAAAAGAAGGCGAGTTCTCTGAGTTCATACTCAGGCACCACGGAGAAAAGCGGAAGGTCATTTGGGCAAGAAAGCCTGCAGGCATCCTGTCACCAGGTTAGATGATATGTTGAAATCGTAGATTCCACGCGGCAATCAGTGTGTTCTGTGAGTGTGCACATATTGGTGTAATGAAGCTATCCACTCATCCTCTGCTCTCTCTGTAGCTCTCCAAAGCCGCGTTCACCAGTCGCAGATTCTCTGGTGAAAAACGCATCCTGCAACAAGTATTTGCAAGAAGAGTTGCGCTGAAAGTCCCATTTGAACAAAGCATTTTAAGTGATGTGAAAGTAGATTCCGTGGGCAGTTGCAAGCATTTCTGGAGAGTCAGCAAACAGAAAAAGCCTTCTTGTCTCCACGGCTTGGGCTACCCAATCAGGAAAAGAGCACAATTTTGTGAATTAAGTGACCAGTCACACATCGCAAATAACGAATAGTGATTGTTCGTATCGGTCAGTTAAAAAAATGTGTCATAGGGTCAAATATGTTTGCATACACTGCTCAAAGACTTGTGACTAATGAAGTAATTAATAACACCCATGACCTATTTGCAGACACCTGGTGAACAGATTTAAGGGCTCAATCCATTGGCTATGTTTCCCAAGGAGCAATTCCACCAGCTTTAGCTACAAATGTGTAAAATCAAGACTAGAACAGAAACAGTTTCGTCATGTACGAGCAATGTCAACCCTCAACACCTGCTGTGATATATCCTTTATTGATATGAATGTAACATACAATGGATTCTGCACCCAGTTGTGTGACCTCCTTCTGTCCAAAACAGCAGACCCCCAGGCCTCCAGAACCTTCAAATACCTGTATTATTTTTTAATTAGCTTTTGAGTTTGAGATACTGACACAATAATGATACTCTTCCACTAATGATACTCAGTAATGATTCAGCCAAGCCCTGTTCAGAGGCAGGCAAAGGTCTAATCTACTTTTCCAGGAGTTTGTACTTACTGCAAAGAATAAGTCCTTTGATGCCACCGGGCAGAAGAGGAAGCCTTTGGTGAGTGAAGTGCTGGGCAGGATCGGTCCCAGAGACACAGCTTCCATAAAGTTTTTCACATTCCGGCAACTACTGCAAACAGAAACATCTTCCCAATCGAGGAGGAGGAGGAGGGAGTGGAGGCCAGGGCTGGGACCACGCAAAACTCAGAACCACAAGATTTGAAATTCCATTGTATATTTAGTGCAGTTATTGTGCATCCGGGGCTGATGTGCTACTCTAAAGAACAAGTGAAAACCGCAGCAATCTCTCTGAGTTGTTGCACTTCACACAGGTTTTACTTGAATACTGTATTATATTTTGTCCCTACAAAAAAAAAAAAAGTTTTTGAGGAAGGAGTAAAGGCGGGTACTTTGGTGAAAAAATGGTGTAAACTGTAAGACATCTAGTTTGTAAAAAAAGTTTAGTCTTTCACTTTTTGTTGTAATTGATTACGAGCACCCAATTTAACCCACCTTAAAGGGCAAGCACGAAATTCATGTTTTTGTTCATCAGCCCATCCCTCTGAAAAGCGTTCAATATTAAAACAGTTTGCAAGGAGCAAAGGCAGAAGAAACAAGAGGCCCAGTTAGACCGTGGCAAGGTTAGGAGATGCACGTCTGATGCCTGCAGCAAATATCGGCTCTTGTTCCTGTACAATTTTTGCATGGGGAGACCAAGTTAATTGGGGTATGGCTCTGTTCTTTCCTTTATGTGTGACCTTTTATTATCTCTGTGGCCCTGTAGCTCATGCAGTGTCATAAAGCTGTGGGAAAGTCTTGCAGCTAGTGTTATCAGCTGTTGGAAATTAACTTAAAAAATGAAATATCCGTGTTTCCTTTTGCCTGAAGGTGTCTGGGAGTCTGTAAACTGCTACGAAGGTGCAATTATTGTCGTTGTGATTTTGCTGTAGCTGAGCGTTGCTTGTGCATCTTTTCCCCTTCTTTCTCTCCCCCTCTTCCCCCCCCCCCGCTTTTTACTTTGTAGTGCAAGCTGTGGGCTGGCAATCAGGTGTTGTGCTGGGGGAGGGGGTTACTTTAGGAGGGGGGGTTACATGGCATAATTCCCACGAATGTAGGAGGAAGATGAAAAAGATAAAGAAATTTTGTTTTTCTGAGCTAGAGGATTCTCTGCATGACTTCCCCACTGATGGGATCATGTGCTTTCAGGCTGAGATTTTATTAACAATTCAAATGGAAATTGAGGGCACAGGAGGAGCAGATTCTCACATAAACTTGATCTGTCCATGAATGCAGTTCTCTGTTTGCCCTGACCCTGCATGGCTTAAGACACTGCCTGTGAGGCCTGAGTGCCAGACACAAAGACCGAAATGAAAAGCAAGCACATTCCAGTAGTCTGCACAAAGGCAATGGAGCAGTTTCTAGCCGT
Source organism: Ibidorhyncha struthersii (assembly GCA_013398815.1). Lineage (NCBI taxonomy): Eukaryota > Metazoa > Chordata > Aves > Charadriiformes > Charadriidae > Ibidorhyncha > Ibidorhyncha struthersii. Next base: position 1,446,122 of record VZSZ01010259.1, on the reverse strand, counting down.
CTCCCCAGGGAGAGATCTTATCTCCTTGTGGCTAAAACCCTTTAGAGTGTTTATTTGTACTCTAGCACCCGAGGTTTATGAATTGATATGGATGCTGATTAAACGCTGTAAGTTCCCTCAGCGAGTCTTTTTGGGGGACGCGGAGGTGTTCTGCCTGTGTTTTCTTTCCCAAATACGTATTGATACTTATCAAAAGGTTGCTCCGGTTTCCTGATGAGTGGACGCGGAGGAGTGCAGAAGACAGCACTCCAGAAAGTACATTCCTTAATGAAAGTCATCACCAGCCTTGGGAGAGTTTTGCAAAACTTTGGCTTTAGGATGTGTTGCCTGTTTTTTGTGTTTCAAACATCAGTGCAGCCTGTCACCGATGCCGGACGCTTGTGCTTGCCGGCACTCAGGAAGGTTGCTCCTGAGTAGCTGTACTGATTAAACGTTGTGTATACTTGGTTGACCTTGTGCTGCGAAGCCAGCACTGGGGCAGAGGGAGGACGCGTGAGGCAAAGCTGCTGTGGCCACATCTGCCCGGCCATTGCTTTCCGCCAATGGCAGTTGGTGGGTGATGCTGCCCGTCAGGGGAATTCTGCCGGGGATGAGAGATGGGGGGCGAATGACGGGCGTTTGCTGTGGGTTTTGTCATAGTCTTGAGACTGGAGTTGGGAAAGGCTAGGAACGTATCCCGGTGCAAAAATATAATTCATAATCCCTGTCGCTGCCCGGTGTTAATATTGGCAGCGTCTGTAAATGCTGGAGATTCCTTAATCAAACTATTAAACATTGATATTCCTGGCTCTCCTAATCAGGCTCCTTTTAAGAAAGCTCTCTAAAATGGTAGGGAAAATGTAAGTAAACAAATGTTTTGGTTCTGGTAATTCCAAAGAGTCACAGTTTTAATCACCTTAGTTTTCATTATTTTTAGCCAAAATAAAAAGGAGGAAAAAAAGCCCCAAACCAAAAGCCAGCAACTTTTAGGTAGGAAATCATAACCATATGTTTTTCCATTTTTCTTAAGGTGTTTAAAGGTTTCAAAAGTTTTGATACTCCTTAAAGCAGTTAAATGAGTGGAAAGAGACTAGCAAAGGATATTGATTCAAATAGTTTTGTTCCCTTAATTTTATGGGGTTATATTATTCAAAGTTAATGGTTGTACTTAGGCAAATTGTCAGTAATTGGTGACAAAATTGCTTTATTGCTTTTCTTTCATTTGATGCTAATTAATGGCCCTACATTATTAAGTTCAAGCCTCTTCTGCATTTCTCCTTCTCCATAAATATTCTTGGTGGTAATGTGTCAGAGTAAACTTTTTTCTTCAGTGTACGCAATAATTACTTTATAGAAATGTGATAACAAACAGATTTATGGCATAATTTATAGAAATGTGATAACAAACAGATTTCTGGCATGATTTTTCCTGAGATAATGTAAATGTTATTTGTTCAAGAGCTTGAAGTCATTTTGATATGAGGGAATACATTAGTAACATAATGTGTTAATTGATTCATGTGTTAAAACATTAGTTTTTCATATCAAAGTACTCCTTAGCAATTTACCCAGTAGTTACTTTCCAAATTCTAGCCTTTGTTTTATTTTACCAGTTAAAAAAAACTGACCTTCTCTGTTACTATTTCACAGCATGTTTGACCAAATGGTTCTATTTCAGTGGATCAGAATAACACCACAGAACTTGTCATCATATTTTCTACCTGTTAATGAAATTGGTATCTGGGACAGAGCAGTGTTATATAATTCTAGTGCTTTGTAAATATTTTAAATTCTGGAATAAATGCAGTAAGTAAAAGCTACTTCTAGTTTTTCATACAAGCACTATGGAAAAACCAGCATGTGTGTGTATGTGTTGTTTTTTTCTTTCCTAAGATTTTTTTTTAAAAAAGGTTAATGAATATATGTCACAAAATTTGATATATTGAACATCATATATCGAAGCAGAATAAAGAAGGAAGGAACTAAATATGAAACGACCGTTAAAAGGGACTTTTGATGGCCTTTTGAGAATAAATTAGTAAAAAAATATTGAAAGCCCAAAAGACTCCAACCATAGGAGGAAATATTTTATAAGCTTTTATAGTTTTCCAAATTATACTTATTTTCTCTGTAATCCTGTAGTATAAAACTGAGAAAACTGTACCTTTCATTTTACTAGTAGAGGACTGTACCAATGATGAAATATTATGTCTGTGATAGTTGCCCAAGTCCTATTTATCTTTAATCTCGGTTATACTCAGTTTTCAAAATTATGATTTCGTATCTCTTGAAGTCCTTGGTTTACCTTTCATCATGAGTTATGTTTAAAAATTAATATTAAAATAAGGTGTATACATTTATAATAATTTCAATCATTATACGGTGGTATGTTATTTAAATAAATCTTTAGAATTACTAAATTTTGTAAGCAAGTTCATACCTCTTTTTGACATGATTTTTTTTTTTAAAATATTTTCCCCCTAAAAGCAGTTTTTGGGAAAAAGGGGAGAGAAAACTGACATTTAGAGTTAGAAATTCTTAGTGTTATGTAAGTGCTGTTTCTTGGATTAAAGAGAAATTGTTAAGTAATAGTCTTGGCAAGCTGAATTATTTTAAATTTGTTGAAGGAATTTAGTTTTATTGTTTTAAAGCGTGCTTCAGTTAAGAAAACAGAGTAAAACTTTGTAGCAGAGTCACAATGCGCCAGTAATTCTGAACTCTGTCCCATCCCTGATTTCCACTGAGGGCCCCGTACCTCCATGTGTTTGGAATGAAATGCGTGTAAATGTCTGTGTTTCAAAGGCAGCTAAAATAAACTGTAACTCTTTGGTGTACCAGTAAAGAACGATATTTAGCAAAACAGCTTGAGCTGGTTTTAGTGAAATATTTGTGGGTGAAAACTGCCCCAGCAAAAGACAGAAAGTTAGTGCTTGTGTGTGATTCCTCCTGCAACCCTTAGCTGGTATAGTTGTGTATATCTTATTTCTTTGTCCTTCTTGCACCTTTGTGTACATAAAGATCTTTGCTCTGACTGTAACTATCACTATGAGGAGAGCTTTTCAGACTTCAATAAGACATCTATACTTGCTCACATACCACTGCAGGCTGTGCTGCATTCTCCTCCTCACCTGTGGAGGTACAGCTGCACCACCTCAGATCACACACACGGCGAAGGCTCTTTGCTTGAGAATTGCCCAGTTTCAGGCATGGCAAAGATCTGGACCCTCATGGGTGTAGGTGTGGTAGAAGAGCATTAGACCACTATCACGACTTGAATTCACGTGGTTCAATGTGGGATCAGTGGGAGCTGGTACTCTGCCTCGTCAGCTGTGCTGGCTGCTCCCTGCAGCATGGTCTCCGTGCCCCAGTCCTGTGGTGGCCTTGCGGGGGAAGAGGTTGGAGCAGTGGCCTTCTGCCAAATTGTTGTCCCCTGGGTGCCTGTTGAAATTCATGGCTCTCACCTACAGTGATGTAAGTGAAAGCACATATCTTTGTGCTATATGCACTTGAAATTCACTTCACTAGCGTGTGTGGGAAAAGTCTGAAGTCTTTTTCACACAGTAGCACAGATCACTTACCTTGATTTCTGCATTTGCAAAGAGACTAGAGACGAATAATTTCCCAGTAGGGCTGAGAGTTTGTTACCACTTTAAATGTGGGAGGTTTCCACAGTGAGGGGGTCTGTGGACATGGGGAGACTCCTCTCCCCTGAACATGAGGGGACACCTGCTGTCCAGGCAGCCCTGCTTTTGCTACTCATAATGTCTGTTGGTGTTTAAACACGTCTGAGGAAGAACTTGATACCTGTCTCTAGCAAATTTTCTCATCTGCACGTGTGTGTCTGTGCTTTAGTTTTGCATGAATGTGAGGATGATGGTATCGATGGACCTCAAACATCTATCTAGTTTATGTGCTCAGAATTTGACCTCTGAAGGGAGGTACATACTTCCTTGCAGTGCCTACACGGAGAATTTAGGTCCTAAACTTAGGTATTCTGGATTTAATCACAAATACATGAGTTAACCTCAGGTAAACTGTACGAACTCCCCTCACAAGTAAATGAAGGGAGAGGAGAATAACTAGAATCACTGGAATTAGATGAATAAGTGGCAATCTGGTGTAAAAATGTGATTTTAATTTTGCCAGAGAATCTGAGTCCACAGCATTCACTTTGTAGTGCCTGAAGTAACGTAGCATTTCTCAGGCTGCTGTTCAAGCAGCCATTTATGATGCTTTGCAGAATTAAATGCAATGAAAACCAACTAAGAGGAAGAGATAGTTGTTTAAAGACAGGGATGGTCTGTAAGGTCAGCTTTACCTGACAAAGATGACCTTGGAATGACAGAGTTGGGAACTCATTCTTGTAGAATTTTAGGAGGCAAAAACTAGACCTCTGTAAATTGATCTTAATGAGTGATTAAATTAAAAGACTTATGTTTGTTTATGTGTTAGGGTCAGTAGTGGGTCCAGTCCTGTTCAATATATTCATCGATGA
>VZSZ01010259.1:1413513-1441288 GCA_013398815.1 Ibidorhyncha struthersii | reverse complement strand
GAAGATTGAGGGGGGATCTTGTTAATGCTTTCAAATACTTGAAGGGAGGTTGCCAGGGGGATGGGAGCAGTCTTTTTTCAGTGGTGCCCATTGATAGGATGAGGGGTAATGGGCACAAGCTTGAACATAGGAAGTTCCATCTTAACATGAGGAGGAACTTCTTTACTTTGAGGGTGGTGGAGCACTGGAACAGGCTGCCCAGAGAGGTTGTGGAGTCTCCCACTCTGGAGACATTCAAAACCCGCCTGGACGCTGTCCTGTGCAACCTGTTGTAGGTGACCCTGCTCTGGCGGGGGGGTTGGACTAGATGATCTCCAGAGGTCCCTTCCAACCCTGACTATTCTGTGATTCTGTGATTCTGTTGTGGTGAAGTACAGACCCAGTAGCTAAAAAATTTTTTGTAAACCACTGAGAAATTTACCATGTGGATGGAGCTGGTTGAAGAGAAAGCTCTGTCTTCGTATAGAAAGTTAATGAAATTTGCAAATGTTCTTGGAAATCCCAAATCTTCTAAATGTAATTTAAAGTAAAAGCAAAGTAAATACCTGGGCTTAGAGCTGCCTTTTATGTCTTTTAGCATCCTGGGGAGCTTTCTTTGAGTGATACATACTGGACTTGTCATAAATAGCATATAGTGTGTCCTTGATGTGTTTCTTCATCTTTTGTCTATAGTTCTTGTCCACTGGTACAAGCAAGGGAAGATGAGGGGAAGAAGCCTGTTGCACTCAGCCCCCAGCTTGCGCTGCCCCTTTCGTACATGGAAAATGTTCTGTTTCCCCTAGCTTCACAGAGTGGGCACCAGAATAAAATCTGTGCTGTCAGCTCTGTTTACCCTTTGTAGCAACGCAAGCACTTCCAGAGGGGCATTCGCACCATCTCACTTCAGTTACCTAAACTGGGCAGTTATTCTCTGTATGCTTCCTCTGTTGTTGCTAGAGAAACTTTTCCCAAAGATGGTCTGAGCATCCTTCTTTTGACTCTCCCTTTTAGAGCAGTGTCTTTTTCTCATTGACTGTTTAGGCACCCTGAAGTTGTGGGATTATAACTTCCTCAAAAGTTTGGCATTAAGACTTCCCCAGCTTACATCCCTTCAATGAATGTTGCCAGCTTTTCTGCCAAATTATACGATGGTGATGTCTAGTATTTAATATTGGCCATATTCTAATAAGGCATTATCTGCAGTAGGTGTAAGATATTTCATCTCTGATTTCTGTGACTGGATGGTTTCAATGATACACTAGTTATTTTCTGCTTTTCAGCAGTAATTCTATAAGGAAAATGTACTTACCTTAACAAGTTCTGATAGATCTGGGTGAATCTTACATGAGGAGAGATTCATTGAACCAGAAAAACCCTTTTATTTTAATTTTTCTATTGATAACTCAGGATTAGATACTATTTTGAAAGATGAAGAAAAGATACGAAAAAGTTTCAGCATACTTTTAATAATACTGCCTATTTGGTGATCATTAGAGTAATGTAATTTTGTGTACTTGCTATAATTTTGGTATAATATTGAAAACTAGTTCCATTTTGGATCTGCTGTGTAAATATACTTTCTACAAAAAGCAATATCAACAGAAACTAAAATTGTTACATGTTTAAATTTGCTAAATAGTGATGAATTGAGGAATCTTTCTAATTTGAGAAATCATGAGTCTCTCAGGCTCATACCTTCAACCAAGTTGTATTTGATTGTTGGCACAGGAAAAAAGATAAGAAAAAAAAGCTGCTCTAAGACTAAGCATGAACATAATAATGAAGAAACAACGCAACGTAGTCAACCAGGCATGAAGAGTTATCTGTCGAAGTTAAGAGGCCAAGTGTCTCATCAGTTGGATTTTAATAATTTCTGGCAGAAGTGCTTGTACTTGTACAGCAATTGTTTTAATATCTAATTGAGTTTCAAGTTGAAATATGACAGTCTGTCCTGAAACATGAAGAGAACATTTCCTGTGATGCAATATCTAAGAGTTTCTTTACGTACTAAAATGAGACTAGAAAATTGGTAATACTTGTGTTTTTCAGATTCCAGGAGCCTTCTAATTATGCATAAGCTAAAGCTGTATCCTGTGCAGTTTTACTATTGTTAACTCTTTCCTCTTCCTGTCATTATAATTCATTTTGTGTACCATATTCACTTGATGCAGCTTGTTCCTTTTTTTTTCTTTTTTTCTTTTTTCTTTTTTTTTTTAATACTGTTAGCTGTTTGCATTAGGCACTTTCATTTGCTTTGCGGTTAGCAGAACACCTACTAGAATGTGCCCTAGTTCTGCTCGAGGAGTCTAGCTACAACAGCAATGTAGACTTTAAACATAAATGTGACTCCAAAGCTGACATACTAATCAGGCTCCCGATAATCTAGCATTATCCTTACACAGTCAGGAGTACAAGATCATCATAATTGACGGTTAGAAAAAAAGATGAGTTCGAAAAAAGCTTAAATTTTTACTTGGTATGCATACTGAAATGGATGCAATACACAAAATGTAGCCTTGTTTTGAAATGGGCTTTTTTTCATTTTATTTCTCACGATTGATTGGTACGTGAAGCTGGAGCTTTTCAGGAAAAAAGTCTGGGATTATGAGTACGTCAGCCTCTGCTTTTAGCACAGCAATGAGGTTATCAATAATGCATTGGAGATCTCAGAATCCTTGAACATAGGGAAATCACAGCTGGTCTGGGTTTATTGTTGAAATTGCAGATTTGTGCCAAGAGGTCATGACAACTGCATGTCAGACGGTCACACACACACGCACACAGACATGTCTTGGGGGAATGAGGGGAATAATATCTGAAGAATTGCCACTGCCCATGTTATTTAGAAACTCTGCATATGTTTCTATAGTACAGCTTTAAAAGCAGCATATGCAATGCTGCTTGCAGCGGCCTTTTGACATTTTGGCCTTTCCCAGTATTATAAGTTTTATTGTTTTCCTGACAAGTTTATTCATATACTAACAGCTTGCTTGGCAGAAATGTTCAAACTCAGTACTTAGGCTTTCTAGTCACGGTGATGGCTGGCAGTAATAGAGAGGGAAAATAAGTGAGTGTGGAAATGCAAAGCTGTCTCTTGTTACATTTTATCGATCTCATTCTGGTGTCATTCAATTAAGACAGAAATGTGATGGATAGTGTCTGCATAGATTCCTACTTTGCTTTTCAGCCNGGGAGGGGGAGAGGAGGAGGGGGTAGCGAATCAAAGATACAGTGTGATTTGAATCACAGATCAAACTTATCTTTTAAAAAAATCATTATTCTAAAGCTATGTTGAAAAGCAGTATTAACAGAGCTAGCATTCTGTGTTGTCTTCCTAATAAGGATCTGTAAGTGTCCAGCCCATTGTTCATTGTCATAATGGTTTTTTTTGGTCCAGATCTTGTCTGTGATTTATGAATAAACGCTTGGGTTTTCTGAATTTAGTACACAGATAGAAAGGGCTCAAGAAATGAAAGGACTTACTTGTCTAAGAGACTTGCCTGCATGCTGTAGGGCAGTAATTCCAGATAAACATCGAAAGATGAGACTTGTTAATTTCAGTCCATTGTTTACTTTAAATATGGCAAAAAAAAAAAAAAATCATTGAGCAGAGATTAGCTCCATAGGCTTAAGCAGACCTACGTTAATTCACAACTGAGGTTCTCACCCAGTCTTCAGACTGGTAATTTCAGAACTAATAAATTACTTTCAATCCAACTCACCGTTTTCTACCTAAAATGTGAATGAGACAGTCTAGAATGCATTGGAGATTTCCGGAAGTGTTTTTTGTCATCAGACCTTGGGCAGGCTCCTTAGTCAGACAGAAGTCCCCTGGAAGAATAGCCTTGGTAACTCTCACCTCCTGGTTTTCCTTCCCAACTTCTGGACTTAGAGGCAGCAGGGCTGTATGTCCAGCTGATCTCCTCTGTTCCCAGGGAACTTAGAGGGGAAGGGTTTGCAACTCAAAGTGCAATGTCCGGGGCAGGTTTGGGATTCTCTGCTGAAATGAAGTTACCTGGGAAGAAGCCAATTTGCCAGAAGCAAAGTACTTCAAAGATGTATATTGGCCATTACAACTATCATAAACAAAAACCCAACCAAACAAACAAAGAGAAGCAAAACAAATAGATTCTTACCAGCTGGCTTGACGAGCTTCTGGGAAGCCTGGATTTCTAGGGTCTGCAGCTGTGCCTTGTGCAGTACGTAGGGTTGGTACTCCTGGCTTTCCAGGTTCCTGCCTTTGTGGCTGGTGATGATGTTCCACCCTTCACAGCTTCGCTGTGGCTCCCAAAGTCCTTTTTCCTGCACTGGGGGAGCACAGGAGCCCTAGGAGTCACCTTTTAATTAAGAGCCTTGGGGCTTTGATGTTTAGGACTGTATTTTCCTTGCAACTGCTGTTATTGAAGCTCTAGTTACAGCTGTGGGAGGCATTAATTACTCTGAGAGCTAATTAAGTTTTAAGATTTTTAAGGTTTAAGGTAATTAAGTTTTAAGTCACATTTTAAATGTGATGAGGCTAAGATTTTAGAAATTAAAGAGCACATTTCTAGTCCTGTTACTCATTCAGATAAGTACTCTGAGTGCTTGTTTGTGATGGCTGTGTGTCTCAGGTTAACAGTGGTTACTTAGTGCTCTGTAAAGCCTACAACAGTTATGGGCCTGAGTACCGGATTCATGATCCTGAAGATCAAAAGTCAACCTGGGATTTGAGTTTTCAGATGAGAGGTTGGGACTGAGATGAACCGAGGTTTCTCAGAGTAGTTTGATCCTACTTGTGGTATTAGTAAGATGATTCTGCTAAACTGACCAGCAATGTTTATACTGCTGTGAGTATGAAGCATCTTCCCTTTGTGCAGGAGTTCTAGAAGGCATCTGTAACTTCTGAAGACTCTAGGAAAAGAATCATATGAGCAAGGTATGTCCTCCCAGGCATGAGGATGCAAGAAGGGCCTTGAGCAGTTCCAGTCTTCTCTGTTTTTTGTAATCTAGTGGCAAAGCACTTTGAATTATTGTTGGAGCTGCTCCTTCTGGAGTGGTCTGGAATGAGGAGGCTGCTTAGGTGAATCAAAGCTATTTAATTCCCACTCCCTTTTATGCAGTTCTTGAAATCTCAGTGGTACTGAGTATGTACAGATTGAATACTTACTCCATTGCCAGTATCTTTGGAAACAACTTTAAATAAAAGACAGTGGGTCAGACTCGTCTTATGTTCCTATCCCCCAAAAGTGACATTGGTTTTATTGTTAAAGTTATGTATAGTATAACATGTTGTAGCAAAGACAGCATCGTTTGTGCAACATCCCTTCTTTGTTGAGGAGACTTTCAATGCTGGGCTGCTTGATAAATCATCCTTTCTGCATTTGCCCCTCAGGTATGAAATTAAAAATGTTAGTATGCATATAAGGCAAACGGTGTCCCACAGATTTTCTGGGCAGTCACACAGCAAGTGGTTTGGGTGCCAGTGCTGTTGATCTAGCTTCTATAATGTAAAGCAATTAAAGTGATTTCCTCGTTTAACATCCTGAATAGGCATAGGTTTCTGTTTTTTTCTACACTCCAAACAGGCGGCTTGCATTGCCTCTTCCTGACTTTGCGACCTCACATAATGTAACATTTTGCATTTTTAAATAGTGTTCATCTCACTGCAGGACAGAAAACATTTGTGATATAAAAAAGAAGAAAATATTTTTTCAAAATAATGTGGCTCTAAGGGAGGAGATTAAAGGGCCTTGTGGAAAATTTATAACCAATGTAAAAAGTGACCATGAAATGTTCTGGATTTTTTTTCAATGGTACATTTAAGTATGGCAGTTTCCAATAGCCACACATAAACTAATGTTAGGGAAAAAAAAGCCAACCAGTCTCCAAATTCAGCACTACTTCATAAGGTCTACAAGGCAGGTTTTAATATCATTTCTCCACCAACAACTTCTGTTTTCCCTGACCTGATGACAGCTCATTGAGGTGTGCTTTTGGATAAATCCAGCTCGGATACAGCTAACCCTTGAGCTGAAACTGAACAGACATTAAGTTTGCAAAAGTTTAGTTAGATGGTTTTGTGTTAAGTTTCACACTTTTTGTACATGTCTGCACTTCATAGTGCCAGAAGTAGTGCCACAAGAACAAGTTGTTTTATACAGTATTTTAATCTCAGAAGGGAACAGCTATAGCAGCACAACACAAACTTGCTGTTTTAAGATGTCCACTTGACTTTCCAGTTTTGTTTCTAGATTTCAGAAATTCACAGAAGGTTGTGGAGAGGAGGGAGGGAGGGAAGAAGGGAGGAAGCGTTTCCTAAGCATAAGCACATAAGTGGTTATGGCCTATTGTACTTTTTTTAGAATTGAAATATTTCAATAGCTTGAAAATGAGCCAGACAGCCTGTGTATTATGAAAAGGGGGGAAAAAAAGATAAAAATAAATAAAGAGCAGCTGTAGTTCTGTTAGCAGTGCGACAGAGTTAAAAGGGACCTGAAAAATTATAGCTGACATTATGTATACAAATCTAGGAGAAATGAACCCCAAAGTATATAAAATCTTGTCATATTCTGTTCTGTTCTGAAGAGTTAGGGTTCAGTGTTTAATTTATGAGCATCCATTTTTTTCCTTGTTCAAGTGCTTATGGAGAATTAAGATTAAATATGTCAGACAAACAACAGGGCAGAGCTTCAAACAGCTTGCCTTAAAACAGAAAAAAATGTCTCTCAATATCTTAGTTATGTTTTTGACTATTGGCAGCTGTAGCAAGAACTTACCAGTTACCCAGGAACTGTTTAGCAAAATTAGGGTAGAAAATAATAATATTGCTTAAGAAAAAATATTTTTTCTTTTGGTATTTTTTTTTTGGCTTCTCAAATTCCTGGGGTTTACTTCTTTTTGATATTTGACTGTAGGTGCGTTCGTAGACAATCACATTTTTCCCATGTGGAATTCACCTGTATTACTTCAGTGTGCAAAGAACATCTAAAGTATTTTGACTTTATTTGGTAATTAGAGAAAAAAAGAGAAGTGGTCAGGGTCTACTTGAATTTTAGAGACATTTGGTTCCAGAGTATGGTGAACATTCATTCAATCTTTGTCTTGTGAAAGAATAAATATTATTTTTCTTCACTGCACTTTATCCAATAAACTAAAGCTAGTAGCATAGCCCTGGTTTTGTCTTTTGATTTTTCAGTATTAAGTGTTCTTCCCCATTAACCAGAAACTAGACAGTCTTTCATAGACAATGTTCCAACTAAAGAGGAATCAATGGTGTTTATACTTTTATTCCACCTGAAGTTCAGTATTAAACTCATGTACTAATTCTGGTTGTCAGCAAATGTTAGTTGGTAGATATAAAGAAGAAGCATTTGTTGCAAAGGAATAAATGAAGTTTCAGCCAGAAATGCATCAGTAAATAAAAGTTTAGTCATAATAATGATTAGATGTGGTAATGGTGATTACCAAGATTTTTTGAAGTCAAGTCAGGAATAGAGTCGTGTTAACTTACAGCAAGACAAAGACCTCATCTTCATTGCATCATCTATTTCTGGGTTGGACCAGTTGAACAAAACTCTTCACACCTGGTTTTGTATGTGCAGTTTTAAAAATCGGTTCTCAAAATGCTAAGTAATTGGAAATAGAGGGGAGTAGTGGGGCAAGTCACGTTAGTAACGTGGACAGCAATAATGATTTTGAGAAATACAGTAGTGATCAATTTACCAGTTCTGTACCTTTATATTTTAAAAGGAAAATGGCCTTCTAATTTGTATATTAATATAGCATCTCTAATTCTAGTGATCAGTGTGTGTTTCTACACTGTCGTCCAAGTGTTGGTAAACAAAGGGAGGTGGGGGTGGGAGTCAATGTGGTGGTGCCCTTGTCCTGCAAAATAATATCTCCCCACTCCTGCGGAGCTCCTGCAGGTGCTGCCATGATAAGGAAACAGGCTTGCATGAGGCCAGGTAACTCCCAGCTTTCCAGGATAGCAGCTCCTGTTGCCATCTGCCCTACCTCACTTGCTGGAGCACCCCTAAACAAAGAGCATGCTGCTGATGCACCTAAGCTGGAAAATAGCAGCGTTTTGTCTCTGTGCAAGGTTCATCCTTACTTGTGGTGTGCAGAATGTAACATTTGTCCACAAACATGGCAGTGTGGCACTAATTTGATTAAAGGTGGTGTCCACTTTGGAAACTACAGCAAAGATATCTTTCTTTTGAAAAGGCAGGATAGACTTTTTTAGGTTCTCCCTTTTGCTGGCAGCTCTTTTATAGCACTAGGGATTCCAAAATACTGATCACGTCTTCCCAGGAAATGTCAGATGCAGAAAGTGAACTTGAAAATAAGATAAATAAAGATATTTATCTTTATAGATAAATAAAGTCTAGTTTCTACCAGAATGGTTAAGAATTTTCCTGTCATGGTCCATCTTTCTGATTGAAAGGAAAAAAATTCAAGGTTACTTGTCCAGAATATGCATCACCACATATATTTCTTCTTATGTAATACAGAAGCTCTTGAAGCTCTTTACAGTTTGTGCAGCTTACGATGGCTTCTAATGATCAGTTTCCTGTATGCTTCCCAGCGAGAAAGAACTTCTGAATTTCCATTTTGTAAGGCAGTCTTTTAAGCGTTATTTTTAAGGGGAGTTAGTGGGCAGCTGACTAGTGATTGTATATATTGAAATCACTTGTAGAGGGGCCACAAATAAAAAAATAAAATTTTTTAAAAAAGCACAGTAAAAATTAAAATGTTTCCCCGACCAGCAGACATCTTTTTTGTTCTTGGAGGAGACAAAGAATTGAAGGCTTATTTGTCCTGTTAGAGGAAAGCCAAATATTCCTTTAATTTTCATCCAGAGAAGAGAACTTTTGACTTTTTCTGAATTCATAGCACTCTTTACAGAACATTACATGATGTTCTTGCATGAACTCTGCTTGGTGTACTTAATCTTCCTTGTGGTGCTCCATTCTCTTGCATTGTGTAACAGCAGTCCCTAAGGAGCACAGGGTAACCTTGTGAGTAGAAGAATAGTATTACATAGTTCTGGAGAGGTGTCCAAAATTATCAGGAAGTTTTGTCTGTGCCTTTTATGATTGCCCAATTCACAGAAATGCAGATGCTTTAGGATAAAAGTGTGGGCAACCTTAACGGCTGTTGCTCAAGAGGACTGCATTTCATTTTCCCAACAGCACTGCTTTCTCCTAAATAACTTCATGACTTCCCCACCATAAGACACGCAAGAGCTGCAGTGGTGCAGCCAGACTGCATTCTCCTTTATATTTACCACTTCAGAGTACAGAGAATATACAGCCAACAGAAGGGCAACTGGAACCTCACCAAGTCCTGCTGAAATGAGAGAATATTGTCTGTGGGCAGGAGCTGGGGATAAGTGCTGGAAGTAACTACAGCTGTTTCCTAACTGTTGTCAAGAATGAGATGTTTAGTCAGAGGCTTCTTTGAGGAGGAGATGAGAGAGATATTTTTTTTTTTTCCTGTTTAATTTAATTTTCTGCTACTCTTGACTGGGTTCTGTCACTGTCTGCTAGGTGGCCTGTCCGTAAACTGGCATGATGCTTCTGTCATGGGTAATGTGTTTTGGCATGCTCTTCTTAATTGGTTTGCTTTCCTAAAATTCGGGCTAGCTTTTGAAGATTTTGTCTCCATTAATATTTTCATTTTCCCACAGTGAAATAAGTTATTCTTGCTAGTTTTATAGTAGTAGTAAAAAAACAATCAATGGCCTTTTACTTTTCCTGCTTTCCTATTTGGCTATGCTACAAGCAACATCCAAAATATCCAAGATCACCTTTTGAGAATTAAAAAGAAAAAAAAAATAGTTTTAATGTTGATCTCATATGTGGAACACTTTCATTGAAATTGCTGAGAGCAGAGATTTAACTTGCTTTTAAAAGTAAGATTCTGTCAAACTGCTAAGCTAGGTAGCCAAATATATTATCATAGAATTGTAGAATGGTTTAGGTTGGAAAAGACCTTTAAAATCATCAAATTCAGCTGTTAACCTAGCACTGCCAAGCCCACCGCTAAACCATGTCCCTAAGTACCACATCTACCTGTCTTTTAAATATCTCCAGGAACGGTGACTCAACAGTGGGAAATGGTGTCAAAGGCTTTAATGAAGTCTAGGTAGACAACATCCACAGCCTTTCCCTCATCCACTAAGCAGGTCACCTTGTTATAGAAGGAGATCAGGTTAGTTAAGCAGGACCTGGCTTTCATAAACCCCTGCTGACTGCTCATAAACCCCTGCTGACCCCAGCATGATCGCCTGGTTTTCCTGCGTGTACCACGTGATGGCGCTCATTACTGATAACCTTCCATTTTGGTCCTAGACTTCATAAATTTTTTCTGAGTATATGTTCTAAATACTTCTAAGGAAACCTGGACGGCAAACCAAAGTACTAAGGACTGTGCCTTTTCAAAGAAAGGAAAGCATGACATTAGAAGCATTGGAATTAATTCTGGCACAGGATGTCAAGGTCAACAAGAAGGGTTTCTTCAAGTACGTTGGAGGCAAAAGGAAAATTAGGGACAATGTGGGCCCACTGGTTGAATGAGACAGGTGCCATGGTGACAGATGATGCAGAGAGGGCAGAGTTATTGAATGTCGTCTTTGCTTCTTTCTCCACTGTGTGGGCCAGCCCTCAGGAGTCCCAGACTTTGCAGGTAACAGAAAAAGTCTGGAAGAACGAAGACTTTCCCTAGGCTGATGAGGCTCAAGTTAGAGATCAATTAAGTAAACTGGATATCCACAAGTCCATGGGTCCTGATGGGATGCACCCATGAGTGCTGAGGGAGCTGGCAGAAGTCATTGCTGGGCCCCTCTCCATCATGTTTGAAAGGTCCTGGAGAATGGGTGAGGTGCCTGAGGACTGGAGGAAAGCCAGTGTCACTCCAGTCTTCAAAAAGGGCAAGAAGGAAGACCCAGGAAACTACAGCCAATCAGCCTCACCTCCATCCCTGGAAAGATGATGCAACAGCTCATTCTGGACATCACCTCGAAGAATCTGGAGGAAAATAGGGTTATCAGAAGTAATCAACATGGATTCACCAAAGGGAAGTCATGTCTGACTAATCCGATAGCCTTCTACAATGGCGTGACTGGATGGGTGGATGAGGGGAGGGCAGTGGATGTTGTCCACCTTGACTTCAGCAAGGCTTTCGACACTGTCTCCCACATCACCCTTACAGGCAAGCTCAGGAAGTGTAGGTTAAATGAATGGACAGTGGGGTGGATTGGACAGTGGCTGACAGATATAGGTCAGAAGGTTGTGGTTAGTGGTGCAGAGTCTAGTTGGAGGTCAGTAACAAGTGGTGTTCCTCAGGGGTCAGTACTGGGTCCAGTCCTGTTCAATATATTCATCAATGACCTGGATGAAGTGATAGAGTGTACCATCAGCAAGTTTGCTGATGACGCAAAACTGGGAGGGGTGGCTGACATGCCAGAAGGCTGTGCTGCTATTCAGCATGACCTGGACAGGCTGGAGAGTTGAGCAGAGAGAAACCTAATGAAATTCAACAAAGGCAAGTGTAGGGTACTGCATGTGGGGAGGAATAACCCCAGGCATCAGTACAGGTTAGAGGTTGACCTGCTGGAAACCAGCTCTGCAGAGAGAAACCTGGGAGTCCTGGTGGACTACAGGATGACTAAGGTGGGATCTTATCAATACTTATACATACTTAAAGAGAGGGTGCCAGGAGGATGGGACCAATCATTTTTCGGTGGTGCCTAGTGATACAAGAGGTAATGGACACAAACTTGAACATAGGAAGTTCCATCTAACCACGAGGAGGATCTTCTTTACTTTGAGGGTGGCAGAGCACTGGCACAGGCTGCCCAGAGAGGTTGTGAAATCTCCGACTCTGGAGACATTAAAAACCCACCTGGATGCCATCCTGAGCAACCTGCTGTAGGTGACCGTGCTCTCGCAGGGGGATTGGACTAGATGATCTCCAGAGGTCCCTTCAAACCCCTATCATTCTGCGATTCTGTGAAAAGAAAATGGTAGTTCTTTGTGCTCCCTTAACTTACATGCTGCCTGAACTGTGTACATTAGGTTTCTTTCAAATATCTTGGTTTGGTGGACAGATGGATGGATGGATGGATAGATAAGTGTATCTGGGAATACAAAAATGTGCTTATAGGATCATAGTCAATATTTGTGGTCATGATCATAATACTATTTCACATTTGTATGTTATGTGTATCTGTTTCTATTTTGTGCAGAGGCAAAAAAAATGACTATGCAATACTCAATATTAGAAAAGGAGTGATAAGTTTGTCTCTTTACGTATATGAGACTATTTTAATTACTTCAAATTAATGAAATACTTGAAGTCTGTTCAACATTAAAATTCACATTGGTAAAGCTACAGGGATGACAAAGGTTTTGTGGAGCATCTCCAGATAAAGAAGAGCTTGGGTGAATTAATTTCCATCATTACATGTACCAAGAATCAGTCTGCTTAGGTCTTTCCTCCTCTGCTTTATTTTCATTATATAATTTAGATGGTCATACCTAATTGATGGTTGACCTTCTTTATTGTTGAACTGGAAAATCCTGAACCAGTTATATTTAGATGTAAAAGGATGGGATGAATAATCCGTTACAGAACGGTTGATCTATAGCAATAGGACTCAAAACCAGTTTATTCTAGTCATTAGGAAAAAGGGAGTTTGGAGTTCTATATAGTAATGAACTAAAATTCCTGGCTGTTCCTGGAAGGTTGATACTGGAATGAGAATACAGATGTTGATATCATCAGGTGCTCCAAACAACATGGATATTAGAGCTGAGGTCCCCTGGTCCAGTGAAGGCAAATTTAAATTTGAGATCCTTAAGTGTCGATCTATGTTGTTTCTTCTGTTGATTCTTTCTTTTTTCTTGATTAATTTTATGTATGAAACAGACCTTGACTCCTAGTATAAATCCCAAAAATATGAGTGAAAAAAATGTGTGGGTAGGAGTATTCTAGATTATCATGATCAAATATTCTTTAATATTTGTGGTCCAGGAATGTAATATCTTATCACTGAGTTTAATCACATGACTATTAGTAATTCATTTCCTCAAAAAAATTCCCCCCTTGCCTGGAGTTTTGAAATGGCTGTATACAGTCAAAGAGCATTAATGTGTCTTTAAGAAACCAAATAATCCTGGAAAGTAAATACAGACAGAGTATTACATGAATAATAGCTGTATAATAGTCTTTAACAGTATAAGAAAGTAGCATATGAATAGATGCAATCAGGACAGTAGTTTGAAGGCCCAGGGTTCTAGCAAGTGACCTTATCTTTGTGGATTTCTGTCTGAACTCAGAGTTGGCTGAATGAATGTAGAAATACGCAGTCAGATACTGCTCAACAGCTGCTCTGTTTAGGGGACTCAAGAGCATATCTTTTCTGACTTTAAGTAGGCAGTAAATTATTTTCAGTAACTTGGGCTCCAGTTGTTTCCATAGGTAGCAGATGAGAAATTTGTAGTTGTTTGATCAGTTTTTACCTGCTTATGTAAGCTGTTGATCACTGAGCTGTATTACGTGACTTTTCGTCAAGTACAAAAGTAAAGTGGACTTTAACGTCTTTGTGGTGGTGGTGTTTGGACACCTGTGAATTCACAGCTAAACAGAAATGTCTCTGTACCAAGGAGGCACACTTTTCAGTTGTTGACTGTGGTAGAGGTCAGAGAATGGGATTTCTTCTACTGTGGTAGTTTTATGGCTACTGCAAGCTCTTTTCTGCGAAGCTCCAGTTGCACACACATGCTTATATCACTGATTTTGTTCTGGAGTATTTTAACAAACTTATTGACATGAAGGGTATAATGGCAAAAAAGGTGATTTCTTAGAAGGGACTTTTGGACTGTCATTGAGCCATCAAAATAAAGTAGAAAGTTATAAACTAATAATTATTTACTTTGTTTGAGGATTAATATGTATCAGTCTTGCTGCCTGTTGATCCATGCTTTGTTGTCTTACCTCAGCAAGCTTTCTTAAAATATGGATCATATTCTGCTACAAACAAGTTACTTGGTATGTATAGAGAGAAAGGGCTATAATGATTTGAACGTGGTTTCTAACCCAGAAGGATAACTAATGGACGTAGAATAGAATGGAACTTGCTTTCGCATTTATTTTTAAAGTACTTCAGAGTGCATTAGAATAATGAGCTAGTTGCTGATAATGGAATGAGAATAAACAAGGCCGTTTGTATGGTATGGCAAATTAGACATCAATTATGTGGCAAAGCAGCACTGAAGGATGTAGTAGACTGGGAATTAAGCTGTAGTGTTAATTGATTATGAAATCATTTGATAGCCTTTGGTTTCATTGAAATGATTCTGAGAGTGCATCATAAACTTAAAATCCATTATAGGAGAAGCATGATGTTCTGTAATGATGGTAACCTCAGAAGTGGGCCAGCCTCTGACAACAGTGAAAAACTTTAATTCAGTTTTTGCAGCTATTTTGCATAAAGTAATTAGAAGATTGTGCATCTTTCTGACCATAACTACGAGTACAATTTGGATCTACACCCTTTAGTTTTGCAACATGAATATCTTTGTTTCAGCTGTTAGTATAACTAGTTAAATGACAAAAGTGCTCTTAATCCTTTATATTTTTCTTCATAGAATCATAGGATACTTTGGATTGGAAGGGACCTTAAAGATCATCCCGTTCCAAGCCCCCTGCCATAAGCAGGGACACCTTCCACCAGACCAGGTTGCTCAAAGCCCCATCCAGCCTGGCCTTGAACATTTCCAGGGATGGGGCATCCACAGCTTCTCTGGGCAACCTGTTCCAGTGTCTCACAGTAAAGAATGTCATCCTAATATCTAATATTAATCTACCCTCTTTCAGTTTAAAACCATTACCCCTCGTCCCATCACTGCACTCCCTGGTAGAGTTCCTCTCCACCTTTTCTGTAGGTCCCCTTCAGATACTGGAAGGCTGCTATAAGCCTTCTCTTTTCCAGGCTGAACAACCCCAACTCTCTCAGCCTGTTTTCATAGGAGAGGTCCTCCAGCCCTCTGATCATCTTCGTGGCCTTCCTCTGGGCTTGATCCAACAGGTCTTCTTATGTTGGGGGCTCTAGAGCTGGACACACTACTGCAGGTAGGGTCTCATGAGAGTGGAGTAGAAGGGCAGAATCACCTCCCTCAACCTGCTGGCCGTGCTTCTTTTGATGCAGCCCAGGATGCGGTTGGCTTTCTGGGCTGTGAGCACACATTGCCGGCTCATGTTGAGCTTCTCATTCACCAACACCCCTAAATTCCTAAGTCCTCCTCCTCAGGGCTGCTCTCAATCCATTCTCCGCCCAGCCTGTATTTGTGGTTGGGATTGCCCCAATGCATGTGCAGGACCTTGCACTTGGCCTTGTTGAACTTCATGGTGTTCTCACAGACCCACTTCTCAAGCCTGTCCAGGTCCCTCTGGATGGCATCCCTTCCCTCCAGTGTGTTGACCGCACCACACGACTTGGTGTCATTAGCAAACTTGCTGAGGGTGTGCTCAATCCCACTGTCCATGTTGCCGACAAAGATGTTAAACAGCACCGGTCCCAGTACCAGCCCCTGAGGAATGCCACTCATCACTGGTCTCCACCTGGACATTGAACCGTTAACTGCAACTTTTTGAGTGCAAACAGCCAACCAGTTCCTTATCCACCAAGTGGTCCGTCTGTCAAATCCATGTGTCTGCAATTTAGAAACAAAGATGTCATGTGGGACAATGTCAAATGCCTTGCACGAGTCCTGGTAGATGATGTCAGTTGCTTTTCCCTTTTCCTTCTGTGACTTGGGTGGTGTGGCTAGAGCACTTGCTGGTGAAGACAGAGGCAAAAAAGTTAAGTACCTCAACCTTCTCCATATCCTGGGTAACCAGGTCTCCCCTTTACTTCCGGAGAGGGCCAATGTTTTTCCTAGTATTCCTTTTATCACTGACATACCTGTAGAAGCTTTTCTTATTGCCCTTGACATCCCTGGCCAAATTTAACTCTGTCTGGCCTTTAGCTTTCCTAGCCTGGTCCCTGGCTGATCGGACAATTTCTCTGTATTCCTCCCAGGCTACCTGTCCTTGCTGTCATGCTCTGTAGGATTCTTTTTTTTGTGTTTGAGTTTGTCTAGGAGTTCCTTTTTCATCCATGCAGGCCTCCTGGCATTTTTGCCTGACTTCCTCTTAGTTGGGATACATCGCTCCTGAGTTAGGAGGAGGTGATCCTTGAATATTAACCAGCTTTCTTGGGCCCCTCTTCCCTTTAGGGATTTATCCCATGGTAGTCTGCCAAGCAGATCCCTGAAGAGGCCAAGTCTGCTCTCCTGAAGTCCAGGGTAGCGAGCTTGCTGTGCACCCTCCTTGCTGCCCTAAGGATGCCCTTCCTTAAACTAGAGGCAAATGTACCAAGTGCTTCTACTTGAAGAGGCAAGATGCTACAGCATTAGCTGATTAATACTGTCCAGCCTCTGTGCAGCTCCCAGTTTCTTTTGAATTTGGAGAACACTGTAGTTTGCGTCTGTTTTTATACACCTCCCAACAATTTTGTCCTTGGTCTCTGTGGGAGATCACCAGATGGCAAGATGGACCTCTGGAAATGTACTGTACCTTTGGATGTTTTAAAATCTGTACTTTTGTGAAATTTGGTGCCTGCCTTGCCAGGCTGCCCACTCCTTTTTTTTTTGTACTGTGTTTTGGTGGGTCTCGCTTTGTCCTCTGTCCCAGTTCAGCCTCCTAAACTGGCTGGACCTTTTTAATTTTGGAGCAATTGTCACAGACTCAGAACACCTAGGTTCTAAGTGGTTTATAACCTTGTAACAGCTTTTGCTGTTGCTCCTCTTAGTGCAGGACTCACTGCCTTTTGTTAAGAGAAGGTCTAGGCAGTTTTGCAGCCATACTCATTCTGACTGCCTCTCTGCTGCCTTGGACATGATCTCTTTTTGCTGCTTCCCACTTTCGTCTTTTAAGGGCAGGGGACCCATGTCTGTGGAGGAGCCAGAATGCAAAGATAAAAGGAAGATGAAACAGTAGTATGAAGTACAAAAATCATAAAGGGGAAGACTATAAATCTGTGGCACAGGTTGGGGAAGACATACGTGTATTATGTGGTCATTCAGGATAGCTGCCCACTTGTGCTCCGTACAGTCAGAGTTTTGCTCTCCCTGGTGACCTTTGACATTCAGTTTTATTTCTTTTTGAGAAGAAATGTTGCCCTAGACACTAGGGATAACCTCCATTTTGCTGGGATGTATCAAGAGGTTTTAAGTTCTGTGCAGACAGCTGCTGGGGATTGGCAGAAGGGATCTCATTTTAATGACTAACTTGAAGAGAGGAAAGAAGCCCTAGCAAAAAAATCCACCACCAGAAACTTTTGTCCCCCATAATTCCACTGAATAATGTTACCTTTGCATATAAACTTGTCCTGAGTAACAAGACTTCTGGGTATGGGATGAGATGGAAAGCAATTGAGCCCATCTGACATTATTGCTAGTTGTGTTGATTTTGGCTGGGCTAGGGGGTTTTGTGTTTGGTTTATTTTTATTTATTTGTTTTTTGTAGTAGCTAGTATGGGGCTGTGTTCTGGATTTGTGCTGGAAACAGTGTTGATAATACAGAGATGGTTTAGTTACTGCTCATCATTGCTTGCGCAACATCAAGGACTTTTCAGCTTCTCATACTGCCCCACCAGCGAGTAGGCTGGGGGTGCACAAGAAATTAGGAGGGGAGACAGTTGGGACAGCTGACCCCAACTAACCAAAGGAATATCCTATACCATATGAAGTCATGCTTAACATATAAAGCTGGTGGAAGAAGGAAGGGGAGGATATTTGGAATTATGACATTTGTCTCCCCAAGTAACCATTATGTGTGACGGAATCCTTCTTTCCTGGAGATGGTTGAACACCTGCCTGCCCATGGGAAACAGTGAATGAATTTCTTGTTTTGCTTTGCTTGCATGAGTGGCTTTTGCTTTACCTATTAAACTGTCTTTATCTCAGCCCACGAGTTTTCTCACTTTTACTTTTCCAGTTCTCTGCCCCATCCCACTGGGGGGGAGTGAGTGAGTGGCTGGGTGGTGCTTAGTTGCCGGCTGGGGTTAAATCACGACACTAGTGCATATAAATACTGTTCTAGTGCCACTTATACATAGGTACCATACATATCTTTAATGGTATTTAATTGAGATTAAAGAAGCTGTTGGAGTGGATGCTGTGAATGTATATGAGGAATATTACTTAAAACCATAAGCCTTGATATGATAAACCATAACAAGTCTGAAGGACTCATAATGGCTTATCATGTCAATAAAATGCACTTAAAAATCCCCAAGTGATTAGAGGAGCCATTTCAGTCTATTATATCAACTGTTATATGCTGAGAGTACGGGAGATTTATTTTTCTTTTCCATCCTCTTTTTAAAAAAAAAAAAAGGAGGAAATTAAATCATAATAATCTATGTTCAAATAGAATCAAGGTACTAAAATAAACCCACAGAAGGAGATTTACAAATTAAGGAAGGCAGGGAAAAGTTCTCTCCAAGCAGAGAATACTCTCATGTTACGCTTGGTTTCTCATTCCCGAGGACTGCACAACGTTTAAAGGGTGGAGTGTGTGCTTGCACCAACGCTGTTCCTGTTCAACTGTCAAGAAACGTGAATTTAACATTTTGTGGCACGAAATCAGAATCATTTTGGCCCTTGTACCAGTGATGATCTCCATGACTTGCACATAGGGAAACTTGAATTGCCTTTACTACCCCATGTGGGTAGTAACACGCTCAGCAAGGACTCTAGCAGAAGAGGGTGGTGATGTTTTCCTGTCCCGGTACTTTTCCTGACTGATTTTTCCAAGCATCTTCTTCAGGAGACAGGCAAAGGGTAAGGAAGTAACACCCAAGCTTTTGGGGGTGTCAGGGGCCCTGATGTTTGTTGGTATCACACCGACAGAGCCTTAATCATGGGGAGCTGCTCTAAAGCAGCTGTTTGATGGTACATTTCTGTACTGGAGACGGTCTGTTAACCCGTGTTTTCTCTACGTGTTACTCTGCCTGTTGTCCGTTTGCTTTTTGTTGCCTCGACAGGCCTGCAAGGCTCGTGCAGATCCAGCAGGATCTTTGGAAGATGGCAGGAGGGGCTGACATAAGAAATGTCCTTTGGTGTAGGTTAGGGAGGAGCTAATTTTGGAGGTGATTACTGCCCGGTCCAGTGTGCATTTTAACCAGGGGAAAACCTGGTTTGTTAATTCACACAGTTGAGTCAGGAAAATTTGGAATTGTTTTCTGCTAATTATAAATAAAGATACTATGTTTTCCTGCTGCAAGGAAAGGTAACTCTCCTCTAAAAAGTGGTCTTTACTCTTTCTTAATAAATCGTTTAACTGTACTGGCATCCCAGATTTTCGGCTTGCTTGCTGCCACCAATATTCATGCAGGGGTGAGGAGCCAGCATGGATCCCTTATATCACTTACTTGTGGGCTCTGAACTGGATTACGTAGCTGGTCTGTAGCATTTCAAACAGATCTGAGCTGGCTCTCTGGGGCCAGCTTTGCAGATGGGCCTGGTACAGTCTTAAAATAGCCCCCGGAGGCAGATTGCTGGTAAAATTAGTGTCACGGCTCCCCAGGCTGGTGCAGTAGTTAGAGGGAGAGGCGCGGGCTGCGGAGTAGCTCAGTGTCCTGCTCTCAGCTGGCAAGCTTAACCTCTGTGGCGCCCACGTTTCAGCTGTTTAATGTCTGAATAGTAGGAGAGTATTCTGGGAAAGTGAATTTTTCTCTCTCAAGAGTATCCCTGCTATTTCGTTTGGAGATATTATGTCTTACACTTAATGCTGTCCTTCCAGATAGTCCAGCTTCGTCTTCTCAAGGCCTGAGTCATGCCTACTCCTGCCTGTATGGAATTAACCTGTTAATTCCTGCACCCCGCTCACACACTCAGGGTGCCCCTGGGACAGGGATGCGTGGGGCTGCAGCTTTTGAGGGATTCTTCAGCGCCGCTGCTGGCAGACAGGCAGGAGAGAGAAAATAAACAGGTTCAGGAGGTGGGGAAAAATGAGCTGGTGGAAGCCAGGGGAGGGAAGCAGTGGCAAGTAAACACAGCTGAACAAGAGGAAAAAGATGTTTATGTATGCTTATTTAAGGTTTGCAGTGGGGATAAATGCAAGTCTGTCAGGACATTTTCTCTCCTCACAGTGCTGTGAACCCTTTGTCTATTTTACATACTGTTATATGTGAGTACGAAATTTGGCATTATGCAGTTTTCTTTATGACTGGAATGCATACAGGGAGGTTTGGCAGAGGTGAATTTAACTGGTGCATGAGAGTCCCAGTTTGAGACTCAGCTGAAATAACAAGCCATACGCCCATTCACATGTGTACGTATACACATATGTACGTGCATGTGTGCATGCCGTCCTGTTACCCAAGAGAGGATGCTGCTAATTGGTTGACCACTTGGCAGAAACAACAATTTAAGGGTGACTTAAAAACATACACTGGATTAAAAAGGAGATGGCACCCTAAGAAACACCCAGAGAATTCATATCAGTGCCATCTCAAATTACCAAAGCTGGGGAAACCAAGGACGTTGAAACACAGCCTCAGCAGACATCTGACTGCATGTTCTGGAGCTCTGTTCCAAGATTCATTTTTCATTTTCTCTGCTACGTTATTAGGGAGGGAGACATGTGGTTGAACAAAGTGATCAATAACAGAACAAATAAAGAACAAATGCTAATAATATTCAAGATAAGGTTTTTACTTGAAAATCACAGGCAGCTTTATTCTGCAGAAATCTTTGAACAGAACATTTTTCAGTCTATTCCATTCATTTACAGCAATATTCATTTGACAGACTTATGTTTCAGGCAGGCAGAAGGAAAAAAAATATTACCCCCCCCCCCAAATACTAAGATGCAGAAGAAAATAAGTTGAGAAAATAGGTTGGGAACAAAACCAAACTAGCAAAATAAACCCGCATAAAAGTACCATAAATAAATGTACAGTTTGGAGTTTTACAGTTTTAAAATCTGATTATTATGCCTAGATTTTAATATGTTGAACTAGGACTGCAAAAGTAATTATGAACATTTAAAATGTATAAAAATGGCTAAATTACATCTGTCCAAATGATCATACCAAAGTCTTTGAGTGTGCAGGGAGAGACACTGATAATATTTCACAGTTTTTAAATACCTTGGCTTTGTGTCCCTTAGGATCCTCAGAATATCATTATAAGGAACAGAAAAATGAGAGGGGCATATTTACAAATATTTGTAGGTTGATAAAAATAGCCTTTTAAGACAAACGGCTTAAATACATTATCTACATTCATCATGTGTCTGCATGGTGTATGTCATATGGTTTATCTAGCATGTAGTCCTGTATTATTACAGTTGTAGAAATAATCGTGACTCAGTGTGGCTTAGACACTTTCCTGCATAAAATTATTCTTTAATAGATGATTTGTGTTATTTACCGAAGAGCAATACTTACACATTGATGCTAGTATCAGTAAATTAGTGTATGCTTTTTTTTTTATGCTTTGAACTAAAAACAGGCGAAGCCAGAATAAGTTTGTGGAGGCTTGTTGCATGCTAATGAGAAGAAAAATCATCCCAGTCATACTGAATAAATTCTGTAGATAGTATGAAGGAGTTTCAGTGATCCATATTGTCCTTGGACTTGGCTCTTGCATTGTACTTTAAAAGGAATTGATTGTGTGGTTGTAATGAAAGTAACAGATTGATTTCTATACAGAGTTACACAGAGTAAATAGAAAAATGTTCTTGTCTTGACCTGCATTCATAAACTAAAAATCAGTGGCTTTTGACCTAATCCTTAATAAAAAATGTAAATGTAATATAGGAAATCAGAAGGTTTCGTTAATTCTTAGAAAATTTACTGTTTATTGGGTTTTGTGGGCCTGCTTCTTTGGATTTCTATTGATTTTGTTTAGGAATTGTAATAATTGTCTTGCATTTTCTCTTTGAGGAACTTGTACTTTTTGCTATTTGCATCTTTTGGGAAAATATATTTAACTGTTGGGGTTTTTTTATAATTATTCCTTGTGCCTTGACTACATAAAGGAGAATGTTATCTAGGTAGAATATTTATCATTTTCAGTACCTTCGCTGTTAAACATTGTTAGCATAGAATCTTTGCAAGTGTATGATCCATACATTTTTGGGTTGCTCCTGCACCATTTCATAGATCATTTCTAAAAGATAGTGTTTTCTCAGCTGAATATGCAGATTAATAGCTTTATGTTGTAATAAATGGAGGCAAGCTGTTGATTGAAATAAGGTGCAACATTCTTTCTGTTTGAATAAACCGCAATGAATGTTTATATTATTGCAACTATTACCTTAGTAAAAGGCCACAGATATTTATGAGCAACATTTATTACTCTGGTTTTTGTACGTGTGAGATTGTGGTCCAGGCCCCAGTAAAACGAACAATCTAGCTGGTAAATTCTCTCAGCGAGCTGTAAACTAGGACTACAATGAGGAAGATCAGAGTTACTGCATTCATCAGTTTCTCAGTGAATTTTGTGACTTTATTTTTGGTGCTTAGAGTTTAATTTCTCGCTGAAGTAAAGCAGGGCATTGTAACAGTGCACAAACAAGAAGACCAAAACAATAGAAACCCTAACGCACCGACGGCCACCGCTACTCCATTGTAGCTTCCAAAGGCACTCTATTCTTCCCAGCCCACTTGATATCCTGCAGGTTGTGGCAGTACAATTCACAGGAAAAGCTTAGACATTGAGCTTGCACGCTTCTTGACTCCATTTTAAACCCTTTGTTCACACCAGGGTGGCATTTTTTCACACCACATGTGGCAGCTTTGACTCCTATCCAGCTTGTCGTATAGAATCAAAGTCTCTGTTTTTTTACATTCCCGGTGTTGTCTCCTGTGCCGCTGTATTCTTCATAGCTCCCAAAATATTACAAATCTTAATTTCATTCACAGTTTTTTAAAGCTTTGTAGGGTATGGGATGAGACAACTATACCTGCAGACTCAGATTTGGTTAAATCAAAGCTGTTTGCAGGGAAGGGGGAAGAGCTCTTTTTTCCTCCTTATTCTCTTTTTAAAAAACCTCAACACTGGCTATCAAAAATGATGTAGTGAACTTGATATATATTCAGTCAGCCTGATGTATGTTTTACTGAAAAGAGTTAAAATAATGTGTAATACTAATATGTTTAGATTTGTAAAAGATAGGAGTGTTCATAGTTTGATTCAGTATTAAAACATTGTTTGTTCATCTTAAGAGATGTGTACTTTTTTTTGTTGCATGCAGGCACGATCTGAGATGTTCTTTTCCCTACTTTTTCAAAGACACCCTTCCTCTGCAGTTTTGCTGGAAGTTTTATGTTCCATAATGTCAATAATAAATTCTACTTCAAACTAACTTATAAGAGAACAAAAACAGTCTACCAAATGGATATCCCTAAAATATACATTGTTTGAAAGTTTATTAGTAGAAGAGATATTGCTTAAATTCCTGTCATTCAGTGTAGCTAAAACGCCACTTGACTCCTTAAACAAATGCTTAAGTATATTTCTTATTAAGAAACTTTACGATGGATGGCAAGTGCAGTGTGACATGGCAACAATAACATTTGGATAAAAATTGTCACAGGAATTAAACTAACTTGTATTTTACACTTTTGGATATATTTTTAAATGATCAATGAAATTTAAATGGTTGTAGGATTTGAAAGAAACATTCTCAGTTTTATATATATTTATAAATCTTTATGTTCATTGTTACTGCTTCACTCAGCTGAAGATAATAGAATAATTTCTCCTTCCCACACATATGCTAGCCTGTGCATTGACATGACACCCTAATAAATATTTTGACTCGGGAGCTGTTGTTTGTTGCTATTTGTCAGGTGGTTAGAACCGTCTTTTGGCTGCTGCTCCCTTTGTGAACTAAAATATTAAAATGTATGCTTTCAATCTAGCAGTTTTCTTATTGTATTTTGATACGTTTTCTGACTGTTCATTCCTTCTTTAAGAGTATAGTATGAGATGTGCTTAATGCATACTGCTTATTCACCAAAATCTAACTAATTGCTTATGGTGTTTCTGAAATACTTGTATTATTTTTATGCTTGATTTTAACCATGTCATGAAATCATATTATATAAGAGAATAGTTCAGTAACATAGCCTATGGAAAGAGAAAATTTCGGTGTTCTTTTCTGGTTTAGAAAATATAATTAAGAATAACTTCACATGCATATTTTTATGCCCTTTCCTTACCATTTTTTTATGTAAGATTTGGTGTTAAGTTGTTAAATCATCTTAGTTGGTCTGATATATAGCAGCACTTGAATAAGAGAAAGTCCGTTCCAATTAATCTTTATTTTATATTTCAGTCTGAAATCTGAAAGGTATAAACTAACCCCTACTAATAATTTATTTTCAATTAGCAGCACAGTTTTATTAGCTCTGACTGCTAAGCAGTTTTTGTGCAAATTAAAAAGTACAAACTACATGAAAGCAAACATTTAACTCATGGTTGTTTGGGCTTCTTTCGTCTGTGATTTTCAAACAAGATAAACACTTGAAAAACACTTAGAATCTGTATCTAAAAATGTTTTATTTTGCATACTAAATTATATAACATGTATAGAAACATTCTTTGAGAAGATCAATGATTATTATCACTTGCATCAAAATGGGTTTTTAAAAAAGTTACCTATTGCTTAAAAAATTAATCTAAATTAACATTTCTATAGACAAAATGAGATACTGTTTACTCCTTTTGCCAAGTACGTTAGCAGTTTCTGCAGTTTAACTAGGTACACATATCCAGACATTCTGAATGCAATTTTAGATCATAAAAAAAATAGTTGTTATATGAAAACTGCAACAGTAAAAAAATAAATCCGTTCAGAATTTAATACAGTAATTTATGCTAAGCAATTCTTTTCCAAAGCAGGCTATAAGGAAACAAGCATAGAAAATACACATGCAAGCTTACCTATTTACTGTTTAAATATTAAAACAGTGACTCAGAAAAAAAAGTACACACGTTTAGCAGAAAGTTATTTTACTGTCACAGTTATCTACATCTAAACTTGATATCATACAGCATTTTTAGAAGACTCAAGTATGAATATCTCTGAAGCAATACAAGTTCAGTAAGTGTATCAAAATTAGTTTACCTACTTTCACAGCACATATTTACTGAAGAAATGGCATGATCTTATTGCATTTGTCATGACGCAGAAATATAGAATAATCATTTATCAATATCCATTCCAGAAAATCCCAACTTTTATTTCTTGGCATTTCTTACTTTTCCCCATGTTTCTTCAGACCCTCTTCACGTTAACGTTTCTTCTACTTCCAGAAAAGAAGGGTGGGGGGGAACCCAACAACAAAACCCCCCAAACAATCAGCAAAAGCATAATTGGTTTATATTGCCTTTCAGCTTGTGGCCTGTCCTCATATTATTAAATCAGATCATACATACTCCCCTAAAATTCAGCTTGGAGTAATCCTCTGCTACTTAAGGCTGGATGAAAAGAGTACTCATTGTGAATTATGTTTCATCTGTCACAATAACCTTCTTTATTCTTTAGTGCACCTCCCCTTTGCCTGCGGCAATTAGAGAAAATAGGTATGCCTTGAAGTATGAGATAGTGGTATCTCAAAAATATATATACTGATGTCATATACAGACAACGCTGGCTAAGCAACACCCTGAAGATCATATAAACCCTTTTTGATGCAATCCGAATTTTGTTAGAGCAGAGTAGAGGCAAGCATATTTTACAATGAGTAGGTGCTGATGCCTGTCACTAGGTTATTGTTTTTTGACAGGCAATGGTCAGAGAGTTTGCCATTCTGTTAAAAGAAGAGAAAAACCTTGCTTACCGACTGATTTCATGAATGTATCACTTTCCATGTTAGCTACAATCCTGCCTTTTTTATTCAAAGGTGTTGGAGCATCATTTTCGTCACTCTCTCCTGAAATTCCTAGAGTTCTGTTGAACTCTGACTGCACACTTCAGCTACGTTTTCTCAGCGGCTTAGAATAATTTTCATAATTTCTTGCTGCAGTTTGGATATTTATCTATATGGATTTCTAAATGAAATGCATCTTTAAAAAATAAGCTTGCCAGTGAATAGGAAAATGTTTGTACAATAGTACAGAGGAGTAAAAAGTATTTTAGAGCTCCTATGTTATCAGATATTACATTACCAAATTATTTGTCTTTGTATATCGAGGGGAAAAAAGGAGATAGGATTCTTTTTGGGTTTTAACCACCACTGTCAGGTTATTTTATCTATTACAATATCTGTCTTTCCTTACCACTATCTACTTTATTTGTATTTAACAACAACAACAAAAAGAAGTGCCATATTTGCTGGATTTTTTACTTTTTGAATTTACCTTGGAAGCTTTCCAAGTTCACTTTTCTCCCCCCTGTGTTATTTTTAAAGCCTTATGGTAGCAAACCTCCAGTCGGTATCTTGTTCTGAAACCCCTCACGATTCTGGGTTGTTCATACCGATTCAAAATCAGCCTCCCTTGCACTTTAAGAGGGCTGATGTTCAACTGGGAATGACTAAAAGAGAAAGCACCTTTAAAAAAAATTAAAAAAATAAAGTGCTAAATCAAGCAGATTGCAACAAAGAGATTCTGTTGTGAAGCTGGTCTAACGTTAGGAGACTGTATTAAGGTACCTAAGAAATGACTATACCACAAAAAACAATAATACTTGTGAATAAAGGAAGGGAGTTTGGCCCACTGCACAGGTTTGGGCACAAAAGTGCTTGCTAAGCTATCTATTTCACACATGCAACGACAGAAGGTTCGATATTCATTCGATCGATGACTGAAAAGGCACAATGGCAAAATCGGACGGACTTCTTTTCAAATACAGATCTCCGATGTCCCCCTACAGTCTGCAGTCGCACGGCTGGTGGTGTGGCACAGACGGAGCAAGGGTTACATCAAGGCTGTTCTCTGGACCGTGCAAACAGTCTAGACCAGTGACCTGCAGCATCATGCCCTTTGAAGAAGAGGCAAGTTCGGTCACGACGAAGAAAAATCAAGGCGTACCCCTTTTAACAATAGGGAGCAGCTCGTGGCTGCAAAGAGGTAAGCAGGGGTAAGCAAAAAAGGCATCTGCTTCCATGGTTACAGGCCAAGCATGGGAACCTTGCTTTTGAAGAGGGACGGTTCTCAGGCTCCCTCACAGGCTATGTCATGCATTATAAGCAAAAGCAGGTTGAGCTGAAATCCGCAGAGTTATTTCAGAGTAAAATGATACGCGAGCACATGGCTGTTAGCAAAAAAAAAGTCACATGACTGTTTAGAAGCAGGCTTGCACTGTTTCCGAATCGAGCCTTTCGTTTGGGGCATTTTCTTCTTTTCCCTTTTTTTTCCTTTTTTTTTTCTTTTCTGTTTTTTCAGCAAACTAAGAAAATTGGGAGAATGTTTATACAAAACAAACATTTGTTTGATACAGAAGATTCTGGCTGTTCTTCTTCTCTAAACTGAAAAAAGGTCAAGGGTCAATGTTTTTTCGTGACAGGGCCACAAATCCTTTTGTTAGCGTAGATTTAGCAAATGCCATTTAAAATAAGATTTCGCTTTTCTTTCTAAGTGCATATTATTATAAGTTTGACAGAGCATGAAAGTAATGAATTTCTATCTCTCTACAATAACTTTTTTGTTTCAATATTTTGCCAGTTATTTT
This sequence comes from Ibidorhyncha struthersii, assembly GCA_013398815.1. Classification (NCBI taxonomy): domain Eukaryota; kingdom Metazoa; phylum Chordata; class Aves; order Charadriiformes; family Charadriidae; genus Ibidorhyncha; species Ibidorhyncha struthersii. Next base: position 1,413,592 of record VZSZ01010259.1, on the reverse strand, counting down.
TCTTCCTTTTTTGGCTCTACGATGCTAATTTTTGAGATTTACACTCCCAGGCAAGACAATTAAAAATGCACACACAAAA
>VZSZ01010259.1:1266624-1413467 GCA_013398815.1 Ibidorhyncha struthersii | reverse complement strand
TTCAGGCTATAGGCAGTAAAAATGAGATCACTGAATATAAGCCAGTGGTGTAACCATTAATCTTTGAGAATCGTTATGTTTGTATTTTGTTTCTTTTTGCTTTGTTATTCCTTTAGCTGCAGCATATTACATTTCCTCTTAAACAATTAAAACGCATAGTGTATTTGCTCCAGCATAAGAGTGCCTGTTTTTTTTTTAATTGTGTTTATTAAATCTGTTTTGTGAAATTTTAAGTGTTTGTGGTAGTTTGTAAATACTGATGGCTTACTGGTTTTATTAGAAATTTACTGTTACAATGTTTGCTTTAGGATCGGTAGCTTCTGTTATATACTTAGTATATGTTGTTCTGTTTTATTACAAGCAACAGCATTTGTGTTCTTATTATCAGTATGAGATTAATTTTATTACAACTATTCTTGTTAAAACTGGGGGACACAAATATCTGGTGAAGTACTGAACAGAGTTTGAAGTTCCAGGAACACTAATAATTAGTCCGGTCATTTCCATCAGTACCATCAGTAATTTTTGCTGCTCTTTGCCTCTTGCAGGGTCCTGTGGTACTTGGTAGAATTTGTATTGCTATCCTATAAATGTAATTAATATTTATGAGTATATCAAGGGGACTAGTTTCTCAGGGTGTATTCTGAAGTTCCGTTGATCTATAGGACGGTTTGATTTAACTTTAGACTGGGGACTGCATATTCAAAATGAAATTATGTATGTGCACCAACTGTAAGTTGCCTCTAAATAGTCACTGGCTTTTTGAAAAAAGTTTTTGGCCTGCCCTGTACATTTATGGGCCAAAATTGTCTAAGAAAACAACAAAAAATACATAGAATAATATAAACATGCAATATAAGCAATTAAATATTAATAGCAAAATAGGAAACCCATTATCTTAAAATGGTCATGATCTGGATTCATTGGATTCGTTCTGGGTAATTTATATCCTGCATATTAACTTAGTTTTCAGATAGTCTTTGACATGATTGCAAATTGTACCTTTTCTCCAGAAGGTCCATTAACTAGTCCCATTAGCTTAAGACAAAAATATATCTGCTGATCTTTTGTGTAGGCTGTTACATGTAATAAGACATTTTGATATTCCTGCTGAACTATAGATGCATGTTAATCATGGCAGTCGTGTTCATATACTGACTGCAGTTTAGAAATTCATACACTGTGTGGAAGTGTTGTGCCTTAGGATTTATTTAGACTATGTGAGATTCTCTTTATTTTTGTTTGTTACCTTCAACAATAAATTAAAAGATTAAGTAATTAATCTTACCTGTATGGCATAAACAGTGCAAAAGACAGTGCTGTTGTATTTGGTATCCAAACACTGATTGAAATTCAGCAGTGCAATAGCAGCAATCACTTACTCTCATGCTAATAACATGTTAAGTTTTAATAAAAAATAAAAAAAGAGAGGGAGAAAGAGAGAGATTGGCTCCTGGAAGGAAGATTTTTAAAATAAAAGGCCTCCCTCTTGTTCGTTTTAATGTAACTGATAAAAAAGTCACGTCTAGATTCACAGCAGTCTGCACAGTGTACCAAGGGGAGGATCTGATCTTAATTATATTCATGATCATTTCTTGAAATAATTAGTCTTCTCCTGTAAGGAACATTGCAATGAAAGATGTATAAGACTTGGTGTTGAAGGGAAAATGTGCATCTCTATTAGCAATGAAAATATGATGGTGAAACTGTTAAGTTTTATTTCTGTTGCTGTTGCTGTAGTGTGGATTTTGCCATGTGTTGATGTGTTGCCCCAAAGTACATACACCCCTGACCCTCTTCTGTTGTTGACACTGAAGTTCTGAAAAGACATTGCCTTATACTGGGCTGTTGCTTGAGTGACGTGCCAGCTTTGCACCTAGTTATTTCAAGCTAAAGTTCAGGCTGCCACTCGGAGGCATTTTACTCTGTTAAAGCTGGTGATGACTATTAGGCTGATACTTCTCTTTTCCCCTTTGAGCCATTCATTTAGATGAAGGAGCAAATCATCTAAACATCTTATTCCCCTTCTTGAATACCAGGGCTATAAAGGCCTCAAGAAGCAACACTATCTTCTTACCTCCATTGCTATATAGAAGCCAGTTCAGCGTCTCTGAACAAAGGGAGTGCATCATTGGTCCTGAGAACAGGGAAGAGGAGGGCTTTCTTTATACTGGAGATGCCTCCTGGACACTGTGAAGTTTTGTGGAACTTATTCCTTTGTTTTCACAAGAGAGGTGGACAATAATTTAACACAGTATGCTTAGACAAGGTTCCTGTGTCATCAGTTTATTTCAGAGGAATTTTAGATTGAATTGCCCCCTTGAATTAAGGGAGGTACTAATCCCACCAGCATGGTTTATCTACCCTTTCTTCCCTCCATTTTTTCTTCCCTGAAGAAATACAAAGAATTATGGAAATCTGTTAAGATAGCTGACCTGATGTGGAACACCTAGCCTACGAAAACTTCAGCAATTGAGAAAAAGGTTTTATAACAGAGTTAGTTATTTCTAAAGTCTCTTGAGTCACTCATGTAAGCCTCTTCAAAAAAAAGTGTCAGCTCTATCATAGTATATGGAATGAAAACAAAGCAAATATACTCTGAAGAGACCGTGATCCTCTTGCTCGGTGAAGATAAGGGTTCTGCAGTTTGGTACCATCTTTAAGTAATTTGTACACTGACACCTTATTATGATATGAAACAATGTTCTAAGTCATTATTTCAAGGACAGGAGTTTATCATGTTGCACATCCTAATAATCTACTGGATAAAGTAAAGGCAGCAAAAACCAGAAGAGAGCCCAGGTTTTAGTCTGGTGATACACAAGGAATTATAGTTATCTGAAATTTGAATGAAAAGATACCTTTTTAATTCCAGGTTTCTAAACGTGCTGCCAGCTTTAATCCCCACCAAAAATCCCTTGGTTTTCTTCTCCGGGTTTATCCTTTTCTACATTTCCTTAATGACAGAGAATATTCAAGCCTGACTCTGGACTTGCTAAGAGCAAGGACTTAGAGAAGCCCATTTGGCAAAGACTCATCAAAGCTTAAAACTGTGTTGGTTTGAATTTTGGTAGTATGTGAAAATCTCTAGGCTTTTCCCCTCAAAACCAAGGTAGGTGAGTTAAGACAGTAACAGTTACAGTTATTTGCTGTAGGTACTATATGTGGATTTGCTGTGTTATAAACTTGGGAATGATTAACTGTATCCACTTCATTTTAAAATACAAAACAAATTAAATCTCTCTGGCTCTTGAATATTCTTCTTGGTCTATAAACACCACCACAAAAAGCATTAGAAATCTACTCCTTATTCTGGTATCCTTCCAAATGCTTTGAATATGAATAACAGATGCAGGATGAACTGAGTCAAATGACCAGAAAAACATATTTTCTCACTCGATGGCATAGTTTGATGATGTGTTGTCCTTGAAATGGAAGTTAGTATGATTCCAGGAGCATCTGAAGTATATGAATTTCATTCCAGTACTGTCATTTTCTAAGCCTCTGATATTGATAAGCAGAAGTCCCTTTAATGGTTATGTTCCCTTTATAGAAAAGGAAGCTTTAGCATTACTGAAATAATGTTAATCTGAAATAACCTGGTATTTCTTGTAGCTTTTTAACAGAGACATGCAGAACAACAGCAATAACAGCTTTGTTCTTATGTAGACCCTGACTAATTTAATAACACAATCTTTGTGATGTGATCCTATGGCAAAAATATTTCCTGCAAAGAGCTGGTCATGCCGAACAGTCATAGAATCATAGAACAGTTTGGGTTGGAAGGTACCTTAAAGATCATCTTGTTCCAAGTCCCCTGCCATAGGCAGGGACACCTCCCACCAGACCAGGTTGCTCAAAGCCCCATCCAACCTGGCCTTGAACACTTCCAGGTACAGGGCATCCACAGCTTCTCTGGGCAACCTGTTCCAGTGCCTAACACCCTCATCATAAAAATATTCATAGAATCATAGAATTGTCTAGGTTGGAAGAGACCCTTGGGATCAACGAGTCCAGCCATCTACCCTACTCTACAAAGTTCTCCCCTACACCATATCCGCCAACACCACATCTAAACATCTCTTAAACACATCCAGGGATGGTGACTCAACCACCTCCCTGGGCAGTCTATTCCAATGCCCAACCCCCCTTTCTGTGAAAAATTCTTTCCTAATGTTCAGTCTAAACCTACCCTGTTGGAGCTTGAAACCATTCCCTCTTGTTCTACCCCCTTTCAGTTTAAAACCACTATCCCTTGTCCTATCACTACAGGACCTAATAAAAAGTCTCTCTCCATCTTTCTTACAAACTTCTTCAAGTACTGAAAGGCCACAATAAGGTCTCCCTGCAGCCTTCTCTTCTCCACGCTGAACAATGCCGATTCTCTCAGTCTTTCTTCGTAGGAGAGGTGTTGTAACGCCCTGATAATTTTCATGGCCCTCCTCTGGACCTGTTCCAACAGGTCCATGTCTTTCCTGTGCTGAGGGTCCTGGAGCTGGATGCATTACTCCAGCTGGGATATCACCAGGGTGGAGTAGAAGAAAAGAGTCACTTTCCTAGACGTGCTGGCCACGCTTCTTTTTATGCAGCCCAGGATATGATTGGCTTTCTGGGCTGCAAGAAGATGCATCATCCTAATGTAGAAAACAATTTTTTTCTAAAAAATGGTTCCTTTTGCCTTTCTAATATTGTCAGAAGAGCATCACAAGAGTTCCTTCTTAGGCAAAATGTACCACCTTCTCACCATTTGCCTCCTCTTGTATGCTATGTAATGATTTATGGAAAATCAAACAGGACTTATGAGGGAACAGAGTGTGTCTAAGCTACTGTTGGTCTTGGGTTTAAAATATTGTGCTGTCTGGGGAGTGACTATGATTTGTTTCTTATTTCATTTCTTCCAAAGAGATAGTCATGAAAGAGGGAGTTCTCAGGATAAATATTGTCTATTTTATACACAGATATGCCTTTGGTAGAATTATTACATCCTGTTTCAGAAACAGGTGTGGAAATTTCCCCTGTTTGTATCTGTTGAAAAGCTCTGGAAGTTTTACATCAGTGACAAGAAAGAATTCTGAAGAAATTTGTAATACTTAAATACTGTTTGAACCTAGCAGTATGTGAAAGAATATGTAGCAGAATTCAAAATGAGAACAATATTTTCAAAAAAAGAGAAACTTTGAAAAGGTCAGCATATGTGCTTAACAAATGCTACTGTCGAGGACCTGTTTATGAGAGTTCTGGCCTAAGAAAATAGAGTTTTCATGCAGAATGGAAAATCTGATGATTTTTGGTTTATGAGGGGCATGATGGGTGATAGTTTGACATTAAAAAAAATATCTGAAATTACATCCTGAAAAAAGTCTTTCATATTTCTGTGAAACAACATACCTTTGATCATGCTGTGACTGGGATTTGGGGTCTGAATGTGTGTTGTGTGAGAATCATAATGCTATTTCTTCACTTATTACATCTGACTACGTGATCTCACTTTTAGGTTGCAGTGTTTAAAAATTTTAAACAAATATCTTTTCCCCACAATCTTATTTGAATTTCCTCAAGGTGATATTGAAGTCCATCTGTTCTTTATTCATGTAAAAAGATAATTCAAGAAATGCTCTTGTGGGCAAGACCAATGGTCCATCTATCCTGGTGCTTATTCTATGACAGTGGCAACAGGGTATGCAATTTATGGAGAGCACATGGGCCTTTTTTCTTTCTGTGGTCTGTTTCACTTGTCCTCCCTTGGCATCCATTGTTTTTGGATTTGTGATGTTAGGGGGGACATCCCTACCTGTACCCTTCAATAACTGTTTATGGACCTCCATGAATTTGTCCTTGAGCCTGAATTATCTGGAAGTATTTTTGGTATTGTGGTTCAGGGAATGAAGTTGTTAGGTGTTTGCATTTATGAGAGTTACCCTGACTTCTGGTTTCTGAGCACCAAGTAGGGTGAAAAGTGTTCATAATGACTTGTGCTATGGTAAATAACTCAGTTTTGACTTGTCCATGTTTGTGTCTTCAGTAATATTCCAAATATTCTGTAATTTGTATTTAGCTTGGGATTGACAGTTGTTTGGATGAAAACCTTCCCCAGTTATCCCCTCTCAAGGAATTTTGTCCCAACACTTGTGTCACAGAAAGAATTGTTCACATGTTTGCATGTAAACAGGATTGGTCAGATGTGAAGACGACCTTCATGAGTATGTATTGGCCAAAACTGAAACCCCTGAGATATTCAGTCCAGCCTGTTACCTGCTGCAAAACCTCTGGTATAAACCTATTTGTCTGTACTAGCATTTCCCTCAGAAAGCATTGAAACACTGGTATAGTGGTAACATTTTTTTCATTGTGTAGCTCGTATTTGGAGGATTCAAGGTAAATTCTTAAGATTCAGCAATAGTCAATTTTTAAATATTAATCCACTGTGAGACCACAGAGTATGGTAACTGCACCGATTTGTCTATGAAGGTGAGGGAGAGTATCGACTTCCTTCTGATTTTAATTTGTTCTTTATGAAGCAAAATTCTGTAATTGTTCCATTGGAGAAGAAGATGATAGAAATATGTATTTGTGCTTGCTTGTTTGATTTTAGTTTTTATCTTTTACTATTCAAATGTCTCAAGCTTCTTGCTTAGAAGATGTAGTTAAGGAGCTTTGACGGAGAAGGTTTGCCAAAAAGCACCCTACCTACTTTCCCAAGTCTACATCCTTTTACTTATGATTGATCAAAATTCAGGCTCTTGTTTTCAATTCTGAACTTTCACAATCTGATTTCCTAAAATACCTTTTGCTCTTTCTCATGTTCTAGTCTAGAATATCAATTGTCAAACTGTAATCCTGCCAAATCATTACACAAGTGCTTGATTTTTGAGGGGAAATTGTGCTACTTCTAGTTACTGTGGGTTTTAAAGGTGTGTTAGAAGAGCTAGTTTCAATATGCAGCTCAAAAGTACTGTCAATTTGGAATAATCCAGAGAAAACTTTGCAGCTTGGAGACTGTGAGGAATAGAAACAGGATGAAAGTCTGAAAACATGAAGTTATATCTGTGGTTATGATTGCTTCTGCTATTATCTGATATCTTGTGATTTTTAAAAAGGAAATGAAGGAGCTGATTATATTAATAAACCACAAAATAAGCTGTTCAGTTGATCCAGAATAGATCTGTCCAGCTGAGGTGTTTGTTTAGACGTGGTAAGTGAAGAGTATTTCTAGGGCACAACAGATTTCATCCATTCAGAATCTCTGAAAATAGATCAGATGAATCATGCTGTAAAGTGTCTCTCTAATTATAAAAGGGGCCTGTGGTGACTAGCTCAGAGCTTACCTAGCTTAAAGCTAGGTAAGATGAATTTCATCCAAAATGACGGAGACAACAATGTGATATGTCCACGTTTATGCCATTTCAAAATGTATCAAGTTAGACCTTTCAGGTAGTGAAATAAAATTAATGCCTCCGTGTGAGGCACTGCAACAACCTCCCCAGGAATACTGCCTAACATTCAGAGCACTCAGGTGCAGGAAGCATGAACTTAGTTGTAAAAAACAGAGAAAGGCTAGTAAAATGAATAGCGGGAAGGGAGAGATTATTGTGAGGATACTAAAAGCTTTATTTCCTCTTCAATAAAATAAAGGCCAAGAGAAAAGGTACATTGTGGGGAAAAAAGAACTGCAAGCAAAGGAGAACAATCATTTAATCTGGAGAACAGAGCTGGGACAGAAATAACTGGCAGAAAATCAGACTGAAAGGTAGACGATTTCTACCCATCAAAGCAGTAGCGTTCTGGAGAAGCCTCCCAATAAGTTGCTCAGGTTTTGTTTGTCCACACAAAGCAAGGTGGAAAATGATACATTTATGAAAGGGAATGTGAAACATGATTGCCTCTGATAGTGGAAGCCCGGACTTGATATGCCACCACTTTGATCCTAGGAGGGGATGTGTATGCATGGCTGCACTTATTGAAGTGAAAGTAATTATGCTGTAGATATGCCTATACTATCAACGTGAATATGTTGTAGTGTTTCTTTAAACTTGTAATTAATACTAATTGAGCTCTCAGAAACTAAAGTGTTCCTTGTTTAAAAATACTGTGCATTTGCTGAATGTAACAAGTTTACTAACTTATCCCACTTCTTGAAAAACTCCATGTTAACGAAAGCAAAGCACTAAATAGGATCTGCTGATAACAAACAGCTCAGAGGATCTCTTACTGCTTAAACTAAGCATATTTTGCCAGAATACTGCTTCTGCTACATGTGTTTATATATTTATACAATATGTTTACATTATTTATTGTACTAAAAATGTGATTATATACTAAAACTTTTCCTAATAAATTCTACTAAACACAACTTTGTGTTTGCTGTGAAGATGTTAGTACCAGTGAGAAAAATTATAGGTTTGGTGCATAAATCCAAGTTATACGTTTTCTAATAATCTATAAAGAGAAAAAAGAATTTGCAGGTGCTGAATTTTCAGCAGGTGCTGAAATTCAGTCTAAAAAATACTTTATAAAAGTAATACAATCCTGACTTTATTTGTGTACATAGCTCAGCACACAATTGAACGTGCAGCCAGCAAGGGAGTGCCCCCAGGTTATAACATGACGAAAGGTTGTGGGGTCCGCGTGAGAGAAGATGGCAGGGGAGTGACATAATTTGCTTTCTTTGTGGCCTGCTCCCTGCCTGCGTCCGCCGCATCCCTTGGAGAAGCGGGGTCTGAGGGCAGGCCCCGTGCTGGCCCACTGTTGGGACGGGCCGAGCGCGGGGTCAGGCACGCCGCCTTGCGGTACCGGCTTCTTTTGTTGGTATATGACAATTCCTGTAAAGTTGTTAACCTGTTGAATTTTATCACGGCTTGAAAAACAAGGTTCCTAGTTTTTTTTTTTGTCTGTATATTTTGTAATTATGGGGTATAACATTACTTCTTTCTTTGAAACTGAGTTAATTTTAAAATAGCCAGGTGAAACTCTGTGAAAGCTAGTTTATTGCGCGGGTCCTATATCCTTGTTCTGATGCCCTGCGTCTCTTCCAGGGGTGCAGCCGCCTTCCCATTCTGCAGCGGGACCGTGTTTGCCACTTCACCAGCCGCAGGTAAGCCTTGAGACCATCACCCAACTTTTTGGTTGCCAAGTCACCATGACCAACCTCTGGCACACGGTACTGTGGGCAGTGCTGCTGCTCTCCGTCCCATGGCAGCTTTGCCAGGATGGAGTTAGGACACACTCCCTTTGCGTTTGAAGTGGCTCCCGAGGAGCGAAGTCATGGTGCTTATCCTCACGGCACATGGCTGCCGGGGTGCGGGGCTGGCCGTAGGCAGCAGCTGGGGCCACAGCCCCCTCCATCAGCCCCAGGCCAGGCCAGGCGGGTGTCCCTCATGCCGAGGCCCAGACACTGGCCCCGCAGCAAGGCCAGGCTTGGCTCTGCTGTGAGGGAGGCAGGGTCAGGCCGGCTGCAGTGGCCAGCGCCCACAGCCCAAGCCCAACTGAGGTGGTGGCAGCAGGACCCCGAGGCTTGCTCTGGTGGGGATGTAGCTCAGCACCGGCAATGCCAGAACTGGGTCTGAAATCCCAGCGCCATTAAATTTGATGGGAGTTTTGTCATTGTTGTCTTCACGCAGATGAAAATTTCCCCGTGAGTTTCTAAGGAAGGTTAAGTGGCCACCCTCTCACTTGCGGGAAGGCTGGGATCATCTTGGTGTGATTCAAAATATTTCGCCTTACAGATGTGACTAATTACTTCATGCCTTTCACGGAGAGTGATAGGGTTTCAAATCAGAATGTGCCATTGGACCATGTAGTTAAACTCTTTTAACTTTTTATATTTTGTGCCGTTATTCCCTTGTGTTTTGTCATTGAAGCAGGGAAGGACATATTTTTAATTTAATCCACTATTTATCTTCTTCATAGCAAAAGTGATTAATTCCTGAAACAAACTGTCAAAAATTGTGCCTTTTACCTGATTTAAATTTGACTACCTTCAGCTTTGAGTCATAGTTTTCTGCTGGAACTTATAGATGGCAGTTGTTTTCCTATAATCACTGCTAAATATTTGTTCAAGTCAGCTAAAATAGATCTGATATCTTTTAAGACTTTCTCTGTAACACATGTTCTCCAGTATTCAGTTTTTGTTGCTCTTCCTTCACCTCTGTCTATTTTTCCCATGTCCTTTTCAAAATATACAGGAATATCTGAACATTACTGTAGGATTATTACTGATGCTGCAGCTGGAGGAAAAAGCAGTTGTAACTTCTACTTTTCTGGCCCTTTGAATGTCACAGGGTTGTGCTAAGCTCTTTATGCTGGGACTTTACATTGCATGGTGGATCCCTGAGCTTACCACGTCCACTTCAACAATGACTCATTCAATTTGTCTTTCTGATCTAAGGATGGATTTTGAGTGCATGATTATTCACACAGGTTTGCATTCTCCACTTAAAACCATTTTAGCTAGGTTCATACTAAAAATTACCTTACTTTTCCTCTTCCTCCAGACGATAGGAATAACTTACTTTTATGGTAGATTCTGCTCATACTTCCAACTGATGTGAATGTGCAATCTCAGAAGACTATCAAGCCATAATGAAAAGTTTATGAAAGGGTCTTTTGAATTATACTATATCTAGAGATTGTCTTCAGTTCAAATGACATTGATTTGTGATGCCAGTCATCTAGTACACATCCATGTAAATGAGACTTCCATTTTTGGTTTATGTAGAGGAGCTGGATATGAAAAGTGAAATATTTAGGAATATTAGCTGTAAGTGTGAAGAACACGTATGGCTGGCTGCTTAACGTTGAATCAGTAGAAAGTAGTCATATCACTGTATTCTTGAAAAGCGTGTTTCAGCTGGAGCAGGTAATAGAGGCCTAGCTTTTCTATGAAATAAATTGAGTTTCATTGCAATGAAACTGCTAAAGCCAGACCTGATGGAAACACTCTTTGGCTTTCCTTAACTTTCTCCTCTCTCTTCCCAGAGGCTTCACAATCATAATTTCTTTCCCTCCTGCTTATGTTTCCTCCTTTTACTGTGAATCTTTTGTTAGGTCTTGGTTCCTTTCATTTTTCTATGTGTCTAAGATCAGTTTCTTTTTTACTGTCCTTGTTTTCTCTCAAGCTTCTGTTTGTCCATAAATTCTAGGTAATTTTTTTTTGCTGTATTTTTGCGATCTTTTCTTTGCATCACTGTACATTTTCTTTTTTTTTTTTTGCATATCTGGAGAAAATTTTGCTCTACTTTATCTTTCTACCTAAAAACTAAAAATCATGAAATGAAAAAGTATCTGAAACTGTGCTTGTAGGATAGTGGAAACCAGCTGTCCAAACAGACTGTGTATTTGGTCATAAATTTATTGAAAGATGAGTGTGTTTTATTAATAAGACTGTGCATTTTTGATATTTTCTTTGCAGTTGGCACAGACCTGAATATAAACCCACTTAATCATTCTGAATACTAATATTAGTAGAATAGGTGTGAAGTCCTTTATTTATAATACATGACATTTTCTTCTGGAAAATTTCAAAAATAAGGAGAAATTAAAGAAATAAAAGACAAACAATAATCTTTTGTCTAGAATCTATGGATAAGTTGCTCCTAAAGATGGATATCCAACAGAGCAGTCCCCATTCAGCAGACTACATTATTTTTACTGTACCTGGACTGAAAAAATTTTTCATACTTTTATCAGTAGAAGCAACTGTTAGCTCCCACATTAAAGGTAATTTAGCCTACATGTAATATAGCATGTGCTGCCTGCAATATTTTTGCTGTAGATGATACCCTGATTTTTTCATAAGTCAAGAAGTTTGCACACTGTATATTTTTGTCAAACAATTATGCACAAGATGTTTTCCATTTGTTTCCCTTCTTTGGAGTCCTTTAGCAATTTTAATTATTAGAATATATTGTAAAAGGTTAAGTTTATTATGCAATTGAAAGTTACCCAGTCATTTGTCTTTGGGAATTATTCTTGGAAAAAGACAATGACTGGAAATAACACCCATATTTCCCAAATTTGACAAAATTACAGTATACTGAAAAAATAACAATATGGGATGATACATGTTTTTTTAAAAACCTTATGGGATACACTGATCAAAGATGAGCTTAGCTGTTAGTAGTAAACTTTATCCTCCAATTTGTCATTAAACAGAAGGAAACTGGAACAGCTCTACATGTTGGAAAAAAACAGCATTTCCCTATTACGGAAAAACCCAAATATAAAGAATGCCATTGTTTGCTGCACATGTGGCAACCAGTCTGGTTTATATTAAGTTGAAGTTACTGCCATCTGGTGGGGAGAATAGTATTATATCACTACAGCTGGAAGCAATTCTGTTAGGGTTACTTAGTATGTATATGCATATTGTGTGTGCCTGTGTGTGTGTGTACGTATATGCACCTATATAGAGACAGATATTGATATATCTATATATAATGTTTGCATTTGGGTTTTAAAAGAATTTGGAAATATTCAATGATACAGAATAGCCTGTTGAATCAGAGATTAGTCAAGGGTATAAAAATGCATGAAAGAAAATAAGGAAAACATAAGAGTGCAAAATGTATGCTGTGGTACTGCCAGTGCACCCACATGTCTGGCCTAGATTAACACAGATAGTCATGTACAAACCATGTCCCTAGAAGATCCCTTTGTACTTTGCAAAGCTGGAGATGTTACATTTTGTGCAGTGTTTTGTGTAGCACTTCCTATTTAGAGATGACCACTAATTATTGCTGCAAAAACATCTGGGCTAATACTGCCTTAGTGCTCCATTCTCTACTTAGATTTTCTCTTTAGTGCAGCAAGTTTGCTCCTTCTTGAATCTTGACATATACTTGTGTTAACTGTTGTCTGATTCTTGAAGGATCAGCCCAATAGGAATAGATTTGTACAAGAAGTGCATCAGGGGAGTCTGTGTGGGATCTTACACATATAGCATTAATTAGGTTGTTTTCTCAAGGAGCTAACACTCATGTTAAATGTAACAGTGCAGTGAATGATAGGCAAAGAGGTAATAGAAGAGAGATTCAGTTGTGGAAGATGGTGTCAGATACCTATCTTTAGTAATAAATTGCTCAGTAACCATATGAGGATAATAACTGGTATCCACAACTTGTCCTTTTTTCATTGTTGTAGTCCCTGAAGACTCCAAACAAGATCAGGTCTGCTTTATGTACAAATACTAAATAGGCTTTGTCCTTGTTGTATGCTGTGTTTTCTACTGGTAGAGAACAGTAGAAGTGGTCCTTTGCTCTTAATCTGCAGAGTAAATTGCCATTTTCTCTATTAAGAAGGCATGTCTTACTAGGCTTGTATCAAAAGTGTATTTTTAACTGGCATCTTCCCATGCTAAGAGTCAAAGAAAAGTTCAGGGGATCCAAGAGTCTCACGGGGTGCATAGTGGCACGATCAAATTTGCAGCACTGCTGTGTTTTCCTAAACCCTCTAGCTGCATGCTTAACCTCTAATGGCAGCCCAGCTTTTATCAGTGTGCAAGTGCTGAGGTTGTCTGAGGTAAGGCTAGAGGAGGCTTCAGCATTGCTCAGGCTTGATTGCCTCCAGGCCCTCAGTGGCACATGGTTAATGATGAACACTAGGCCCAGGACTTCAGTGGAGTTGAGGCCCCTGGACTCTGAGTCCTGCTAATTTCAGGTCACGGAGGAGGCTAGCTTCAGGCCCTTGTGAACATCATACTTTATGCTGAACTGGACAAGCAGAAGTCAGTGGCAGAGTAACATTACATTCCCCTTTAAAGGGATAACTAAATGCTGTCATCCTGTACTGTCTTACAAGAGGTATATTATTCTGATGATATTTCCCCATTGTACTGGGAGGGGGGGCATTTTTCTGCTGTGGAAATTTTGCTTTGGTGTGCTGTCTAATGTTGTAGTCTACAGCAACATTTTATTACTTTGGCTGCTTACTGGCCTCAACAGTGACATCCCAAAGAGGCCTGCTGAATGTTTGTCTGATTGCATGTTACATTCCTGTAGACCAGCTAGCTTGAATTGGAGGAGCTCACTTGGTTGATAACATTTGGGGTTCTGCTTCTTATATAGGTAGAATTTCCGTTCCTGTCCTATACAGAGCAGCTTATGAGATTCTTGGTTTATATATTTACAAAGTGCTTGGACAAGTCTGGTTTGTGTGGAAGCCATATCCTTCTTGCTCTCACAGTCATGAAAACTCTGTTTTGAAAACAACAGGTGAAGGGACCCTACAATTATATGTATTCCTCCATCCATTAAGCAAAATACCTAATGATACTGACTTTCTGTACATCTCTCAGATGTTACTGAATGGGTTAAGCTTGGTTGCAATAAAAGGTATTTCTCATGTCTAATTTTTCTTGTTTATTTTTTTTTAAATTCTTTTTCACTTGGTTGGGTTTTGCTGCCTGTCGTAGCTTTTTGTTTGTATTTTGTCTTCTTCCTTTTTCTGAACTCTCTAGGAGTCGGAATCCTGCCCAGATAGTATCTTTCAAAAGGAAAACCGTTGACCTTGTAATCCTGTCATTCTGCTTTTAAGACTACATTACACACGCAGGTGTCTGATTTCTTCATAGGTTTTAGAGGAAGTACTTTTTCATGACTTTGCAATGTAGTTGCCTAATTGTTTTTCAAGGAGACAGACACTTTTCTCACAGTAAGACTCTTACTGGAAAGCTTTAACAGTAAGAGTTAGAGCATTGGGTGGTACATGACCATATATCAAGGAAGTGCCTCAAACTCAGGCTCACGGCTTGAACCATACAGTGCAAAGAGCTCTATCTGACTCAGTCTAGTTTGCACAAGACAGAAAAGTGGAATAGCTTTCAGAAGGAAAATAATCCCTGATTCTCTCTTCCAGCCTTCAGCTCTCAACATAAAGTTTACTTTTGCTGTATGACAGAAGTACCTAAGTTGATTAGCTTTTGATTACAAAACTGGCTGCTTTTTCTTTTCACTGCTGCTGATAAAATGACCAGCAGTTAACCGTTCTTTGAAATCCTGGTGGCACTGAGATGCAAGCTTTCTGGAATATCTTTTTCTTTTTGTCTGTTTGCATGTCTTTTTTTTCCCCCCCTCTCTTTCTTTCCCCCTCTTCCCCCCACTTCCCATATAGCTTCACCTATTTATTTATAATCCCTTGGGATTAATAAGCAGTTTGATGGATAGAAGGTCGCTGCTGCCTGTGCTTAGGATAACTGAACTGTAAGAGAAGCTTTTGTAGTGAAAGATGACATAATGCAAGACAAGGTTAGAAGGATGTGTCCTCTGAAACAAAAATGACCATCTTCTAGACACTCTGTTAAGATGAGATAGAGTTTAATATTATATGATATGAATTACACATTAGAGTGTGTCTCTCAAATTTAAGTCTCTCATATTTCAACTTTTTAAATCAAAATTAATTATAGGCATGTCCTTACTCAATAAGAAATTGATACAGAAATGAGTGAGTCCAGCTCTTTGACTTCATTATGCAGGAAATCAGAACAGAGGATCATAGTGATCCCAGCTAGCTTTGAAAACCTATGAGGATGCGCCTCTCCAGGAACAATCCGCTAGATGTGATATTTGTATTTGATATTTGAATTTCCATCCTTGGAAGTGTTCAGGACTTGACTACACAAACTGCTGAGGAAGCTGGTCTTAGACCTGCTTTGAGCAGGTTATTGGATCAGATGACTTCCAGACATGCCTTCCAAGCTCATTTATTCTGTGATTCTGTGATATGAAATCTAGGCTTCTAAAGATAAGATGTTCCCAAATAATAGAGATTTCCGTACAAGATCCTACTTCTTATCTTGAAGGTTACTTTAAAAAAAATGGCCTTAATTTTGAGGTAGAAAACCACTCTAATGAACTCGGTTTATGCACACTGGAACTTTTCATCACCTTCATTGTTTGTCTCCTCAGCCTTTCTAAGGACTGCATGGGGTGGTGGGAGCCACTTCCTATGGAAATTCAAGTGGAAGGCACAATTCTTTTATGTGGCTTTGTCTGACACAAACATAGAACTATGTGTATGCATTTATTAAAACGATAAAATAAAAGAAACCTTATCAAAACATTATATTTTACACTTAATTTCCCCCTTAGGGAAAGAGGAAATGAACCAACTATGACAGACACCACTAGCTCTTAATGGACTACTGAGTGTACTGTGATAAGCTGGTGTTAAAGGCAGTAAAAAGGTTATATCACTAATAGAATACTAAATATACGTAATGGTGCTTTATTTGCTTTTTAAAGCAAAATAATTTATATATTTTATAACTTTCAGACTCCCAGTACTGTGTCTTTAAATTCTGTGTGTTAGAAATCTGAAGATCAGTAAAACGCAAACGATACTTTCTGAAATTCTTGTGCCGTCATCTCTGGTTTAGAGGGAACACCCTCTCTCTGGGGTAGAAAAGTAATTTAGTCTAGGACACTTAGCAACTTTGGCTGCTCTTGGACATGTATCTCAAATAAAACAAACTTTTATGAACTTCATACGGTTCTTATTCCTATGTAGTGGGGGAACTTCAAAACTCAAGTTATTCAGAAGTGTTGGTTAGCTGAATTCAAGGACCACTTTCTAAGTTGACATCATGTTTGCTACAGATGTGGTTAGATTACATTTTGGGAAAAATCAGTTTTAGTAATGTGCCATGACGTTGATATTCCTTCTCTTGGTATGTTGTCCTTCCCATTTAGAGAGGGATGCACAACTGGCCACAAGAAAGCTGAGCTATCATATCTTTGAATTTAGTCTTGACTGATAATAAGCAAAGAAAACCCAATGAGTTGTGTAGTGCTTAATTTACGTATAACATAATTTGATCAGCTACAATACGAATATCTTTTGCAGTCAGTAGCCAAGATAGATAGATAACTGAGATACAATTATTCAGTATTTTGTTATCATTCACTTTTTAGATTAATCATGCCACAAATACAGAGCCAGTTTGGCTCCACGTCTTTAAACCTCAGATTTCAGTGCTGTATTAATGTAGTTGTATAAATTATAAAACCATCTTAAGTCCACAAACAGATTAGCTACTTTCATGCTGCATAGAGCTTTAGCTAGTAAACCCTGTATGCACCCAACAAGCTCCATGCAGAGGTAACTTGAATGTCCCTACCTCACTTTTCCTGGATGAGGAACACAGAAAATATATGCAGAGATAAGTCCAACAGGTATTATCAGTTTGGATTCAATGTCAACTGTCCCAAACCCACAGTGCATCTATTTGCAGTCACTATCACTTCCTCCTGCTCCATTTCCAAAAGGTCTTATTAGGCCAGGTGTAGCAAACATGCGAGCACTGAGAGGCAGCGCTGGTAAACTCCAAAAGATCAGACTTCACTGCAATGCCTTTTCTCTGCACTCCCCAAACAGCACAGGAGCACTCAATAACTTGAGCACAGCACTGAACCCACGCTGGCAGGGTCTGTTTGAAGTGGATGGTGCCTGGCCCTCCAGGAAGCAAAGGCTCAGAGCAGCACTGTACTGTGATGGATGCAGAGCTTTGCTGCGTCACAGCCAACTGTGTGGAGCTACATCTCAGTCCTGGCATTCTCTCTAAAACTGTCTGTATTACCTCTCCACTATTCCCCTTCCCTCCTCTTCCCCTCCAGCTTCCCAGTTCCCCCCAGTTTCTGGGGAATCCAGGCTCCTGCTGCCTTGGACAACAGAGAACTGATGACGCTGCAGTGAGGAGGTAACTGAGTGGCTATAGTAATGCAGCATAATAATAAAATCCCTATCTTTTTAATATCTATTATTGTTAGATGATTGACTTTAATTTTGCCTGATTTTTAGTTTTCTATCTCAATCTAGAATGGTCTTTATGCTTTGTATCAATATTTCGTTTATGTACTGCTTTAAAATTGCTGAACAGAAGATGTAGGATTGCTTGTAACATCTGTTACGCAGGTTATATTAAAGCAGGGCCTATACTTTCATTTTTCTGGGCTCTTACTTCTCTTCAGATTACTTAACTGCTTAGTGGTGTTCAGAATGAGAATTGCCTCAACGAGCATTTAAAATATTCAAGCTTTACTTTCTCTTATGATTTGCGTTGTTTTGTTAGAGAGTTTTTAAATCTTCTGCCCCCATGATGGAGCAAATGTAAGAGTTCTCTGGAATGGAGTTTAAAAAGAAATCAAAGGGAGTTAGACACCTTGTTTGGAGTGTGTCTGATGTGTTGGATTCACAGCTGCATGTGCATCTGCTCAGCGAGGGGGCTGGGGGCAGGGGGAGGGTCTGGATCCCTCAACACCAGCTATTGCTTCCCATCTGAGATCCCCACAGCATGGCAGCACATCTCCCTTGTTTGCATAAGCCCTGTACTTATTCCCCAGAAAGAAATTAATCTCTGTTTAGAAGGGCTGACTGGTGCCCTGGAGAGCTGGGTCCTCTTCCTGTGCCTGTCACACCACTCAGGTCACGTATATACTGTATATACGTAATTCTGCTTAGATGGACCCCTATCATTTGTTCCTTATTTCCAGAGTACTTAAGGGAGGTACTCATGGCTTCCAGCGTAGCACCTAGGAACTCTCACAACTCTAGGAAAAAACAGGGGAGATGTGCTTTGAATGTACAGAAACAGGTACTTTGAAAAACATCAGTCTGTAAGAAGTTTGTTTTCTGTACCCCAAATAAACTGACCTTGATAATTTTCTGCCTGTTAAACTGAAATAATGCTAATGGCACCTTTCCACACGATGGTCTCATGTATGTATGTGTTGTGTTTTTTTAGCTAAAGTGATGAAGGTTTGTGGAGTACTTGGACAGTATTGCATTTGCCAAATAAACAGCCTTTCAGAAATTAATGATGTCATGTTAAGTTTTAGGTGATCTGAAAAGTACCTTCATTAAAGGAGAGAAAATGTTGAGTAATAAGACCAAAAGGATGTGCTGAAAGGCTACTTAGACAAGGACAATTGTCCTTTCTGAGCATTGAGTGACGTCTGTTCAGATTATAAATTATGCATTGTCAAATAAAGGCTGTTTTGTAATGAGAATATAAACCAAGACTTGCTGTTCAGGCTTTTTTTTGGTTTTAATGTGCTTTCATAGTAGAATGTCTGTACATATATATTACCACCTGTACATACCAAATAACAAAACCTCGTATTTTGAAGCTACTTTGAGGCTACGAAGTTGAGCACCAGAAGATAGCCTATAAATACATGCATACACACATCTGGAAATAAATATGTAATGCATTTTTAATTTTTTTTAATGCATTGAATATTTCAATGCGCAACAATTTTTCTTCTCGTGGGTCCTATATTGTCACTCAACCTTGGATACATGTTCTAAATGTTCTGTGTACACAAATATTGTTCCAAGATCCTTTGGAGTCAGTGCTTTTGGTCAACAATTCTAAGCAGGCTTCTTTTTGAGACTCTTTTTAGACAAATAGTGGTTGAATATAATGTCAGGTGAAAATCTGGGAGAAAACAAATGTGTTGGTTGTTTTGTTGGGGTTTTCTGTAGAGCTTTCGAGTCTTCCAGGAAGGTTCTGTTCCTTACTGAAAGGTTTAGTATTTTGATTTCTGAATAATTTTTAAAATTTTGTGACTTAATTCAGCTCAGCGTAGTTGTAGTACAATGGATGTCAGTAGAATGGCATAGTGAAAGGCATTATTAATTTAATTTTAAAGTGGTGTTTTCAAAGTCAACATGATTATGCATATATATGCTGTAACACCAGGGCACTATTAAATATCTACAAATAAATGCCTCATCCACTGGTATATACCAGACATACCATTGTCTTATTTCAGAATGATCCATGTAAATTATTATTGACATGGCATTCCAACGCTGAATAACCAAAACAGAGACTGACACACAAAATAGGTCATGAAGAAAAATGAGGAACCATTAACAGAGTTAGACATCAGGTGAAAAACTGAGAAATTTTATAGCCAAGGTAAGGTGAAAATTGCTAACTGGCTATGTAACTGATGTGCCAAAGTGTGTGAGCTATTGATCTTTCCCTCCTTCATTTCATTCACAAAAAGGTCATAGTGCAGAAAGAACACGACATTTTGATTATTTTTCTGATTTTTCTGAAGAGCTGTTTTCATGGAAGACAACTGAATTTACAAATCTGAAGGCATACAGGCTTAAAAGCAATCTAAATAAGAATTAAGTGTAGATGGAAGAGGATATATAGCTGAACACAGGTTAGCATTATAAGCAGTCTGATCATCCATGTGGTACAGCTCTTCTCACATTTTTAGTAGTAATAGTAAATAAAAATTCTGAAGTAAAACCAGCCATTTTGCTCAGAGAGGCCGTGGTGTGAGACTGAGAAAGCGATAGCAGGCCAAAACATCACATAGTTAAAGGTGCTTTTACACTTGTTACTCCCTAGCACGATGGGAAGCATGGGAAGTAACACGATAATGCTTGCTCCAGAGTTTACTAATGCAGACTGTCAGCATAGACCACTCTGGAGATCACACCAGTGAGACCATGCCTTAGCATGTGACCAGGGAGATAAAAAGGAGGACAGCATGAACTCTTCAGCTAGGAATATTATCTTTGCAGCAAAAAACTTGGATGGATTCGAGCATACAGGTTTGTCAAAGCCAGAGAAGAATGCCTTGACATAATCGAGAAGTGATATTTTGGGAACGTGGGAGAGGCAGTTGACTGAGGATGCAGGTGGGAAAGGCCATACATATGTCTGATGACATAAAGAAAGAGTATCCTGCCAATGAAGATGTAGACAGAAATTCATGGATCCTATCAGTGAAGGCCAGATGTTAAAGGTTTTAGAAAGATTGAAAAGCATTTTATGGAAGGGACTTTTGTGAGAAAAAGTCTCAAAATTTTGTTTTAGCCATACCCAGCTTAGGTTGATGGCCAGATGTTCATAGAGAGATAACAGAAAGGTAGTATGAGTTTAATTGGGGTAAAAGAATGTTACTTCTGAAAGATTAAATAGAATGGGGGATGGCATGAGTATGTGAGTTGTAATCTGGCTGTCTCCATGTAAACTCTACAGAGATGAAGTGTTGTGTATGTTTGCTTTTCCACTGATGTGAGTGACATCTAGTTCATTTTTGATTGATCTGCTTGGAAGCCAGGTGGAGTTTGAGAGGCATCTAATAAAAATGGATTCATCAATACATGTTGTATAAACTAAGAAGTATTTACACTGACTAAAAAAATCCCCTCCTTAATGTTAGAAAGACTAGACAAGACCATTGGAGTAAAACTGCCTCCTTGAAGAGTAGATGCCATTACAAAAGAAATTCTGAATAACTGCTAATGAGAAAAGACATGAGACTGTTTTTAAACCTTATGGTATTTTTGCATTTTGCTTCGCAATCATCTTCATTCAGAGCTGTTGGGGAATGGTACAGGCAGTGAGATGTGGGTCAGTACTCTGTGGCAGTTTGAAGGAAGAACAGACCAGGTAAGTAGCAATCTGATTTATAAGTCATTTTGTGTTTTCATGTAGATAGCCAGTCATGGTCAGAATAGAAGAATTGCCTGATACTGACATTTATTCAGTCCTTTCAAATGAAGTACAAAANTTTTTTTTTTTTTTTTTTTTTTTTTTTTTTTTTCCAGATGATGTTAGTGTAAATGTTAGGGAAGTGTTGCTTCAGCAAAACTAATTTTCCAGATCTGAGCTCTGTTGGCCCTGGTTATTGGAAGTTCATACCAGATATCCACAAAAAGCACAAGAATTCAGTGTTTTATAAGAAATTAGTTAGTATTCACCTAGCTGCATTATGATTCATTTAACTATATTTGAAAACTTTGAAGGTGAGGCTCATAGACCAGTACCAAACTTTGAATCTTGTTCATCTGTATTAAACATAAATAAACTATATATAAGCAATTGGTCTCACTTTCTTTTTTTTCCTCTTCCCCCACCAAATAATGATGGCAAAATATCTGGTTCTGGCAAGAATGGGAAGATTACTTTGTTCCTTGTTATTGCTTGGCTATCCAATTCATTCTCAATGTCTAACCAAGTATGATATTCCACTGTAGCAATGTAAATAAGTCTCAGCTGCTTCATTGACATTTTGTGTTCCTTACATTTAAACAGCTTTTCAGTATAGTACCTTAGAAATAACTGAAGTCAATTTATGCATGTATCCTCACATAACTGTTCAGAAAGTAACTGAAGTAGCTAAGGCTATGATCTGCTTTTATAGCCTCTGTTTGGTTTACGGGGGTCTGTTTAAAGCAGTGGGCAGTGCCAGCCAGGATGCTGTCTGAACTTAGTAATTATGGGGAAGTTGGCTCTCTAAGGGAAGTAGTGCAAAGACCGTGTTGAAGAGGCAGTACAAACTGTGAAGAGTCAATATAAGGTGTCAGTTGTACATAAAAGCTTTTTTTTAATTTGTTGTGTTACTGTGCTGTGATATGATACACATTTTAGTGGGGTCACTTGCATCCTAGAGACTGGTCTTGGCATTGGTTATTGCAGAAGTCAGCCAGCTGCCGTCACCTGCAGTAAGAAAGAGGAAAAGACTCTTGGCTGTTCTGCGTGTGGGCATTAAGGGCAAAAATACAGAGACTGACTGAGTGAGTGGCAGCTGTATTCTGGATCACTGCATTTTTTGAATATTGTATTATTCCAGTTTTAGTTTTCATCTGTTCTCCATCCTTTGTCTCCTCAACTTTTTTCATATATGTAGATGACAAAGGTTGCCCAGAGGGGCTTTGGAAACATATCTCTGGTCATCTGAAGCTGAGTGTATTTAAGCTTTGAGGATACAGTGTTTAAAGTGGGCAGGAAGAGTGCTGAAGAGGCAGAACTAAAATTGAAAAAGGATACTTCACTCAAATCAAACATAGTGAAAACTTGAAACAGCAATAATGACAATCATGGGAAAACTGCTGTTTGGAAATGAACAGCAGCCTGGATAACCAGGAGTAGAAACTGAAATGTAGAAACTGCATGAGATTAGAAACAAGGTAGACCTGAGGCAGAAATTCATTGTAATGAGGGAAATAAAAGAGACAGACCATCAACTCTTGATACAAATGTTCTTAAAAGCTTCTCAGAGCACTCTGGCAGTTTGCTGTGTGCTCCATCTTCCAGACTTTCAGTGCAGGCTGGGGGTTGCCTATTTTGATTACTTAAGTAATTAAATTTGGGGATTTCCCCCCCCCCCCTCTATTTATATTAATCTATAGGACAGAATTACCAGTCTCATTTTATCAATGTACAGAAAAGGCAGAAAAAGAGAGAGACCAAGGCCAAGGCCAAGATCTTCAAAAGTACCCAACTTCCACAAGAAATGTTTTTGGTACCTGTCTGGTTTTGTGGATCTGTGGCCCAGGGGTTAGCTCATAGCTGATAAAGTGATCTGGGCTGGTGCGAGGAATTTGGTCTACATCTGCTGTTTCAAGGCTGGTAACCATTAAGACCTCTTTTTGAGTTTTTGTTGTGCTAATAATCAATATTCCTATAAAATTAGTTTCAAAATGTTGTGATTGCTGTGTCATAATTGTAGCCATTTAGTTTGGCAATTGTTTTCTAAATGGATTTCACTAATTTATACATTAGAAATTTTGGCTAAAGAATTGATTCAAGAATATGTCCAGGCATGAACACAGAAAAGATTCCAAATGGATAGAATCAGTTTTCAAAAAGCATGCTCTGATCTTTGCATGTTCCTAACACTGTCCACCTCAAATGAATTATTATTTTTTTACAAGACAGTGTAATGTTATTCATGATGAAACAGGTGGAACTACCTGACTTTTCAATAGAAAGTTGTGTAATGTAGACAGCTTTTTTATTGTTTTGGGGAATAAAGAGCAACTTTGCCACACCTTTATTGTC
Source organism: Ibidorhyncha struthersii (assembly GCA_013398815.1). Classification (NCBI taxonomy): domain Eukaryota; kingdom Metazoa; phylum Chordata; class Aves; order Charadriiformes; family Charadriidae; genus Ibidorhyncha; species Ibidorhyncha struthersii. The sequence goes on along the minus strand of VZSZ01010259.1, from coordinate 1,389,658 downwards.
CATGCAAAACACATTTTTAAACTGTTAAACGAACACCTGAATCCACTTTAAATTCAGCATGGGCCCCTTTACAATAATGATGCCTTAATATTTTAAGTTTCCTAGGGCAATTTCTCCTGAAGTGTGATCATTATGGATAATAGAGATAATTATGAAATTTGTTATATTTGAAACACTAACTTGTTGCATGTAATGGTTATTAAAATATCTTCTGTAGTATACATTAATTGTAGGGATGAGTGACATTACACACCTAATAGCTATTTAGCTGCGTTTCCTAACAAGAGATGTAACCTTCTGAAAAGGAATTGCAGAATTCTAGTTTTCTTTGTTCATAAATTTGGTTTCCTAGAGCAACACAGCAGAATTACTACAGCTGTATTGGTGCCGTACTATGTTCCAGTTAGTCTGTCTTTAATGAGGAGCGAAGGAAGGATTGAGGTAGTGTGATGACACTCACTGTGCAGCAGACTCTAGTAACTGCTGAGGCCTTTATCTAACACTTTAATCTTCATTCTCCAGCCCAAAGCCTGCAGAGCCATCTCTGGTATGCAATGTTTCAACCAGATATATGAACTGCAAGCCTTCATCCAAACATTTTAGTGCAGAGACAAAAACAGGTGCAATTAAATCAAATGCATACTTTAAACTAAAATGTACATTTCCGAAACTGCACAGCACAGACTGTGTTAAGTGTACATACTTTACCGTGTAGCATTTATAATAAAATAACATACTATATAATGTCTGTATGTCTGCACTGTGCAGAAGATAGATAGACTTTTGCTTTCAGATGTGTGCATTTGGCTTATCAAATGTAAGAAAAACGTCTTCTTAAGACAAATATGTCCCTGCTTGCCTTTTGAAAAATACTCACTGAAGGCATGAAAGGGTACAGAGAATGTTTTCCCAGCATAAACAAATTTCTCGTTACATAACTTATTTGGCTTCAAGAGTCAAGCAAGCTGTTTGGTTCTATACTGGGATTTTGAACCTGCCAACTCTGACGGCTTCACATAATCATTTAACTGTTGTTCGGTGGTATTACAGCAAACCCCTCTGCTTAGTTTACTTTAACCTTGTCCTCCAGGTGTGATTCAAACAATGCTTCCTCTTCAAACATGTATCTGTCAGAAAGTAGTATGAAAGCCAATATGTCTATGGTCCAACAGAATTAGTTAAATGTATCGTTGTTACAAGTGAGAAATAAGTAAGATTTTGAGATTACGAATAAAGAGACCAAAAGGAAAAGAGAATTTCAGGCTCTTCTGTGCAGAGATTTGTGAGGTTTTGTTTTGTCAATATAACATAAAAATATTACTGAAAACTACATAAAAATTTTATAATTATTTGTACATGAATTCAGATATTTTTCTGCTGATTACTCTAAATGTTTTATTTTGTATTCTGAAGAATGCAGGTACCATCCTTTCATAATCAGTGCTTCACTGAAATACTTCTTATGTGTGCTATTGGGTGGGTGAAGGAGTGACTTTTTATGCTGTGGCAAAATTTCCCTTTGTTGTTTGTTAGGGTGTTGGGGTGAGGGTTTTTTTTACTTTTGTATTTAAAAGGTGCTGTAAACAGGATTTTATTTGCAATTGTGTTATATACAGTCATAAAAATATTCTAGACAGCTTGCTATAGATCTCAGATAAATGTTCCCTTATTTATATGTATTTTACAACACCCTGAAATGTGATTTACTTTCAGCTCTTTCGAACACTAAAGAAATGAGCATGCTAATCTCATTGTTTTAACATTTCCCATTTTTTAATTAACATATTTAAGCTCTTCGCCATAATTTTACTACTTCTAGATCATTTTATAAAACTGTCGGTCAGTATCCTCATCAGCACTGTTCAGTACCTCTGATATGTAAAACAATTGGAGACCAAGCCCTTGAACTTACTTTACAATAAACACAGGGAAAAATCCTCATCAGCCAAAAGTCTTTTTTTTTGTTGGTTTTTCTTTTTTCCCCAGTTTTAAACTGACCAGGCTCTTCCCACATGGGTGTGCCTCTAAATCTCTTCCAAATTAAAGACAGAAATATAAAAAAAAGTATGCAAACAATAGCAAGAAAAGGGCATTTTATTTATCCCTTCTTGATTTTTACTCATGAGATTTCTTAAGTGTGGCCTTCAAATCTTCTATGAGAAAGAAACGTGCTCAGATACACAGCCTGCTTTCTCAAGTGACCTGGATTATTTGCAGTTTTAAATGTAATTGTTTAACAATCGAACACTGGTTCCTAATCTTCCTTGAAGATTTCATCTTTGGAGGGAGCCTGATTAGAAGCATATTTTACCTCTTCAGTTTGTTCCCCCAATTCTGAGCAAAAAATATAAATTGTAATTCAGCCTGCTTTTAGAACTTCTGATCTCTAAACACATAGCTTTTTCCCATGCTCTAAACTGGTCCTTCAAAACCTGTTCCTCACCCATTCGGTGCCTATGTTGCCTGTCCTATAATTATGTTTTTAAATAAAAATAATTATCTTGTAATAACGATAGGAATGAAAATAAGACCTATTCCAAACTGTATAAATCTGAGCACGTCTTACAGTTTGTTATGTATGAAACTCATTAATGAGATTGTAAATTAAATTTAGGAGTATTGGTTTAATCTAACCGTAATTTCTCATTGCGACTAACGTCAAGGTATGAAATTGGTTGCAGTATTCCCACTATATATATATGTGTGTATTTGTCTGTAGGCACACCTACATGGCAACTGGCATACTTTCATGGCAACCAAAGGTTTCCAAGGCTTTGAAATACTGTTGTTTGGGTTTTTTCCTCCTCGAATATGATATGATCAGATCCTGTAATAGTGAAGAACAGCAGTGAGAAACAGAAGCCTTAGAAAATGTTGATGAGCATGTAACAGAATGGGCAAGATTTACTTCCTTACCATGATCACAATGATTTTCCAGGCTGGTATATAAGTGGAGTTTTAGAAGACTGTTGTGCAGTTGCCACTAGTTAAGAATAAAATCACTCAAGATGCAGAATAGTCTCAAATATTATTCTAAACCCTTCAAGTGGTGTAGCACTAGCTACAATAATACAGTGTACATAATGGGCATTATATTATTGCAACTTTTTAACAGAAAGTGCCTAGAGATGACAAAACAGATTGGTGTTTTTTAATGAAAGTGAATACAGTTAATCTGTGTATACTTTCATTGACAAGGTTCTGCACTTAGGAGTACAGCACAGATGGTATACGCAATGAATACTTATGTCTGACTGTAATTGATCCTATCAACAATGACATACCTTTAACTGGGTTTTATCACTTTACGTCACATATGGTTAATTAAGTAAGAAGGGCCCAAATACACTAAGGAGATTTTTATGTTTATACTTAGGAAAACAGTCTAGACAGGTGTTAATGTAAATGAAGTTAGTACTTGTCAAAGGTGAAATTCTCCATATGTAGCCCTGCTTCAGTCTCCAAATAAATATAATTTGGCTACGTCTACATTAGCAAGTAGTAAGGAGCAATAGGACCTGATCTGCAGAGTGAAACAGTTGGTGCTGAGGATCCCGCTTCCCCACACGAGAGATCTGGGGGAGCAGGGAGGTTGCTTCAGACTGGCTCTGTTCTGGTCCCACTGACTGAATAACCAGAAGTGACTGGAGGACACTACTAGATGCAGTCTTGGAGGGCATCATTTGGTTTAGATTCATTCCTTGTATTTAGTACCTTGCTGCGTATTTCGGGAGCTCTCCTTTTTTTATCCATAAAACAAAGCTTGCTCTTCATTTCCAACATCCTTCAAGTTCAATTACAAGAGATTTGCTTCCTTAGATAATCCCTCTTAGCATGCTTCCTGATTAGCTATCACAGTCATTAATTGTCTTTCACTATATGTAGATGTCTGCCCCATGACAATGTAGTAGAGTATCATGTAGTAGTGTTTGTGTTAAATTATTTTTTTGCATGTGCATGTATTTGGATTGGCCTTTAGTTGGGGAGTCTGTCTCTTGTAAAAATACTGTTGGAAAATTACACATCCTAAATTCTTTCCTGTAATGGACTGTGCTTTCCATTGTGAAACACACCTTCCCTTTGCTTTCTCCAACATGGAAAATGACGATGACAAAACAGAACTTGATGTGGTTCCAGTGTTGGTCCTGGAAGTCTCCATAGGTATGAATTCTTTATATCAGCTCTAATCTTGGTATTCTACCTTACTTTTTGCTCTACTTTTGAAATGTCCTGCAGTAGATTTACCTTCGAGTCACTGAATGTGTAGTTCTATGTATATATCAGAATGCAGTGGCCAACAGTGGGTGCCCCGGAAGCAAATATCAATCTTTTCTGAGATGCACCTGCACTAAATGCTCTTGGGGGTTAAGTGACTGCTAAATTATATATTTTTCTTGGCTGATGGTTCTTCCAAAACAATTATTCCTACAAGGATTCTTTTTTTTTTTTAAAAAGGAAAATTATTCAGACCCTTTTAGACCTCAGATGTTACCATTCTAGAAAGAAGTCTCATGCCACCCAGCCCTTTTCTTTAACAACAAGGTGGGGTTTTATTTTCTTTTTTTCTGGTGGTCAGCATTTTTTTTGCCTCTGGTAGGTTCTCCCTGCTTCCAGAGTAAAATCTATTTTCCATCTCTTTTTATCCTTAGCCCAGTTGTATGTTCTAAAGGAGATCTCTGTTTCACCTCATGTGATTTTTATCAGCTTCTCCCACTTGAAAACATTGCAGCTGCTTAAAAGCTTTCATTTGTCACTGCTGAAACACTCACTTTGTGGATGTCATGCCTAAACTTTCCCATCATCCCAGGTGGCTGTGTAATTTCCATGCTTTGATTAGCATCATCAGTTTTGGAAGCAGAAATGTTGATGTCATTCTTAAGTTAACATCATCTTAGTTGTGATAACCATTAGCCCGCTACCAACATTTGACTGGTCCAATATTTCTTTGAACGTTATCAACTTTATACATTGATATGAAAAAGACGTGCTAAAAATTATTTTACTAACACCTTGAATTTAACAGTCTGCTTATTTATAAAGTGAAAACAGACATGGCTGCTTGGTATGAAACTAATTAGAATTGCGTTCAGTTCTTAAATATATCATATCAAAAGCATTATAATTTAGGACAATCAAGATTATTGTGTAACATGGGATCCCGTGTATACTAGACAGCATCAAACAGTAACTGAATAAAATAACCAAACTCCTGCCATGCTTTAAGAAACTGACATTAAGTAATTATGATAATGAGTCTTGTCATGGAAGGTTTTTTTTCCCCCAAGATAATTTATTTTTTAAACTAATTTAATATGTTGAAAAGTAGTTGGATGTGTATTTCTCTTTAACTTAAAGAGTAGCTTAAACGTCACAGAACACTGGCACATGATTTAGAAATAAAAGTAAGCCCAACAAATGGAATAGGTACCTAAAGGCATATTTTGACTCCTGCTTATTGTAGACTGTTTTAGATTTAACTTCTATTTCCATTTGTGTTTTTATGCTTCAAATTGATGCAAGTTCTATTTTCCTGTTTCTCTGTAAAAATATCTGCCATTTTGTAAAAGCTTGTTGTAATATTGCATATATATAGTAAAAGAAGAGCAAGTACAACAACCTTATAAAATGGACTGAAGTAAATATAGTATCAGCATTAATTTCCAGGTTTAGTAGGATGTTTCAATATATTCAGATATTTTTCAGATAGCTTTTAATCAATTCTTAACTGGACTACTCACATACTGTAAAGTACGTACTAAAGTATCTTGCTAAATCAGAGTTTAAATTAAAAGGTTTTGGAAGCCTGTTAGTAAGTCCTGAGCTCAAAGTATTTCAGAACAACAACAAAGTCCTATATTCTGGAAAACACTTCCTTTAAGTCGCATTAATGTAAGGCCCATCCTGCTGTGCTTTGTTCCCATTGAAGAAGTAGTGTGTCTCCACTGTAGGTTTCCAAATAACTTAAGCAACGATATCAGCCAGTACCCTCAGTATAGTATAACATTATTTCTGAAAGGAAGGTTTATGTATACTCATAAGAGGTGGGGGGTGCAGGGGTGGTGGTGGTGGAAATCACTATTCTGTAAGATATTTTGTTGTTCATGAGTAGCAAATTTACTCTCTACAAGCATTTTAGCAGATAGCATAAAGAAACTAAGAAAATGTTATCAAATTTGAAACCAATCATCACTGACACCAATCATACTACAAGATTTTCTTCACAGTGCTTATGAAGATACAAATGGTGAAATACACTGCAAAAGGAGAGTCTGGAACAGGAGCATCAGCTTTCAAGTGAAAAGCTAAATCTGGTGAGGTCATTAATAAGTAGAACAAAAACAATAAACTTATTTGTCTATTAAGCATGTATTATGATTTATTTGATACAATTTGATACTTGCATTTCTTTGGCTCAAGTTAGAAAGAAAGGAAATCTAGGAATTACATCAATTTTTAAAATAAAAAAGGTTGGATCAAGCAGTCTGGTTAATCTTAAATACTCTTCAATGCATCTTTTAAAATGTTGTTGATCTGAAATTTACAAAATCATGAATTTTTCTTTGTCATATTTTCTGGTTTGCCCATTCTGTTCCAGTAAAGATAGAAATATTTTCCCAGTATCGTATGTATGTGTTAATAAATAGATAACTGATAGAAAAATAGGGGAATATTTTTATATATTCTCATGAAATTGCACGGCAGTTCGCTTTTATATATTTTTGTATAAAAAAATCTCCTACCTAATTATTAAGGGATTCACATTGATTGAAGTGAGAATATTCTTTGAAGAACAGATAAAGAAAAGAAACAAGTAAATAAAAACATTAGGAAGAAATATTAACATATGTGGTTATTGCTCATCAATTCTGTCTAGAGTAAAGAAAGAAACTGATTGCATGTAGAAATCTAAACCATTTGGTTAAGTATGAAATACTAACTGCTTAGCAGGCCAAGAGAAGGGCAATAGAAAGCTTCAAAGCTAAAATAACCTTTGCAAGCATCTTACCCTTATTCCACCAACAAATATTTTTTAAGGTCATTTTAATGTCAATTTAAATTGCTAAAAATATAAAAAAACAAACCCAAAATAAAAACCCCAAACACAAAAACCTCTGACTAACAGTAACTGGTTAGGGTAAAATGAGATTCTCCTCAAACCTTTAACATGAAATATCATCATATTTAGGAAAGAAATTTTTGTAAAAATTCACGCCTTTACTCTCAGGCTCCTCATTCATAAGCTTCTTCACCATTCCAGCATATCTTCACCTTGAGTCATTGTACCTTGCTTACATTTCCCACCTTGTTCTTGCATGTATTATGGCCCCTTTTTTACTCTGCATTCTACTCTGTGGATAACTTCCATTAACAAGAATGATACTTCTATGCAGCAAAAACTTACAATCTCTTTGAAGTACTTTTAAACTCACTGTTGCACAGTCCCCACCAAAATGCATAAACTCATTGCAAATGTTGAACTGCCATTTACTGCAATGTCTGACAATTCTTTGAGCTATTAATTCTAAAGTGGTCGGTTTTATAGCTTTGTGATTCCCTGGGAATAAAATTAAATTACACAAGGAAACCGAAAAGCCAAATAAACAAAACTTTTCTCTTTTTCAGTTTCACCACTGTAATTTGAAATTACTTGGGATTTTTTTAGTCTTTTTTTCTGTTCTGTGACCTAGTGATTATAATCAGCTATTAAGCCTACTTGGCTATGGCCTACAGCGATGGTCCTCCAGGGTCTTCATTACTAGGCTTTCCAGGGCAACTTCAGCGTGTCTGCCACCATGCTGAAAGAGTACACCTTCTGATGAGTAATAAACTCTCAACCCCTGTTTATAAAACTTACCTGGGATTCCATCAGTCCTGGTAATGCTGCTTGTATATTTTCCAAACAGTGAACTAACAAAATTTGGCCGATAGCAATAAAAAAGGAGTTCTGTAACAATGAATACCGAGGTAGATTCTCCTTGATAATAAGCAAACCCCTCCTCTGCCAGCTGCTTGCTAGTTTGAGAAGTAGTTTGAGAAGGAGCTGGTTCGTGGACTTCAGCACAAGAAAAGTAATATATAAATCATATATAGTTGATTAAATCCCTAAGGCTGCAGCCTAAGCACATTTTTTTTTTTTGTATGAAGAGAAGTAATTTCTGCTACAATACTAGTATTTCAGTCATATGGGATTCTTATTCTTTAAGTTTACTTGAAATAGCTTCTTCCAGACTACCATAGTCTTCTGTCCTTTTGTTTAAATACCAAAATGAAGACTAATACAATGCAGTACTCAGTATAGGAAAGAACACAGTAATGATACATTTGGAAACTGAAATTACAGTTATTTCTTTTTGTTCACTTCCCCTCCTTCCTCTCTATTTACCCTCCGATCCCTGTTATAGTAAACTGTTTATTGTTAGGTATAAAATAAAACAGTTAGTGTTTATGGATTAAATATAAATTTGAGTGAGCAACAACATCAATAAAAGTTTAGAAATTCACACTTAAATATATTAGGGTTTACGTAAAATGTGAAAAATATCTTTTAAAGATACTATTGGAAGAAGGGTCCCAGAAGTGTTTAGCGTTGTTACCTTTGTATTGTTGAACCCCGTTTGGTAAAACCATCACAGAACTACTTTTTTTTTTTTTTTTTAATATTGATTGTTTTCACGCAGAGTGGTTTTGGTGGAGGAAATACTATTTTATTTTTTTAGGTTTTCTGGACATTCCAAAGACATTTATCTAATTTCAAAACTCAAGTACAAATGAACCATTGAGACTGTTCCATATGAATGTTGTGACTCACAAAGTAATGAGAAATGTTACATTAGTTTTAGAACTAAAACATTGCTTTTATTTGTGATTCTGCATTTAGTTGACTTTCTGTTTCATCTTCAATTATAAACCATGTTTGTAGAGCTTTAAGAACTTGACTGAAAAACTTTTCTTTGGGTGAAAAGCTAACATTAAAGCTCTAGTGCTTGGAATGAAGTTGCCTTTTCCCCCCAAATTTTGAAAAAGAAAACTTTGTGTATTAATTCTGTATTAGCTCAGGATATTATTTAGCGTTTCTATAATCCACAAAGATATTTATGAACATTGATTTTTTTGTTTGGTTGGTTTTTTTACTGCCTGAAGGATTTCTTCCTGTTCACTATGTTGAATAACCATTGGTGGCAATGAAAGTTCCGGTCATAAATCAAGAGAATGACAGACTTTAGTCTCATGGTGTTGCCGAGCTGTTAAAATACTGGAATATCAGAATTGTCTTTTCTTCACTAGGTACACGTCTGGTACTGCAAACAAGTGTTTTTTTAGAGAATCAAGGGTAGAATATGATCTTCCTAGAGCTGTCTTTGCAGTTGCACTATTGCAAATTGTTATTGACCAATGCTCTTAATATGCTGACCATCATTACATGTTGCGACGATCTGTTTTTCAAACCAGTGTAAAAATGTCCAAAGTTGGGTTTAGTCATATTTGGACATCTTGGGAGGGAAAGGCAGATCCTAACCGGTTGTTCACTTACAGCACAGGTATCTTAGCCCTTTTCAATGTTCAGCTGAAACAGTTAGTCTGGATTTACTCCCCAGGCTGAAGTGCAAACAGATGAGTAAGGCAGGAGAGGAAGAGAAAGACAGTTTTTTAGCTTGACCTGTATACTTCCATGAACTACTTTCTCTCTTCTCTTAATTTTAGTTGGCTGTGTTTGATAACCAAAGAATGTGGATCATCCTGCTGGTAGGAAATATAAGCCACTCTCATAGTTATATGCTACAGAAATGATATTGTGCTAGTAAAACTAGTGTTATATATTTTTATTAAATCAGTGCCCATGAACTCTTTCTTAGTAAATCCTCATGGAATTCTTTTAGTTTGTTTCTTCCCAGAGAAATTAACCATGAGTTATCATTGGAGGGTTATGTGCTAGAATGAATATTGAATTCATAACAGTTATTAAAAATGTTTCATCTATTGATTTTAAAGGAATAACCTTTATAGCAACATTTCTGAAGTTTAAAATTCATGATTGCTATGGGTTTACTTATTGATTTAGTTGCTGACCTTCAAAATATCATTAAAAACAGTTCTATTAGGAGGGTATTACTCTGCAGTAATCAAGGTGTCATTTGGGCTTGGTTCTTACTTTTACTGATGGGGTTTTTTAAAGTTTTAACTTCACAATCTGATCTTTTTATACATGACGCTGCCATCAAGTGGCTATTGAGTAAAACCTCTGTGTTATCTGTCTTTAAATGTTAGACTTGTTTTTAATTAGCAGCTTTGCTTGCAAGGAGGAAATACCCTGTACTTGCTAACTGACAAAAAAAATATCAGTTTATTGCTCTCTGGACCAGATTTGTAGAGGTAGATGATCAAAGATACTTTGAAAGATGCTTTAAAAGAAGTAGATTTCAGTAACATCAAATTGTGTTGGCATTGATTTTCACATCAGATTCACCAGGCATTAGGAACCCCTCTAGTCACCTGGTGAACTATTATAAGTGTCCACTTGCATTTTCAGGCGCCTTAATATGCAGGTAAATCTTCCCTTTTAATGTTCAATTTTAATCCATTCTACAAGAATTCAACAATACAGATATAGACAATAGACTTGGGCAAGGATTTTAAGATGCTGAATCTAAGAGGCCAGAATTAACACGGATCCTAAAATTCAAGAAATTTTCCCTTGAATCAAGAATCTGATGAATAAGTAAAACAATATCTTTATGACAGCCCAACAATTGTATCTCTTAAAGTAGACAAAACCTTAAGATTTTCAGCTTTTGGGGAGGTAAAGCCAACACCCCAGAGACAAATGACCATTTGTGGTTCCTCACAACCCAAATATTGGCATTCATCAACAATTCTCAGTTCACTTCCAGCAGTATGGGGCTGTTAACCAATTTTAGATAAATAATGATAAACACCCCCATTCTCCTGAAGATCATTTGCCTTCTTTCACCCTCTAGAAATGATAATAGAAAATCATGTGCACATTTGCATATGTATTTACTGTGTTTGAATTAAAGCTGCAAACAGCTCTGATTCACTAATAACTGATGAAAGTGTCTCATTATTGAGCTACAAAACCTTCAACAAATTAATGGAAATTGCAAATCACCTTGAAAATTGCAGGCTCTTTAGTCCTATATTCAGTGCTGAGAAAACTGCATAAATAGCCTTGTTGCTTAACTCTTTCTTTTGAAAAAATAGCATTCTTACATTTTTAAAAAGCATGGCTTACTAATTAAGGCATGGCTAAGTAATATCTTCATTTTTTTCTGTGCTTTTTTTTCTGTACATGATCATTAAACCGTGTGTTACTATTTTTGGTTCCTTCCCTTTTTTATAATATTTAGAATCACAGATTCTCTGCCTCTGATGCTAAACGAATATTTCGGGCACTTTTCTGTCATGCCCCAAATTATAGTACAAGGTTTAGCATGTGCTGGTTCTTTTCTGTAATGAGATAATGAATTTTTAAATACATACACCTGTGATATTTTCCTCAAAAATTGTAGCTTATTTAGAAGAAAATATTTCATGAAAAGGAAAACAACAACCCCACACTATGTATTTGTTTGTTCACTATTTGTTTGTTTTTTACTGTTTCTGCATAACTCTGAATCCAAAACTGGTGCATGTCACTTGTCATGAAGAAAGATGTATGGGAGCTGATCTCCAGCTGGTATAAAATTCCATACCCTCATTGTCATGGAAATCCACTCTAGCAGAGTATCAGATGCATTCCTTTAAAAGGTAGAGTGATTTCTACAAAGTGCTAGATTCTCTTATATCCCACAATTCCACTTTACAGCTGCATCTCTGAGGTAAACCAGATTGATTTAAGGGAACGTATTTCAGCTTAACACAGATTTGAAATAAAAATCAATGGTTTGTAATTTTGTCTATTTTTGCTAATGTTTGAGTCATCATTAAGCTTGTGATGAGTATTTTATTATAGTTTTCTGTATTCAATGGATTTTTTTAAAAAAAATTATAAGGCACAGCAGACAATCTTTTTACCTGTAAAGCTTCACATAGCATTTATGCTAGTGCAGTGTAACTATGGAGGAACAGAATTTGCACTCAAAGACATTTTTCTGCTGTATTTGAAGTCACTTTGGTTATAGGAACACTAAAAGTATTTGTGTGCTGACACGCCCTCTAGGTATTACTACTAAGAGAAATTCCAAAATTTAACAAAATCTGTGAATCTCCAGTGACAAAACTGCTGCTATGAGTTGGCAAGTGCCTTTTACTAGAAAAGCTTTTTCTATGATTTTCCAAATTGGTTTCTTTCTAGGGCTGAATAGCCCGTAGAGATGTTCATCATCAGTTCTGTCCAACAGCGGAACTTGAAGTAGCAAAGAATCGAAGTTTCTGTTTGTCCTGCCCCATGGTTACGGGCTCTATGAGCAAGCAAAAAAAATCCCTTTCATTTTCTCTTCTTCATTTTATACCTTCTAACCCACCACCTTCTGTTTTTCTTTTTGTGCTTTCTTGGTATTATTGTTAATGTATCCACAATTCTTGCTCATCCTTTCGATTCCACTCTGCCACCCCAATTTAGGTCCTTTTACCCATGAGCACTGTACTGACATTTGAGAGCAGTTTGCTATTTTTTCACACCAAATGATGAAATATCAAGTATTACTCCTTTTCATTTCAGCTTCTTCATGCCCAGAATATGGGGACTCAAATACTACCCCCAAAAGCAATGAAAAGATTAATATTATTCTGTTTGAAGCCCGGAAAACAGTTTTCTTTCCTCTGTTTGTTTGTCCTTCCTCCTGACTATGTTCTCCCTGCTGCTCAGTCAGTTGAGCAGTGGATACTTAATGCTTTTAAAACATCATTTAACTGAAGAAAATGAGTCAGCTTGCTACCCAGCTCTTTGCATGGACTTGTCACAGTTTTGAAGCAGTGTTTGTTAAATATACTAAGCATATGTAGAAACCACGTACACCTGGAGATACCGTCATTTTCAGCATCAAGTTGAGTGCAGGTGAATTCAAACTGATCATAGTCTACTGTNTTTTTTTTTTAGAGAACACAATGTTTGAGAAAGTTTGGCATGCACTGAAGTTTGTGGAACCCATTCCTCAAATATTTGCTCCTTAAATATTGTGATGTCATAGGGATTATTACAGACCAAGATTCCACATTAAAAATTTATAGAGTAATAAACAAAACCTATATGTTTGATAGTTCATGATGCTTGATTACGCATGGGACTAAGGTAATAAGCGTGTGTTACCAATCAGTACTTGCATACAGCTCTCTAATACTAATGGAAACTATATGTATTAAGCAGATGCGACAGACCGTACTCACAACTTGAAAAAGGTTTCTGCTTTGCAAGACCTTTTCCATAAGTGAATTCCAGTTTTCTGGGTTTCATGTTGGAATACTAATTTAACTTCATATAGTGTAAATGTAAACCAACTTGTGATGATGTGACTAACTGAAAATTACTTTTCATAGCTGCTACTTTTTCAGCTGGGATGCAGAAGTTGCCTTAGATTAAACTTGAAACTTCTCCAGTGACAGTAAAGTGCTGTCTAAAATGACTAATAAAATACAGCTGTGAGTGGACTAAAAGCTGGCTTTAGACATGAGGAGGCATTTTATCAAAAAGGTACTCTCTATGTGAAGGTTAACATTTGTGTGAATAACTGAAAGGTATTGAATGGGATCTACCTAATTTAATCTATGCAAGATACTGTATTTTGTGGAACTTTCTTTCACTTGACAGTTAGTGACAGTCATGAAAATTTGGAACATCACAATAGTATGACAAAACTTAAGTACATTTTCTAACATAGTATATTTTGTTGTTATTTTGATGAAAAAATTTATCAGATATGTTGCTTTCCTCTACTTTGTCTTGTAAAATTTACTCTGCTATGTCACCCCTAACCAAAACCACGTAATGTTATGATTTTTTACCTAACATAGTCAGAAGGCCATGGCTGATGGTCTTTTCTCTTGGGCCTTCATAGATGTGCAATAATAGCAGATAATGACTAAGCTTCATTATCTATTGCTTCTTTGTTTGGGTAGCAGTGTGACTGACAAAGAATAAAGGATCCTAAAGATGTTCCTTTTGTGTCTCGTATTGGGTTTGAAAGGAGAAAACTCTAGATAGACAGTTTTGCATGAAGAATACAATAATAGTATTGTATATGTTATTTCAGTTGCATTTTATGTTTTGTCTACAGGCAATTTGTAGGTGGATTTACAATAAAGGCTTTCATTTCCAAACGTTCTGGTGTAATAGTTTGGAAATCCAGCTATTTTAGTGTAGGATGCACAAAGATCTGAACAATTTCTCCCATGCTATCAGGTTTGGTTTATGTTGTGTCTAAGTGTGTAGCAACGGAAATCGCTGCTGAGCAGGATTTTGAAATCATCAATGTATGCAAATCCCACCTGCCTCTTTTTTCCTCTCCAGAGTTTTGAATAGAACCCAAGGCACAGATTTTTAGTCTCCTGGTGTAGCTGGTAGGCTCTTCTGCTTCACGTTAATAGTCAAGACCATCATGACTGCTAAACGAGGCAATTTCAACTGTAAGTCATTAAAAGATTGGTAAACAGGCTATCCCCCAGACAAGAGTAATGCATGCATCTGTGCTGTGTCAGCTGTACTTAAACAGGTGAGACTGAAAAAACAGAAAGTAGTAACTTCTCTCCATTTTAGTTGTGTAGGGTCCTTGTTCTCTAAGAGAGATTTTTGTCTGAAAAGTTTATATTAAAAAGTGAAAATATTTAAAGAGTCAACACTGCACTGACTTAAAGGCATATGCATTGGCAGAGTGATTGGTTATTTAAGCTTTGCAGTGAAGCAGGTAGTTTAAAACTCTAGACATTAGTGCTTAGGACTATCTTTGTGAAGCATGCAGTGAAAAACTGAATCTGATGCCCTGTCTCTCCAATTTACATAAAAACAGCACTTAACCCAACCACAAATTTATTCTGGATATTCAATAGAGACTTGTTTAATATTTATTTCTACTGTAGATGAACATTACAGACAACCAGAAATTGTAGTTCAGCTTGCATTAATTTGAGATGAAATGCTTTCTTTGATCCTTCCACCTTTTTTGCAAAGGTGGATCTCAAACCACTTAACAAGAATTAATAGTGTTCATATTAATATATTATTAATTACTTTAAAATTAATATGAATATTATCTGCCCCACTTTTAGAGAAACTAGGATGTAGAGGACTGAAGGCTTGACTGTGCAGGTCCTTTCACGTGCCTTTTGAGCCTTGTGAATTTATATCAGCTGAAATCTGGGACAGAGGAGGTTAAGTTATGTGCCCAAGGTTATCCGTTGATTTAGGAGCAGGGTCAGAAATAAATCCTGATTTGTAGTCACCTTGAACTGCTGTATTACACACCTTCCTGGACTTGCTAGCATCTCGGTAGTATGTAATACTCCAAACAGATTTTTTTTTGCTATCCATCTCATTTTTGTATTTAGTGCTAAGTACAAAACAGTTGTTAATGCTTACTTAATGTTTGGAGGGGTGCGTTACCAACAGTCTTCCTCATTATTTTCTTTTTCTTGTTTTTTTTTTTTCTTATCTTCTTTAACTTCTTTTTAAAGAAAATAATAGAAAGTAGATCCATAGAAGATGTTTACCCACAGAGGAAAAACTGGAACATGTCTCTCCAGTAGTCAGAACTACAAAAGAGATTATGGTGGTGGGAGAAGTGAGCTAACCATGTGTATGAGGTCAGGGCAGGGATCTTATGTACCAGGGCTGAATCTGACTGGCAAAATACTAGGATGATGTTTGAGGCTAGAACCGCCTTTTTGTTTGGCAACACAATAGCATCCTCTTCCTTGATGGCTTCTCAGCACTACTCAGTATAATAACAAAGATGGAGTGAGTAAGATTGGATGGTGGTCTTTGGGGGCCCAGTTGTATTATATCTAAGCTAATTATGTTTGATACTGACTTTTTTATGCATATGGTAGCTATTTCCTTGGCTTGGAAGCAAGGCGTATATGCAAACTTGATGTTTGCTTGGTCTGTGTTCTAAAAGCACACAAATTTATTCTTAGAAGAAACCCCAGCTATATCTGTCTTATGTCATGCCGTATTCTAATTCAAAACTAAAACTGATTTGTTCCAGAAGATGTCTTGAAGCATAAATATGTTGTGGCTTGTGGAAATGTGGGAGGTGTGATGGAGAGAGCAAATGTCTATAGATTGTACTTCACAAAAACACTGCAACTTGCTACAGAAAAGACATAGTAAGTTATTGCTGCCTTGGAGCAACAATCCACAGCAGGCATTCACCCCTTTGCATGGGACAATATAAACATTTTAGTGGATTTATGAGTATAAAGGAGCATCTGGAGATGATGAGATTGTGTAAGACTAATTTTAGAGTCTGAATTAAACTAATTCCATAGTTACAAAAGTCACTGCCATGTTCTATGCTCTTGTTTAAAAGATGTCTATGGACTATGGCAATAGCAGATTTTCCCAACCAAATGGAACAGAAAAGTCTAATGCTGCTCTACGGTTGGTAGTGGTGTGGTGGGCACTGGCTTACTCAGAGGATTATGAAAATCCTTCATGAAAGATATTTATGCAATCAAATTTCTGAGGCAAGTTTCTTCTCAGCTGTTAGCATCTGGGTTCCATTTTACTATGAATAGGTGACTGTCTCTTGAATTTATTTACGTTTCTCACTTTTTAATAGAAAGTACAGCATGTATTCCTGGTTGGGGGGGGGGAGTGGTGATTTGGTGTGGGTTTTTTTTCTTTTCTTTTCTTTTTTCCTTCATATTTCATCATTGTTGTCCAGCTTTGAATAAGCATATTATAAATTAAACCTATTAATAAAATTAGTCGTGTGTGATGTACTGATGGAGTAGGTAGGGAAATAAAAGTTATTTGAAATCAGTTTGGTTTTGGAAATCTAACTTACCTGAAGTATCTGAAATACTGAAATGCAAGTTTTATTCTATGTGTAATTTCTGTGTTTTTTTCCTCTTTACCCCGGTGATTCTTACTGGTGAAAATCTTCCAGCCTAGTAGTGATAGTTACTGAAAGTTCAGGTGGTAGAGGGCTCAGTAAGTGAACAAACGCAGAGCATTGTAGGAGCATTGTAGGAGCTCAGTCTCTAATGCCAGAGTGGCATATAGGACTTGCAATGTTATGTCATAGTTTTGGCCATTGTCTCTTCCCGAAGTGTCTGATGCACGAGTGGAAGCTGAGAGTTCTTAATCGCCTCACAGTGCTAGCTGCACAGTGTCTAGGTGCACCAT
Organism: Ibidorhyncha struthersii; assembly: GCA_013398815.1. NCBI lineage: Eukaryota > Metazoa > Chordata > Aves > Charadriiformes > Charadriidae > Ibidorhyncha > Ibidorhyncha struthersii. Next base: position 1,372,356 of record VZSZ01010259.1, on the reverse strand, counting down.
TTTCTGGGACCCTCTGGCAGTATGCTCATGGATTGGGGATGAAAAGGATAAAATACTAACTCCTTTGAAATCAATTACAGCTTTACAATTGACTTGAAATGAGGAATCAATTGGTCATAAAGGAGTGGGCCAAAATTATGGTACTAAACATAGAAGAAATGAAGGCAAAAAGAAGTCACTAATTGAATAGTTGAAACTAAAAAGCAAAACAAACAACCAAAAAAAGCCTTTGAACAGTATGTCCAATATGCTTTCTACCAGCTCACCAGCAAAACAAAGGTAGTTCATGGCCAGTGAAGCCTGCTTTCCTACGGATTCATTTCTTAAGCTTAATTGAACTTTGATATTTAAAACAGTGTGTGGGTCTGACAGAAGTTTTTACCGTGAAGTAATGAAGCAATTAGAAGGTCTTTTTCTGCTACAAATTTTCCATATTTGCTCATGGGCATGCTGACAAATTTCTCTCCTGTATTCATTTGACCTATATTTGATATGGGATGGAGATCTCAAAGCTACCGAGTTTCTCAAAAATACACCTGAAACCTCTGATCTTAAATTTGATCAATATTGGCTAATGATTTGAAGAGATTTTAGATGGCATAGACGCACACAGTGTAATCACATACACACTCAGCTCCCTAACCTCAAAATCAAGGTTAAAAGAATGTATGTGTTATTTCTAACAGGGAACCCTTTTAGGAGCAATCAGACATTTTCTACAACAGGAACTGCAAATATGCTTAGCTGTACTAATGCTTCATTTATAAGATAATAAGAATTCTGAACAGTTTTCTAGAAGGAAAGAGATTTGTATGTGTCAGCAAAACTCTACTAGTTACCTATTCCAGTGCTTCACTATGTTTCTTCATGCATTGCCCAAGGCTGACAAAAGTAAGTTTAAAAGTGAAAGAAATGCCAGATACCACCTCCCTCTCCCACAGCCACCCTGGAGCAATTATGACAAGAGTATTTAACTTACAAATCAAAATGACACTAAGAGGACCCGCCCTCACAAACTGAAACAGGAATAAATTTTCAATTAGCTTTCCAAGAAGGAGAAGGTTGCATGAGCTTTCTGCTAATTATAGTGTATTTGAATGAAAAGCCTTTGTGTTCCACCTTTGAATGTATAGTGTTGTCTTTTTTCTGTCAGTATTTTAAGTGCCTATCCACCATGGTTTATCCGCATCCTGATCTTGTCCTCTCTTGGATAAGTTCCTTGCTGGCTTCTCTGACAACATTGTTCCTTTCCTGTCATTCTCAAATTTTGTTACTAAATTCTTCGTCTGTTGATCTGGCCAAATTACCTTCTTTTCTGCCTCAAGGAGCTGGAAAAGCTTCGCTCCAGCCTATATTTTGTTTCTTATCTTGTACTTTTGTTCTTTTCCAGCCATGCTAAGTTCAGTGTTGTTAATGTGTTTCTAGACCTATTGCTGCAGTACTGCTTTTCTTGTCTGGTGCTACCCAAGGTGTGAACTCACAGGGGATGCAAGCTCCTTGCTGAGGAGCTGCATTTTCTTTAGGGGGCCTCCAAATTCATCTCATGATAAATTCGTGCTGTGCTCCTTAGAGAGAGTAGAGAGGGAGTGTAAAAACAGTTGGCTTTGTCTCACCTGTCTGCCAATCTAAGATTTCAGACTTCTCAGGTGTAGGTAACTGTCTTTCTTGTGCCTTCCTTCTCAATGCAAATGTGATTGCACATTCTTTCATGGCGTTTCAGACATAATGCAGGTCTCTTCCATTTCAGTTCCTATGTTAGATAGAAACACTGGGCATTTGTTGTGCTAGCCATTACTCATTTAATTTTTAATCCTCATTCATTTTATGACGGATTATTTAAGATCTTTTCCAGGATCTTTTCTTAAACCGTTGATGTACTTGAGGACCAGTGAGAGGGGCAGGTAGCAAGATTTGAGCTTGTGCAATATCAGTGACTTCCACTGGATTCTGGCAGCAGGCTGTTGAACAGCTTATGGAAATCAGTTGGTGCACAACAGCCAAAGAAAGAGCAACAGGCCCAGCTTTCACGGTTTAGATTTTGTTTTGTTTTGTTTTATTTTCCATTTCTGCGTTGGGTCTTTTCCCCATTATCTCCGTTGAGCATACATATTGAATTTGAGATACCCAGCAGTGCTTACTGAAGACATTCAGATGGCAGCAGCCAGACCTTTGCCTTGTCTTTTACTCCATATCAAGATAAGTCACACATTTTTATACTTAATAAAAAGGCTTGGGTTACTTCTCTAGGCCTTTTGCTTTTAGGTGGAGGTATTCTGCTGATTTTTTTACTGAACAAGGAAATTATCATGACATGGATTTTTTGGGCATAGCGAGCAACCCTCCATGGCAGGGTGAGAGGAAACAAAGTTTTGGCTTAAATATCATGGCTGAGTTTAGGTGCAAATGCTGCAAAACTGTAGGTGGTGTGTTGGACTGTGCTGTACGCCCAGTATTTCAGAAGCCTCCATTGGATTTTAACATGTGTATGTGCTTTGTTTCTGCTGCTGCAACTCTTCTTTGGATGTTTTTGAATTAGAAAAGACATGCCAATCTCCATGCCGTATGCCTATTACTAATAATGCTTATGTATTTTTTTCACTCATGTACTTTCACATGTAAATTGGCTATCAAATTCCACCCTCAGTTTTAACCTGTAATAACTTCATTGCTTACAGTGCAATTTGCACTGGAGTAATTTAGATCAGAATCTGGATGCATATATAAATATGTGCATGTATGCACACATGTAATGCCTGCTTTCTTATATATATACACACACACATTCATTTTAAAGTTAATAATGAGTGAGAGGGAAAATCTGTTGATTGTTTTTATGGTGAACAATTTTAGAGCAGCTAGCAAGAGGAAAATAAATAATTTCACATTGTAGGTGGATTTTGGAGTCACGCATGCACATGCACACCTTTACAACGTATTCTGGTTCTTGTCAGTCCCAAGCAGTAACTTTTCTCCTTTCACCTGACTCGCAATGCTGAATTTTCCGCGAGCATCAAATCTCATTTTTATTTCACTTTGGCGAAAATGGAGGCAGGGGATGTTTAAAAAAAAAAGAAAACAAGAAAAGATGCAAAAAAGGAAGAAAGAAATCCCCGAAACAACAGCCCCCCTCCAGCCCCCGCTTCTATACCACCGGTCCAAACATGGAACATATTTTAGCAGAAGTACCCCAGCTCTATCATATGTGCTGTGCAGAGTCATCATGGCCATGGTGCATAGCTGAGAGCCGGAAAGCAAACAGCTGCTGTAGCCTGATTTGAGTTAAAATAGTGTCAGTGTTTAGTCTGGCGCAGTGCTTCAGGAGAGATTGGCAGCTGGGTCAAACAAAGTCATTCCATTGGCTCCCTTCCCAGTAAGCTTCTGCTAGTATTTAGGTACTAGTGCAGCCTAGGCCCCTTTTCTCAGGGATAGCCTAACATCTGACCGCACCCTCTTTGCTTTTTAAAAAATGCCTTTTCCCTCTTTAAGATAAATCCACTATTATACAATCTGCCACTAATTGTGTATTAAGACTGTTTTTCTCTCGAAAGCTGACGCATCCCGCTCTCAACGTGGTGTAGAAAGCAGGCTGCTACAGTGCTGGATTCATAAAAGGGGCCTTTATGGTTTGTGAAAGAATATCTGTGTGCTTAGGCAGGAAACTTTTTGATCCACAGAAAAGCCAGACGACATCTAGGTAAGGCCATGTATCAAATCTGCTTTTATGGGATAGTGGCGCAGCGAGCGCTGTTAATTGCGATTGCTTGATGTTTGCATGCCCGTTTTGATAAGCTTTTTCGAAAGTTTAGGAAATAGCTGCTCCCGCGTACCGAGCTCTTTCTCTCCTCCCCCCTCCTCACTCCTCCTCTGCCTCTAACGCTTGCAAAAGCTTGTAGCGATCTGCTTAGTTTTCGCTGAAATACGCGCGGGGCGCCTCGCTTCTTTTTGGAGAGGGGTTTCTTACAGAGGCGCGCGCAGCAGAAAGTTCTGCTGTCGGACCCAAATGCTGTTAAAAGTGGAGGAGCTGGGGAGAATTTCCAGGGAAATCTTTCAACTCTTACAGACTGCCTGTGCAATCGTTTAAAAGTAGTTGAAAACTGCTTTGAACTAACAAGGGTTTAATTACGGAAAAGTTTAATGTGGCGATGGAAGGAATATTAAGTAAGTCGTCTTTGTCTCATACTTTTTAATTTTAGTTGTTGCTTTAGCCTGTTGGGTCACATTTTTTGTCAGCGCTGAAGGCTGCCATGAATTGGTAATGAGGGCCCCTTTTGCACATGATTTTGGCACTTGGCCAAAATCAACTTCCCAACGGCAAGCTTTCTCTAAAAGAACCTGAAGCATTTTTTTGTGATTAGGAATCATGTCTGAAAGCTGCCACAACCAGTTGTGTAGGCATGTCAAAATGACTTTATACAGTATATCTGAAGCATTCGGGGGGGTCTGTTTTTTCCTCGTGTACCAAATTGTTGCTATTATCATTCCGCAGCTTACGCACCTCCAAAACCCAGGCTACAGGGAGCTAAGGCATAATAGGATCGTTGGTACCTTTATATTTTCCGACATGCCAAAGCAGCCTTAATTGTCACATTTAAGCAGGATACGGTATTAGGGGTTGCTTAAAACACTTGTGGACGTAAAGCAGATGAATCTTTAAACTTTTAATCTCAGTAAATTATGCTCAGTGAACAGTAAGTAATGTCATTTTTGAGAAGTTTCTTTGTTTGAATTGTGCGAGTGAAGCTTTTTGATATAACTATTTTAAAAATACATGCTTAGATCCATTGGGGGGAAATTTGCAAGAAAAATCCCAGATGTGCCTTTGGATTTATCCCGATTCCTTGAAATCTGGGTATGGGTCTGATCTGTGAGGCAGGGAGCAGGAGCTGGGTTGTCCTTTGTTGTTAAAAAGGGGGAAAGGGAGTTAGTCTAAACATTAATAAGGAGCTGTGAAAGTTCACGTTTCAAGTGTGCTTAGAGTTTTGAAAGTTGCGGAGATCATCAGTGCAATAAATGGGTGATTATTCCTTGCTGATATTCTATAAACAAGTCTGGCACTGTAAGTGAATACATTATTATTGTACACTTGAATGTTTTGTGAATTTAATCTGTATTTAACAAAGCAACCCTGCAACTGAAAATTAAGGACCTCCTATTACACGCTGTGTGTACTCTACCCCAGTATCTTTTCCATGTGCGTTCAATGTAAAGACAAAATGCGTTAGGCAGCATTTTCGTTAAGTATTTTTATTTTACATAACAGCACTTGTGGCTATAGCCGAGGAGTTGCTAGTTTCTTCCTGTATGTGGTGTTTACTTACAAGCAATANGCCTTGATCCCCTTTGCAGTAGTTCCTGCTGTTAAAATGGGCTTTACAGGTATTGTCTGTCTTCTGTTGAACCGTACGTTTTCTGTAAGGTGTTTGTGTGTGTGTGTGTGTGTGTGTTTCCTTTATTACATAATGCAAGACATAGCTAGATGGGGGAAAAACTCGAGCTTTATGGACTCTTCAGTGTCTGTGCTTTCACATAACTTGCCTGGGAAAGTTTGTTCATTGTTACATTGCAGGAGACTGAGTTACAATGCTCAAAAGTCTCCTACGAGTTTAACTATAACATATATTTACAATGAAAAAAAGCAGACAAGATTAACACGTTGAAAAAAATAGATGGAGAACATTAGTAAAATAAAACAGATAGGAGTTAGTTGCATTTTTCTGGGATTTTAAAAAAGTTTTATAACAGGGAAAAATACATCACAATTGAATCCTTTTTTTAATGTAAAGCATTGTCAGAAAATGACCATACTGGGTGCAAAAGTAAATGTGATAGCGGAATTTTCGCAAATCGTTATGGAATTTATTTGCTGGTGCGCGGAATTAATTTCTCCTGGTGTACTAAATTAGGTACGGTTAATTTAAAATATGCATATGCACATCTAGTTACTGCAAAACTAACGTTAAAATGGTTTACAGTGATATTCCAAGTTTTACCTAGAAGGTTTTACTGTGAAATAATGAACACATGCTAGTGCGCTACTTCTAGAGGTTTTCATTTCTGTTTTGGTTGGTGAAGGGATGTGTTACAAATCACAGCAAGTTTTGCTCCAAAAACTTTGTGAGTAGTTTCTAAATCCAGTCACATTTTGTCTGATAGCATGCGTGAAGTGTAAAATCTAATATATGAAGTAAGAGAGATTTTGCTTAAAAACTTAAAGCATTGTAAATTTTGCTTTTGATTGCAGACACTAAATTAATGTTTTTGTTCATCAAGAAATGTATTGTCTGTATGAACACACAAAGAAGTCATGTTTCCATCAGATAAATCAGCATTCTCTATTCATAAGTATTAAGTATAAAGTTTAAAATGTATAGATATTGTATTCTGTTTTTAAATCCCAAAACAGTAGATTACTGTTTCTTCTTTACAGTTGGTAATGGTTAGTTACTTATCCTGAGACTACAAAAGGTGAAGGATATTAAGTATTTTCCATTATGCCATTTTTATTTTTAACAGCCCTCAGGAATAATGTGTCTCTAATCTTCCCACTTGGAGGGCTTTATGTTTTCTATTTGTTTGCAAACATATCATGAAAGAGTACAATTATAAAGCTTAACTTTGTTGTAATTTTGTGTCTTAGCTGTTGAACTCCCAGTTACCCATTTCAGTGCAGTAAACCAATATATTCTCCATTCAAAATACAAATTCTTGCTTTGTAGTTGGCATTTTTAATGACTATTACACATTAATATTTTATGTTTTAGTAGTGCAGTGTAAGTGGTATGTATTGTTATATATGTGAACAGAAGTTACAAATTTATTTATAAAATATTTTCACTTATGTTAAAAAAAAAAAAGAAAAACACATTGCAGAAGACTTTCAGTTTATCAAGAAAACATGAGGTCTTGTTAAAATAGCTTTATTCCTCAATATATTCTACTGCGTGTTTTAAAACTTTAGAAATGAAACAGGGCTGTTTTGTCTTGGGGGGAGCGGGGGGTAGCAACCATTTCATTCACATAAACTAAGCACTTTGTTCTATATGTTCTAAATTCCAGCAATGAGATAAATAAATTGCTGCATTGGATGGAACATAATTATTGAATTTTGGCAGAACTTCAGTGAACTCTGCCATGAAAGATTAATGTGCACAGTGTGCTCTTAGATTCTAAAGTAACAAAGTAAGATAAGGGGAGTGCATAACAGGCTCCAACCTTTGTGGTTTAGAGAAAATAGAAAACGATGGGCAAATGTTAACTTTTGGTATAAACTGCTAATGATAATGTTTTGTCATCTGGGTGATAAAAACTGCAGGAGGAGACAAGAAAATCCAATTTAATACAAATTCTCTCCATTTCTTTCTTGCTGTGCTTCCCGTTTTTCTGTATTAGAATAGCCACGATTGCTCTGTATCCTTATGAAAAAGGAGAACGTAGCAGGCAGACTACTTGCAGTACCCAGTAATGTAATGTGCTAATGAAATCCCTCCATATCAGCATGTCGTATGTGGTTTTTCACTACAATTAAGATTTTGTTTTGCGATTATGCCACAGTGATTTCAGAATACAAGTAAAATTGCACGGGCTGGATGAAGGCTACATGTAGTCATAGTAGTGTTTGTTATTACTCCTCCTCTCTTCTTTCTCTACCAAACCTTGATAGTTTAAAATGATTTCTTCAGTTGACAAATTATGGTTATAATCACAAAATCATATTCCTCTCAACTTTTAAATAATTACTACATCTAAATAATGTTTTTAATTGAGAACAAAGATGCTTTGTCCTGCCAGTCAAGTTCCTTTGGCAGGACCAATAGGATCGCAAAGACCTTTTGGTATTTTCAGTCAGTTCGCTTTAGAAGAGAACGGGCACGACATCAACCCTGCTCTGGAGAAAACGGCTGCGGCTCTGTTGGCAGTACCCTGCCCTTGGGAGTAATCCCTCTGCCCGCTCAGCCTCCCCAGCACTCTGCACCTAAGCCCAGGTGTTTGCCTTTCCGCAGATGTGTGCAGCCCCAAGCACCAGTCCCTGGTCCCAGAGCTGGTTTCCAGCAGGTCTTAGGGACAGCGGTGTGATGGGCAAGCTCTGGCATGGCTGCAGGCACGTGGTCTGCCTGACTGGCGAGTTATGGGGGTACGGCTCCGGTGCACCCAAAATGCCTGGAATCAGAGGGAGTTAAGCAGGGAGGATGTACCCATGGTGGGTTTTTTTCTCTGTTTGCTCCTTGCTTCCAGACCTGCTGCTAAGGCTGAGTGGGTTCAGCTCAGTGTTTTAAAATGGCAGGTATCCAGGGTCTTGGATATATTTCATGACTTCAAAGACATTTCTGCTCTCCTTCCCAGTCACATCCTTAAGCTCATGATGACAGCGTTACGAGTGGGATAGTTAAAGATGTATAAGGGCGAGGAGCTATTCTAGGGTCCATTGCAATCAGCAGGGAGAATCCCCCTGACTTCACAGCTCTTTGGATCCAGCACCCTGTGAGCTGGCTGCTCCAGGGTGCCAAATGCTTACCCCTTAGTTCCTGACGGCACTAGTGTGACTGGCCTTGCCATCTTCCTCAAGCAGCTTCATTGTCTTCATTGACACTCCTCGAAGAGGAAGGTTTACTAAGTAAAAGGCTTGAACATGCTTTCCTTGTATTGTGAAGAAGCAGACGTCTGAGTGCTTCTTTTGCCCATTTGCAGTCTTTTCCCTCATCTTTCTCCCATTCTAAAAATGACTCTTGTGGCTGACCTTGATTATATCAATTCGTATCACCATTTCAAACAGAGTTCAGAAAGTGCAGCTACCTGTCTTCTAGTGTATCCCTATTTAAATGCTGAATTAGATAGTGTATATCCAAGATGAAATGAATTTACATTCTAGGTCTATTATTTTGACAATTAGACATAATTTTTTTTCAGTAAGGTTGATTTCAGGATATCTTCATCTTCAAACAGAAAAAGCATATTTTTATCATTTGTAGAATACTGTAGAGTGCTTCAGTCTTTTTTTTTTTTCCCCTGTAAGTGTATTTAGTTGGAAAACCTTTAAGAAGTTATATTCAAAGTGTGCCTGTATTTTGAAGTAGACCCCGATCCTTTTTCCTTTTAGGTTTAAGCAATTCACAGAAATGAACATTTTTTTTAGCAATCTCAAATTGTGACCACAGATTATAGAATAGGAGGAGGAATATTATGCCATATTTGCATGGATAATAAATGTATTTGCAGTGTAAAATCAGGTTATGCTTTTACAGCAGCAGGGTTATGAACTGTTAACATATTCAATCTCTTAAAATATTACGGACTTTTTTGCTGAAGTCATATATACGACCCAGTGAACATCCCCTACATTATTTTAATGCATAATAGTTGGGTGAATGTGTCAATGCCTACCAGGTATCACATGGGAGGCTCTGAGATGACAAAAAAGAGTGCATTAAAGCAAATCTTGCTGTTCTCTCTCTGCTGACCCAGAGAGTCCTGCCAGCCGCAGAAACAGCAGCTCTCCTGGGTGGTGTGAGCCAGCAGCACTGGGACGCTTCTGCGCCTCGGTGCGGCTGTGCACAGCGGCGGGGGGAGAGCAGTGGGAGGGCAGGAGCAAAGCCAAGGTACTTGTGACCGTACAGATCGGTTGTTGTTCTGCCTGGTAGAGAGTGAGTGTAGCGGCTGTCTCGGGATCCCAGGCTGAAGTCTGTTTTGGGTCTTTCTCAAAGTGGGACGAGTTTCTTTCAGGGCCCTTGGCAACATACGTGGGCAGAGCACTGGGAGAGGGCACAGTCCTGTGAGGGATCCTCTGTGGCTTCATGAGCTACCACAAAATTTAAGTCTTGAATTAAAAGCAGAATATATGAGCCAGGTGAATGTGTTTTTTTAGATGTATAACAGTGTGGAAGCTTTTCTTTCAAGCATAGTAACTGATAAACAGATTAAATTATGCTAAAGTGATGTTGGAGTTTTTTTGAGTTACCTGCACATTGTGCACGTCAGCATAGCAAATTATCCTAGTCTGTAAAATTGTGTACTGTACATTTTACCAAGTTACACATACTAGTGTCCATTTCTGATGAGTCGGTCCCTGGGCATGCCAGGTCTCCCAAGGGCTGGGTGTTACAAATGCTCAACCATTTCCTTCCACTGTGATATACAAAATTTTGTGTGTCAACATTACACTCTTCCAAAATATTGAAAGTGTGTTGTANCCTTTTTTTCCTTTTTTTTTTTTTTTTTTTTTTTTTTTTTTTTTTTTTCCCAGAAATGTGGAACGGTGATGTAAAAAAGGGAGGGAGCAGGGGAGGAAGGTTAAGCTTAGAAAACCCAACCTAATCGTGTAACTCACAATGGTTGCAACCTATGAAAATATTTATAACAGAATTGAAATACTGTTAGGCCAACAGATTACAGTTGAAGTTTCTTTTTGTAATCTCAGAGCATGGCTGAAGAAGCAGAGTATTTGACTATAACACTCCAGTATTAATCATAGGAAAGAAACAAATATTGGAAAGGAATTCCAAATACTTACAAGGTATCTTATTTGGGGGCATACATTAGTTTGCTAAATTCCAATTCCCAGATTCGTAATCATGATTGTTAATGTATATCTTTTATGACTTTCAGAGCAAGAGAAGCCAACTTTAGGAGCATGCATATTGTGATATCCTCAGTGGTAAGTACCCTAACTGCAATGAAGTTTATTGTATTTTTGTAGAGTAGAGGCCTTTTCAAGACCACACTTGCTGCAGCTTAGTCACACAACAGCTTCAAATGTCGTTCTGGAATAATAGGGTAGTAATGTGATATACTCTATAATGAAAATCAGTGTAAAGCACAGGTGGTTGCTAGCATTTGTGTGGTCAGATGTAAAAGCTTCACTATGGGTACAAGCTACTGCTTTCCCACTTGAGGAAAGTATAATTAAAAGTGGTTTCCAGATGTGCTGGCACACATCTGCCGTTTTTAAAAGTGAATTTTGCAAATACAAACGGAACTGTGTTGCATTCATCATTATAAAGCTGTTGATGGGTTTTCAGGTAATAAAAAGGTTTGAAGCATCAACACCCCACTGTAAAGCTGAGGTGTCTTTAGACAACAGACAGTAGCATTTTATGTTCACATTGTGTTATTAGGATTTTCTGTGAGTAGTTCATAACTTAGTTCTGGCAAATATGTAAAATCTATCTGGACAAAAAATAACATTTATTTCATGAAAACATGAGAAGTGATTCCTTGATAATGATTTTATTTGCTACCAGTTAGATGTAGTAATGTTTTTGTTTGTTTTCAATGCGGTGAAATAAATGCTACCGTAAAACATTAGACTTCAGTTCCTATATCCTAATTTTCAAGATGTGTATATAGTCAGAAAACAAGAAGAATATATGTGCTGAAAATTGACGTTTAATTTGCCTCAGAAGAGAAAACAGAAGGAACTCTGTACTTATAGGCTTACATAATGGATCCTTAGTTGAACTATCTGGAAAACAATAAATTAGAACAAAATTCAGAAAAGTTGCTAGGGTTTAAAATATTGTTGAAAGGAGACTGCAGATCTTTTGATTTAGCTAAATACAGATTTTTAGGACAAACTGCTTGTCCTAATATCCACGTTATTTTGTTAAAACTAGTTTTTCACCTGGAGATGTTGTTATTAAAGTAAAATCCCTGTTTCAGAAGAAAGTTTTTGCAACTCCAGAAGTTTTAGTTACCGCTGCTGCTTGGAACAAGCGCAGTCAACAACTGATACCTATGTCTTCCAGTAAATGTTGAAAAAAATTAAGGCTGGGACCTACTAGCCAGAGGGTCTTGGACTATTGACCAGGTTGCTAAATAATAAGAGGAGACCTTCTTAAGCTACTGTGTGTAATATTGCCTGACCTTTGTATCTATTTCCTTTACTTACTTCCACAGATGTGACTCATAGCATTCCTTGTCAAGTGAGAATCTAATCCTTCACATTTTATTTTACGGAAATACTGACACTGAGTAAATTAAATGTTTTCTGGATGTTTCCTTAGTTGGACTTTTCCATGTAGAAGTTGCTTTTTTCATTTAAATCTCTCTTTCTTGACTAAGCAGAATTGAAACCCTCTTTTGGAGTGTTAAAATATTGGAATACTTTGCAGAAGATTGAGTTAGTCAGAAAAACAGCTGCTCAGATCAAATAATTTTAATATAAAACTTAACATGTAGTCCGTACTTAAATTCTTGGATTAACTTCTCTGTATGAAACATTTTGAGTTGTTGCAAAGTCATTGACGGATTCATTGAGGGACTCAAAATGCAACCTTGGTAGTAAAGATAACAAACTCCCATATGTGTTCTTCTTTTCTGTAATAGCATAACAACTTGGTAAGGTCCTAGTGTTGATAAATGAGAGTGTTCTGACTTGAACATTTTCACGTCTCTGAGATAGAGGCTCCAGATCAGCACATGACATGTGATCTGTGCCTGGGGCATCTTGAGGCTACAATGAAACAGACGATAATCAATAAGCAGGATACTAATAACTTCATGGTGAAAATGCTGATTTCAGCAACATTAGCAGCTAGTACAGCAGACAATTTTTTGACATTGTAATGACTGGGTGTATTATAAATTTTCTATCTTGATATAAAAACTTCAAATTTGTGCTACCAGTGACTGTTTACAAGTATGTATTTACTAACACATGCACATAAATTTAATATTAAATCACATTTAAATAACTGTTTGCCCAGAAGGTAGGATTTTAGCACCCAGCTGTTATAAGTCTTTTCTTTTTCCTGACAAAAAGCCATTTGACATCAAACTTAAAAATGTCTACAAAAATACAGACATTCAGATGTGAAAATGTGCAAAATGAACACCACCTAGGCACTTAACTCACAGTCTGTTGCAATAAAGACTTGTTAGTGGTGTCTCCCCTGAACTGGCTATTCATGTCAAAGACCAGCCCCTGCCAGATCCACAACCTAGCTCACAGTTTTGTACATGACCTTTTTGTGTAAAGGGTTAATTTTCATAAGAAACTCAGATGGGTAAGACAAAATAACTAGCTTACTGAAAAAATAGATTATTTAATATTGGCAGTTTCATGTCCTTGGTAACTGCAGAATTATGAGTGCTTGTTGATTAATTGTATTCTATTAGCTGAAAAGTAAAATGCTGACCACACTGGGGGAGATGTTAAAAAGTCTTTTGCGGCTGTGCATCAAGGGGCATGAAGAAGGCAGCTTATTGGACAGCAAAGATCTTGCCTTGACCGGTAGTTGCAGAAGACAACCCACCAAGGACATATCTCCCCTCAAGTGCAACAAACCTGTCCAGTGTACTTAAAACAGCTGAGGCGATACTCTTCTGTGGTATAAACCTCTACAAGACACTGAATACAATTTTATAAGAGCCCAGTGAGTTGATGATGACTGTGAGTGGAGAAACTTATGTATATCTGATACCATTGATGTTATTTATTGCCAATTTTGCAAGGACATCCTTTTCTGAACGTATATATCCTTGGTTTTGGTAGTATTCCAGAGTTTAACCAGTGCAATGCACCTTATTTTACCCAGAAAAAAATTGAAAACCCCTGCTTTATATTGTTTCTTATCTCTGTTTAGAACATTTTGTTGCCTTGGGCCTTTAGTTGTTGATTTTAATATTTTCTTGTAAATAAGAATCATTGCCAGCATTTCTTATGTCTTGCAGATACCTATTCTTCACTGTACGTTAAAGACTTCTGTCTGTGGCCTCACAATTATTTGCTATAAGAAAATAGTCTATAATGTTAGAAATTGTTGAGTAGGGCCTTGGGAAGAGTAAGACACAGAAAAAGGAGGACTCTTTAATATTGACTGTTTCAAAAAAATATATCCCTAATGGTGAAAAAAAAAAACAGGGACGAGAAAGCAAGATACATTCAAAATATTTCTAACAAAATATTCTTTAAACATTTTTATGAAATGACTTTACAGAACTTGAAGATGGATCAAAAATAATTATCACGTGTGTCAAGAATTTTGTGAAGTTTCAGAACTTTCTCCTCTCTGAAATACTAAAAAAAGATAAAATATCAATTACTTTATAAATAAAGGACAGAGGGAAGGTGAATCAGATCAACTTAAATATTTAATATCAGTAATTTTGAAATATTTCATTTTGGTTTGTTTTTCTACATATCTATATTAGTCTTTGGGCAAAGAAAAAAAAAGGTAATTTTAAACTTTAAAACAGAACTTTTTCATCTTGAAAATATCTAAAAATGGAACGTTTGAGCAATTTCAAAACACACTCTGCTTTTTTAAATTTAATGAATTAGCACATTTCCTTGCAAAAAACTTTGCTTTTAATGAGCCAGCCTTTCAGAGGGAAAATTGTCTAAAATATTTCCTGGTATCTGTATCGTGTCACAAACGTATTCTATATTTTGTACTTCTTTAATCTTTGTGCTTGTGGTTTTGTACAATGTGAAACATTAACAAATTATCAACTTAAGCCGTGAGTTTTCTTGTTCCTTCTTAGAGAGAATGAAGTAGATGATAGCAGAAATTTATGGAAAATCTGGTTCAAAGGCTCTGGCTGTGGATAAGCCTCATTTACTCATGTAAATAAGACCACTGAAACCACCAAAAGTTGGGTGCTTAGTGATTTATTCAAGGTCAGTATGTGTTACACCATTATAAATATATCCTACATAAGACCTGCACGCAGGTCGTTATACTGCAAATAAACTTTAATACAATCATGCGGTAAGTTGCTGCCCTGAGCTTTCATCTCCCTTAGGTTTTTCCCGCAGTGCCTGGGAAACCTGTGCAATACACGTCTGTAGCCAAAGCAGCGTTACCTCCTGCAGCGTGACTAGTGGCAAGACAGAGTCCTTGGGAAACCAAAGGTGGTCTCCATGGAGGCCCCACATCCTACTGTTCGGCTGTGTAACTCTACTAACTTGCTTTCTCCCAGCCTCAGCCTTTCATTTAACTAGGCTGAAATACCTTGGTATTTTGCTGTTTCTTAATATTATCCTGTTTAAATGTTTCAGCGTTGTTTAAGGAAGGCTTAAGGACAGAGGTCTTAATAGGGTTGTCATTCAAACTGATTATATCAATGTTTTTTAAATTTCTTATGACGGAATATCTGCTCTCAGCCAGACACGTGGGTACTGCGCCTTTGTCGAGGTTTAGGCCGAACCGGCCACTGGGGATGCATGACACCCCAGATGAGACAGACAGACGCTCCCCCCCACCTCTCTTCAAAGAGAGAGGTGGAGGGAAAAAGAGACTTATGAGTTTAGAAGGAACTAAACTACTTTAATGAAATATTAATAATAAAATAAAAAGAAAATAATANAGGATGGGGATAAAAGGCAGACGAACAGACAGAGTCCTCCTCAGATGCTGGCCATTGAAGAAAGAGAGCTGATCCTTTGATCCCTCAGCTTTTGTACTGAGCATGAGGCAGATGGGATGGAATACCCTGTGGGTCAGTTTTAGGTCACCTGTCCTGTCTGCTTCTACCCGCAGGTGGGACCCCTCTACGCTTTTCTGCTTCCGACCCTCCAACGGGCAAATAACAAAGTTCGCTGCCTTGGCTGTTATAGCAATGAGTATAAGTAAGAGCCTCTCTGCATACCATGACTGGGCATCAGCTATAAACATTGGTCTTATCACTCAGAGCGAACAGTGTCCGCACGATATGCTGTTAATTTCAGTAGTTAGAAGAGACCCAGCTAAGAAGCAAAGTTACTGAACAAAATTGGTCCTGTTTTACCTCAAACCAGGACAGCCTCCTATTCTTGTGCAGGGCTGTCAGTTGTGGCACTAGCACTGAAGATGAATATATCCCCTCCTCACCTGTTTTGCTACAACCATTTCTATATTCTTTGCTAATCAAATACTTCAGAATTGAGATTATTTCTGATCAGTGCTGATTCAACTACTAGAGACACTGAAAGAGTGAATATGTTCTAAATATTTATTATTTGCATTTTTCTTTGATGCAACTAAGGGAGCTGAGCTATCCAGTCCCTTGTTAGAACTGGCTCCCAAGTTCAGATGATTAAAGGGATATTATATATCTCTGAGAATGAGCTTTAGCCATTTAGGAACAGGGCATGAATTTCTCTCTCTGTCAGTAGCTCAGTTTAAATGCATGTCTGCACAGTGAGTGCAATTGCTGTTGACAGACGCTCCCTGCTTAGCTGTGAGCGTGTTGGTAGTCTGGAGGGTGATATCCCACTTTGGGCACAGTGCAGTCAGAAGGAAGCAGAGTACAATGACGATAATCAGAGGTCCTGAAGATCGGATTTAGAAGGAAAGTTTGAATGAAGTGGAGTCAGCCAAATGTGTTAGGAAAAACAAGAATAAGTGGTGCTGGCTTGCAGAAGCATGGTGGACCCTTGTGTTCTCTTCAGCCTACCTTCCCATTCCCTCCATCATTTTCACCGTTCTCCTATTACTTCACCCCCACCCACCCCTAACACACACAGTTCTTCAACATTTCAGGGAGAATTTGTGCACAGAACTTCTTGTTATTAAGCTTGTAAAGAGTTGGTCAGAAAAATTTAACTTCTTTTACTATGGTAATATTTCATGTCTGGCAAACTGATTTGTAAGGCAAGAGCTACCTTAGTGGATGACATTTGGGAAAAGAAGTTTCTGCAGCCTTTATCATGGCTCCTTTTTGCAGTTGTATTTACTGGTACAGTGTCTGAATACCTGTGTTGCTTTCTGAAATGGGAGGAACAACCCTCCTGGAGCTCTTGGTCCCGGAGCAAATTCTCTGTGCTCTGTTTTTCCTCCATCCTGTTGTCCCCAGAGGAATCTGAAATGTGCCACTGAAAATCCAGCGGGAAATACCCACTTCAATAAAGCTTAAATAAAGGGGAATACTTACTAGCAGACTGTGGATAAATGAAAAAAACAAAAAAAACCCGAAACAAAACAAAGCCCCCAAACCCTAATAAATTGTTAGTTCAGCTTTAGGATGGCAGCTTCCTAAATGGCTAAGAAAGTGCCTCTGTGAAGATCCCATACTTATAGGATAGCTGAAGACAAATTGGGAGTTGAGCATTGTAGTAGTTTTGTTTGGATTTTACTTTAGTCTTTTTTATCACTAAAACAAAAAGACATGTACAGTGCTGAGAATGTGTGTCTATTGCTAAAAAAATCCTTTTGCTCATACAAAAGATGAGTACATGGAGTCTGAGTTTTGCCAATGGGTTCAGTAGCATACTGTGAATAAGGCTGGAGAACATGCAAATGACAAACCCTGGATAAAAAATGGTGAACTGCAAAGTCTTTTTATGCTAGCTAGAGGTGCAGTAGACTACTGTATCTTCCTTTAAATGATGACGGATTGGACACTAACAAATGCATCAAATAGCATCAAAGTTATGTAGGTAGTATCTTGTCAAAAGTGCTCAAAGTAATGTTCGGATTCTCTCCTTTGATGTAAACTGGGGAGTTTGTAGGGCACAATGTGTCTCGTAACATGGTGAAAAATGCATGTCTGTTTCCTCCTGAGCAACCAGCTATCTAACTCATTAAGCGCTTATTGTTTGCCTCAATGCTCTGCAAGGCAAACTTACAGCCCTTGTCTGCCAGGAAGCTCTCAAACTGGAAAGCATAGGCTGGAGACAAAATACACTGGGACATCGAAAATAAGTCTGTTAGAGCAAATAGAAAACATCAACAAAAATAGATGGAGTTAAGGGAGCAGAAGGCATGTTGGAGGTGTTTGTTGTCTTTGACGAAAATGAAGAAAATTCTAATTTGTGGTGTTCTGCATATGAGTGGGAAAAAAAAATCCAACCGTGTGGAACACAGGAAAGAAGGGGCTAAAGTAAAACAAGAATGTAGTTCATGATGGCGTAAAAAACATGTGGTATGAAAATATAGCAAGGATATGGGCAAGGTAAGGATTCTAGAAAGCAGACTTTAGTAGAAGTAGGTTTCCATAATACATCCACAAATACTAGGAACTGTGAAGATACTGAGTAGAAGGTGTGCACTAAAATAATATATATTAAAGAGTGTTTTTAAAAGCATGTAGAACTCTTTACAGTTAAAGACACATAACATTAAAAGATGACCAACTGATCACCATGGTTCCTGGTCCATAGCTGGAGGTAAGTTTGACAACATTCATCTGGGTGCAAATTCATAATAGTACCATAGCATGTCAAGAAGACTCTTGGTAAAGAGATTTTCTAGTCAGTGACTGCTTATTTTTAAGCAGTGTAATCCATCTGATTGCTGTGGACTTTGAAAATACACTCTTCTTTTTATCTCCTCAGGTAGAAAAGTTTCTGTTTCTGTGGGTTTGGTAAAAAAAGAAGAAAAAAAAAGAAGAAAAAAAAAGAAAAAAAAACACAAAACACAAATCTTCGCACACATTGGAAACAGACAAACTTCTCTTTCTGCAATGTTTATCCCATCCACATTTAAGCTGTGGAGGAGAGCGTAGTTGCCTACTTCCTTCCATAAACTGTTTGATCCTTTATCAGCCACAGTCCTCCTGAGTTTTTCCAGGGTGTGCCTTCAGCTTTTTACTGCTGAATTCAACACACCTTTTTTTTGCAGGTTTTAGACAATGCATTTGATGTTGTCTGTACCATGATCTGTTCTGCTGTGTGGCTGATCTGCTGATGTGCTGAAGAACATCTATTTGAACACCTCAGAGATGATAAATGAGGTCAAAATAATGATAGGGCCAATGTAGGAATTAAGAAGTATCTGGTCTTTCTGCTGCCCTTCCATGCTGGGTTTGTATTTCACTCAAAGTATTATTCATCTTCTGAACACAAAACAATTGATTTCTTGTGGTAAACAGTTATTTTTATATTCCTTTTAAAAATTAAGAAACTGGTGAGAATTGTTATTGCGAAAAATCCCACAGAGGATCAGTATCAAAGGAATCAGAATTTAAAAATCAGAGCTTGCAGTGGGAATTGACGGAAACTCCACAAGCGTATCTCTACAATAGATGTCAAGAGTTGTGATGAGATTGTGGAAATCGAGGAGTGGAAAAGGAAACAAATAGGGGTCTGTTGTGACTTGAAGTTATGAAAAAGGGAGGAGGAAGGAACACCACAAGGAGGTGGATAATCCTGTGTAAGATTTCAAAGTTTTCATAGCATACCCAAATCAAATCTCTGTAGTCTCTGACATTTTGCCTTTTTGAAACAAGTGCAACATCCCAGCTGAGAAGCGTATGTTGAAAATCCTTGTTTAAACTGAAATAATTTGGTAGAGTGTGTTTATGAGTCATGAGCCAGTAAGCAGTGAGGAATCTATGATGTAGTCTAGAAAGTGAACTTGTGGTTTTATGGTAGCATGGGAGACTGCCGGTGCACAGCTATCAGACCAGAATAACTGATGGATGAAATTAGAAGCGAGACTGCTGCTTTACTCCATCTGTGAAGTGCCATTTCTGGTAAACAATATCAAATGAAATTTTTGGTGCTAAGAACACCAAACATGCTTTTTTCCCGCAAATCTCAAGTTAATGTCAATATTGATTGCACATATACAATTTTTTAAATGTTCTGGAGTGAATCATGTGTCATCTCACAGAACATCTTCCAGCCAGACCAAAGTCACTTTCCTCCTTATACATAACATGGGTAATGAGGCACGACTAAGAACAGGAAAACCGAGCTTTTGATGGGAATTATAGGAAATACTTGAAAAAAGAATTACAAAACAGAGGGAAAATGGCCTTTGAGAAGGGGAGGCATCCGGGCCCATTATCCTAGAATTACAGTACTAGTTCAGCAGTTTTCTGTTTATTTTCCAGTCATGTACACTTCTTTCTGTTTTTCTTCTTGATAGCTATACATACTTAAAGCCTCACAGTTAAAACAAGAAAACAGACTGAATTTTTTGTTCTGTTGACTCTGTAACAACTGATACCTTCTCGGCTGTTTAATGTGATATCACAAAAGTTAGCTAAATGGACTATAAAAGATCATGTGCACCATAACCTGGTGGAAAATATACCAGAATAAAGTTCAAAGGATTTATTTTCAACATGTTATTTGAGAAGAAGTTAGAAAAGAATAGTGGTCTTGTTATACAGATGTCTTTCAATTTATTTGGTTACACTGATGGTGAAACAATTCAGTCTTTACTTCTGAGAACACCAAAGTGGTGACAAAGTGATTTTCACCACCTTATTAACAACAAGAAAACAAAAATCGTAACCGAAGTTTAAATGGAATTCAGCCTGAAATTAAGAGTTCAGTTTTGAAATAAAAGCTTTCCGTGTGGGTTTCCCGTGTTTTTTTTTTTTTCCATGAGAGTTTTTTTCTGTTTTCCTTTGTCACTTACTAGTTTCGCTACTGCACTTTCTTCTTTTATGGTTTTCCTTGGACTTCGTCCTTCCAAAGGACAGGGCACTCAAAATGCTGCAATATGGGTCTGTCGTGCTATAAAGATGTATAGGTACCACACATGGGTTACTTCCATCAGCTACCTCTGCATTTGGAAACCCTGTAAGGAAGTTGCTTTTCTGGATTTTGAGACTCTTCAGTGCTCACTGTAATACCACTTTGGGGCATCTCAGTTCTGTCCCAGAGTCACTTCTGCTTTTGCCTTGGTCAGTTTGGCTCAGAGTCTTCCTACTGCTCATTCCTAGTGTTGCTCCTGCCTCTTTTTCCTTGTTGGAAACAGAGGGCCACCTTTGCATCACTCATTCACTGGACGCTTGTCTGTTTGTTTACTAGTTTTTGATTATTGCTTTTGTAAAGGTTTTGGTAATACTGATTATGAAGCATAGTGTTTAAAAAAAAAAAAAAAAGAGGTCGCATCATGTCATAAGGTTCCTCTGTTCAATTAAGTTTTTCCAAGTTTATACTTATGGAGGTGATTAAATTAGATCCTTGTGTGCTTTTGTTACAGTACAGCGTTTTAGCTTAGCTGGGTCTGCCTTTACCCACACAGCACAGTATTTCCTAACAGTTTGCATTAATTCCTTATTCATAGTTCTGTCATAGCTTCTGAAGAATTTCCTGTGGTTTCTAAGGTGGAGTTCACTTACTGTGCTGTCTGTGGAGACAGACAGAAGTAGAAATTAATAATAATCCATTAGAATCCTTTGATTTTGTGATATGGATCTCAGGCATCCATTCTTGGTGAGTTTGGGGGTTATTTCCACCATCTAATGTAAAAAGACAGTTCAGAAGAAAAGGCAATTGGAATTTCCCTCTGGAAAAGCCCCTCTCTCTCCATTTATGGGCATGGAAATATGTCTTCTTAACTGAGGTAAATTAGGTACCAGAAGTCAAGCAACAGGAAAATCATTGCCCTTTGTTTTGAACTCTTGTAGTGTGGGTTATTAAACTTGAGGAAAATTAGAGAAGAATTCTCATAACTGGTCTGAAGCAAACTTCAAAATTCCCACCTCACTCTGTTCTGCAAGGTTTGAATTAGTGCCTAGTCTTCTCATGCTCTGAAATCTGCATCAATTTTCATGCTGGAGAGGGTCCAGAGAAGGGCAACAAAGCTGGTGAAGGGTCTTGAGAATAAGTCTTATGAGGAGTGGCTGAGGGACTTGGGGTTGTTTAGTCTGAAGAAAAGGAGGCTGAGGGGAAACCTTATCGATCCCTACAACTACCTGAAAGGAGGTTGTAGAGAGGTGGCGGTTGGTCTCTTCTCACAAGTTACAACCGATCGGACAAGAGGAAATGGCATCAAGTTGTGCCAGGAGAGCTTTAGGGTAGACATTAGGAAGAACTTCTACATTGAAAGGGTTATCAAAGACTGGAATAGGCTGCCCAGGGAAGTGGTTGAATTGCCATCTTTGGATGTATTTAAAAGCTGTCTAGATATGGTGCTCAGGGACATGGTTTAGAATTGGGTCTTTTCCAGCCATAATGATTCTATGATTCTATGATTTTGGATAGTGCTGTGTGACCCCAAACAATGATCCCTCTTCTGTATTTTAAGCTGAGAAGAACAAGTTCTGTCTTACAGAGACCATATTGCCCTATGATATTTGCTGCAAGTTTGTACATTGCAAAACTCTCACTTATGTATCTGGAGATACATTTTAGTCAGTTTTATTCCTGGAGACCAACTCTTAAATCGTTATAGCTTTTATTACAAATTTAAGAAAATGTTAATATCATATCTGAAGGATGAAGCTAAATATAGAAGCTGGCTGGTGCCTTTACACGGTGCAATGCTCATCATAAGAAGGATGCAAAAGCTGCCATTTTTGTGCAAGTTTGTTTCAAAAAATAACCTGAGCATATAAAATAAGAGAGTTGAAAAGGAGATGGTACTCAAAGGATTGTCCTTTGCTCTTCACACAGTACTTAAAGTTCATTTCTGCTTTTTTCTGCTCATTATGAATACACAAACGGCATCCTGCAAAATGTACTGTAATGCGTTATTCTAAATGCCAGTCACATAATATATGAAGAAATCTATTATATATCAGAGAGTATGACTGGAGGTGAAAAACAGACATGGGTCTGAAATGCCCTTGTTTAGCTGAAGAATGGCATTTCATAGCAAGCTGGCCTCATCAGAAGCTGTGAGCATGAGTATTTACAATATCTTTAGATAGCATCTCTCTCTAGGCACAATGATTCTCTGTTTCTTTGAAACAAGCTGTCATATTACATGAAAAGAATTATCTAGTATTTCATTACTGTGATATGAAAAATGTATTTAAAGAAGCAATTTTTCTTTAGGTCTGCAGGTGGAAGGTGAAGCCAAACAAAACTCTGACAGGTGCAGGTTGGGGTAAAAAATGCATTATAAACTACAATTGCATAAAGATAAAGCAAACCAAATAAAAATATGGAAGTGGCAGGTAAACTGTGTTCTTGGAAAATTATTGAGCCAGTGAGGTCTATAAATATATTGCTTCAGCAGTGTATTCTTGATTTTGTTTCAAAAAAGTCCATGTTTTTGAGTTAGTTTAAAATAATGGATATCCTGAGCTTATTATATAGACTGTTTGTTGGAAGTAAAATCAGCACACATTTTGGGAATTGGATTTTTATATTACAATGTAAGATGACTTTCAAGTTGTGCAGCCCTTATACTCACAGGTACAGTAACTGTGTGATTGGGTAGTAGATAGAATTGTAGCTGTACTATACTAAGTTTTAATAAATCCTATAGTGATAATGAAAACTGATCTGCTCTTTCATGCTAGACATGGTTCTGGGATTTCAGTATGTTGAGAAGTATTGGCTTCACAAGCAGCCATGTGTTTTTAATTCAGCAGTCTTAATTACAGGAAATTTAATGATAATGAATTGTAACAAAGAATAAAATAAAAAGGAAAAAAAATACAAAAGAGAACTTAGTTTCCATCCAAGGGAAAGAACATTTTTGTAATAAATTGGTCTCTTTATGTTGGAAAAATCATTTGTTGTCCTTAGAGCATGTATGCTAACTGTTAGCAGTTGTCCTCTATTTAGTTTTTTTAATTACTATTATTTTCATTTATTTCTTCTTTGGTTTCCCTTTTATGGTTACAAATATCTATTTAATAACTGGAAAAACATTAAGTTAATGCATCAGGAAGGCAACTGGTGTCTTTAGAGTTTCGTAACAGAATATCAGATTTTGTCAGTGATAAACTTGGGAAAAAATTTGGCCCTGTTGAACGAGAGTTTTGCCACTGACTTCAGTAGAATCCGAATTTCATTTCTGGGGTGTGATAAGCAAAAGCCTGAGTCAGAGTCTGTGGCAAGCAAAGGAAAGCTGCCTGTTTGGTTTGCCTTGGCAGAGGGCTGAAGCCATCTCCTGATGACTGCTCGGTTGCCCATGGTTAGGCTGAAATGTTCCTAGTCCCTCTGTCTGTATCATAGAGGGGTCCAACGTCTGCAGCTCGTACCTTACTCAGCAGACTATCTGCTGGCTGAACAGGCAGAAAGGTACGTAGTCTTTTGTTTGTTTTTTTTTCTTTTGTTTTCCAGAAGTGCTGGAAAAACAGTTTGGAAAGGTTGCTGCTGCTGTGCACTCTCTGCTTTAACTTTTAGTAAAAAAGACTTCAGCCTCCCAGTTTTGTAAGACGACAAAGAATGAAATAACCAAGAAACAAATGTTCAGCATTTGGCACCAAATTAAACATAAGGATGATAAAGTGTAGGATCCTAAACTTGGAAAACTGGCCAGTTAAAATACCAAATGATCCAATTACAAATAAAAGACAAATTCATATTATTGTTGGGGAGCAGTTGAGGTCATTTGTTCATGGTGATTCATTGAGTGAAGGAGTTTAATGGCCAAGAGCAGCAGCAGGTCACATTAGACAGATTTCATTCAAAATTACTTTTGATGTGGACTATAATTGATTAACTATAGTGCTCCTCATGTCAAATGTTATAGCTAAATTAATAGCTTTACCTAACTCTGTTGGTAGATTTATTTATGGGTTGCATATCATGGCAACAGACATGGATTTATGACATTAATAAAAAGGTGAACCGCTTAGTGATACAGCTTGTCTGGTAACCATTTTTTTGCATATAGAGTCAATCAAATTTCAAAAATAGAAATTTGCAAAAGGCTGCGAATTCCAAGTAATGTCTGACAGTGACATCCTTAGTTTTCCACACCTTTATTAAAAATATCCATTGAATTAATTTTGAAATTGACTGAAACTTCCTTTAACTTCAGTGTAATTATGCTTTCAGTTTAAGGGATGTTTCTTCATAGCCCTTTTTATGAAAAGTTCAGTAGCGGCAAAGATGATGTTAGAAACTTAAGATGTTTATTTATTTTTACTGTCAATGCAGTGTTTTGTAGTCCACAGCGTTGTTTAAAGAACAAACAAAAAACTAAATGGGTTGCTTTTCACACCTGAAATGCCTTAGGTTTTAAAGCAATCCCTATGCTTAATTTCCTTTGAAATTTAAAAATAAAAATCTAGTATTTTTAAACCCTAAAGATCTACACTGAATCTCACCCAGTCATTTCTAGTTTCTCTGTACACACTTATAAGCAAAGATCAGGACACTAAGATAATGAAGATTTCTGCCATCTTTTCTTTAAGTTAGTACATCTTGATTGGTTTCCTCATTTTGTTGTTCTTGGTGTCATGCCCTCAACTACATGCTAGAAATTAACTGGGAAGTTGGGACGGCATGTTTGTCAGCTAATGAACTTTTAAATACTTATGTTTAAATACAACACATTATGTGCATGTGTATGTATAAACCTGGTGTGATGCAGTACAGAAGATGGAGCGAGACTCTTTTCAGTGGTATTCAGGGAAAAGATGAGAGGTAATTCCTTTTAAAAAATATTTTAAGAAACAAATTTTTACTGTGCGAGTGTTCAACACTGAAACAGGATGCCCAGAGAGGCTGTGGAGTCTCCATCCCTGGAGATATTTAAAACCCAACTGGACAGGGCCCTGAGCAGCCTGCCCTGCCTGACCCTGCTCTAAGCAGAGTTGGCCCAGGCAATCTTCAGAGGTGCCTTCCTGCTTCAGCCTTCTGTGTGAGTCTATAAATATGTAATGTTGGCCAATGTAAGAACCTTAAAAGCTATAAGTTATTTTAAACTAATAATCTTACAGAAACACAAATTAACCAGACTGTGAAATTGTATTATTTGTACTTCCACGATGTCAAATATATAAATAATATGTATTTAGGGTAGCATTTGAAACCATTTTTAAGCTAGAAATTGGTAACTCTGTTATTAAATTAAAAATCAAAGTATTTTTTTATTGTCATCATAAAGCAGAGGATTCTTGACGGTAAAACCATAAAAGTTGAAAAAGCAGAGAATTCACAATGTTAATACCATGTTTAAAAACATGTCCTGGAGGCAGGCATTAACTAGCTGAAAAATATGTAAATTAGGTGCTTTTAAAATGCTGATTTGTGCAAATCATTCATAAGATTGCTGTATGTTGACTTTGCACCCTTTGGTTTTGTCTTGTCTTCTACTAAAACTGTGTGTTCCCCCTGAAGCTGCCCCAGTCTTTTAGGAACTTTGCTCTACCCCTGATTCTGAACACTACAGTGTGTACATACGTGCATTTTGGTCAGGTAAAGACTTCAGTGGGGTTTAGTGTGCAGTACAGTCACGTTGCTAACATATTTATTTCTTGTACTGTGCTGGTACTCGCAGGCTGAGCCCAGAGCCCCTCACTGTGCTGTGCGCTACGCAGCACGCAGCAGGAGACGTTGCCTGCCCAGGGAGCCTCTCCCCAAGCACACAATCGGAAACCCCACAATAGTCTCTGCGTATGATATTACCACCCTCCACCTTTCCCCAGCTTTCTAAGGGGCATTTGGGGGTATATCTTTCTTTGTTTTAATTATGATTTTATAGGGAAGCAGTTTTTGAAAGTAAAAGAGACACAGAAGAGAGGAAAGTAAGGAAGTGGTGGTATGACAACATTTGGAGTATCAGAATGAGCAGGTGGAGAAGCGTGGCTGTTGTCTAACATTTGAACAGTGTATTTGCATGTCAAAAACTTTTAAAAAAGATTAATAGTTGTTATGTACTTGAAGTAGTTGATAATGCAAAAAGTACTTTTTTTTTTTTTTTTTTTTAATTTGTAGGCAGCATATGCCAATAGTTGTGTAAGGAGATCTGGCTTCTAAAATGGTGCCCTTTTGGCTGCATCATTACCTAATGTCCTCTTCAGTAAACAAAGAAAAAGCGATTTTATAAAGAGTTCTTTTACCTTTAAATTAGCATTGCGTTTTTAGTATTTGTTTGTTTACCTTTGGAAAAAAATACTTTTTTTTTTTATTTCTGAATGATACTTTAAAACAATAAACAGAAACTTTCCATAACATGCATGGACATGCTTTAATATATTCATAAGTGATCAAAATACAGTACAGAAATCACATATGCTGCTCTGCTGCAACTTTCAAGGTTCAATCCATCATTCTGGAACCCAGGGGGCTGAGATTTGACATCCTGCCTAGAAACCATACTTCAGATTGGCTGGAACTGTGCCATCTTATGTTCAGGTTAAAAGAGCAGCTGTAATTTGTCTGGGTAGCACTTTAACTATGCACAGCAAATCATAAAACCCATTTTCAGTAATAAACTTGAAGATGAAATAGGTCCATTTGCTTCATTTCCTGATCCGTACAAGATTTTCATCATTTTGATGCAATACCACTTGGAGTTTGATCTTATAACGATGTAGATTTCTGTAACAATCTTCTTCAGATTAGCAGCTTTATTTAGCCTATATATACTATGCAGGAGATTTCTTTTTGGCATTTAGCGGAAGTCTTTTTCTATTGTTCTTTGAAACTGAAAATACGAGAATAATTTCATAGTAGGAATTAAGTTTATATGTGATTGCCGCAATAAATAAAACCTGATTGTAGCCTTTTTCAATTGTAAATACCAGATGTGAAAATACTCTATCCTGTTCTCTTTTTCCCCCTTTCTGTCTTAGGATGGCTTACTTGCAAGGGAGTAACAAATGCAAATATTTCCAGCAACTCAATGAAACGTTTTAAGAATATATAAAAATATGATTTTTATTTATGGGTTTGGATTACAATGATTTTAGATTTTAACCTTTTGTGTGCACCCTTGTTTGGAGGTGTGAATTTGCCTGAGCAGCAAGGTCCAACTTAATTTGTAAGGGCAAGTTTTATATGTAACCTAGTAAATCAAGGGAGCTCCTAGGATGGACTTTCTTCAAGGGGATGTGCCTGTGAGTCCAGCTGTGGGGAGCCTGACCAGAGGCAGCCACGTTCATCTGTACACGGAGGCTGTAGGCTTCATTTCAGCTCCTTTTGGATGTTACACAGTTTGGGTTCCAGCATTGGCTTTCTTCTGATACAGGTCTGTGGAAGCTTTGTGTGAAATCAGGCCCGTACACTGCAAGAAACAACTTAAAATGTCATTCTAGTTGAGTAGACAACTAATGGCTTAACTGTTAAATAGACTAGCCACCCCTCCTGAATCCTTAGTGCATTTACTTCAGTAGCCTTCTCCCAAGTGCCAGATCTCTGTTTTATCTTTTTCACAGAGGTATTTCTCTATCTGTTGCTACTAGGACCTCTCTTTCAGCTCCACAGGCCTCTCCCTTTTTTGGTATGTCTTCAACTCTTAAAGTTTGCTGAACTGAAAGGAAAACCCTGTGTCAGTCTTCCTAACCCCTGTCCCCTATTTCTGAGTTGAGGAGTTACATTTGCCAGATACATCCTGCATCCCTGTGTGCTGCCCCTGCATCCCCACTGTAGCTAGCACAAGGGAAGGTTCCTTCTCTTACCCTTTCCTCAATATCATGGCGCTTTTTGACGCTGTTGGCAAGACAGCTTGTCTGTGTTACTGTATTGTTGTAGCTCAGCCTACCCTACTGAAAATATATTCTTTCAAGATGTTTGTTTCCTTTAAATGATTTAGCCTTTTGAAAATGCCTCTGGATTAAGAATTTATGGCAGTATAGTATACTCGTATTAGACGTGCTTTACTTGGGAAGCTTAGCTAAGGAAAATGAAACGTGTTTCTGTATATTCCATCTTCCCCTACTGTAGTTAAGTGAGAGCAGGCTGCAGGATAGCATTGTGCGCCTTGGTGGCCACACAAGCGCTTTGTATTCACTGGAGACTCGGAGGTACGACAGCTGCATATAAATATGCATAGTTGGAGAGATTCATGATTGTGCCTCGTTCTAGGGCTGATTGGCTGTAGTGCCGCCACTGCAAATCAATGAGTGTTTTCCTCATCTATCAGCTGCTTGCTTGCTCGAAAGCAGACAAAATGGTTAAAACACCGACAGCCCACAGAGGGCTCCTGAGTGAGTGAGACTTGTTTGCTACAGCACTCAAAACATTTCCCTGAATCTACAGTAGCTCTCAGTAGATGAATTTAGCACTCAGCAGATTAATTTAGCTCCCAGTGTGCTGGATTTAGAAAGAAAAACTAATATAGATGAATACATTCTGTTCAGCCAGCATATTTTGTTTTGCAACAATACACATGTCTTATTTGAACTGCAATCTGGTTGGAAAGCATTTTGCGAATGGTGCATTGGTCATAAAAATGAGTCATGCTTGCTCATTTTTTAAAAAGATCTCATCTAGTGCAGATTAAGGAAAAAGGTATTGAGCAAGTCACTGGAGAAAGTATTGGAATTTTAGCCATCTCTGATGAGCTTTGGCCATTTTTTTAAGGTAGACTTTGACAATGTGTTGCAAAAAGGTAGCAGCTGCTTTTCACTTTGTTGCCTGCCTAGCCTTGTAGGTGTGCCACCCTGCTCATGGTTAGTCTGCCAGTTTGCCTCATGGGCAGGGTTCAGGCAGGGTTTCCTTGGAAGTATTTGCAGGCTGGAAGCTGAAGGTATGTCTAAGGGCAGTTAGGAAGAGCTCTCAAGAAGGAAGAATTCAGGATACAACATCCATTGTTTTATGACTTCAGTATAAGCTTTAGCTCTCTTCCTTAACCTGGAAAATGTCATAAGGAAAGTGGGACTAGACTGCTTATGTATGGTAGCAGAGTGACTAGCTTGCTTATGACAACAACAATGCTTATCATTTCAGGAGTTGGAAAACTGAATAAAAAGATAAAGATATAAAATAAAGATATAAAAATCTAGAAGCTGAGGAGATCATTTGACTGGCTTTATTAAAGAAAAAAAAAGGCCAAGGAAATGAAAAGAAAAATGCTGTGAAATGACAAGCTGGCTTTCTAAAGTAGTATCCTCAGTAAATGAGTCTCTCATATGAAAGACTAACTCCCAGCACATCTTCCAGAGCACTTCTTGATAAAGTATTTCCACTAACAGCAGCAGGATGATTGTTACAAAACAGTCTTTCATTCTCTCAACAATTTTTTTTAAAAAAAATTAAAGAATGGGTGGAAGAGCAAATAGTTTATTTCAACTGAGTTGGTGCCGTACAGTGCAGATCTAATTTACTCAGGAGGAGCTCAGCTGCTACAGTGATGGGTGCTTTGTAGTAGTGATTCCCAATCCCGTTTAATCAAGGGACTACTGAGCCTTTTGGAGAACACAAACTAACCAAAGACCTTCCTTTTCAGTGATAGTGCAGTGATTTTCATTTACCAATAGATAAAAATGAAGCAAAACTTTGGATGCTCTTTCATGAGGTTTCCTTTCTGCACTTGTTTGTGTACTGGCTTGCATGTGCAGGGCTGTGCATGTGTTGTCTTCTCTCAGTTTTTAAATCCTACAATATTTTTAGAGATTGTCTTGTAGTATCTTCAGGATACCAGCAGGTTTTAGTCAGTAGATCAAGCAGTGCTGCTATGAAGACCACAGAAGACTGGAGGCCTGTTTCGTATGTTTGTTAGGAGTCTTGCACATCAGTCTGTAAAGCAGTCAGTGCACAGTTGCCCTCTTTCTTCTAGATCGTAAATGTTCCTTTTAATAAGAGACTGTGAAGTGTAAATCTCTCAGGCATCATGTGGGATTTTACCGGTCCTCCTGTGTGGAGGATGAGGCACAGTGGTGCGGCTGGAAGGGGCACTGTGGGGAGGCAGTGGTGACTCACCACCCCTTCTGTCTCCTATTTTCCAGGAGCAATGGGAATTTGTTATGAGTAGATCATCCTGCTGGAAGAGGAGAGCAAAGTACTGCTGTCCCACATGGACTCGGTGAGGCTGGCCTGGGCACGGAGGCAATGAAGCCAGCACTGTGTTTATTTGTTACCGGGATGCTCAGAAGGGCAGTAGTATGTGGTCCATATGTATGTATGAGTAGCGATCAGGGCTCTAAGCACATTGCTTCCTGATGTTTGGCTGCCTTGGCTCAGGGTACGGATGTCCAGTCTTGAAGAGAGCTGTGAGAAACCTCAGTGGGGCTCACCCTCCTCTTGAAAGCTGCCTTTTGGCCCTGGCCACGACACACCACACCCCTGCCCAGCCCCAGGACCTGCTGAGCCGGGCACCACCCCAACTCCAAACCCATCCCATCCCATCTTGGGGGCTGCCATCCCGGCCAGGCCCAGGGCCTGTGGCAGTGACTGGGGGGGGGTTGGGCTGTTGCCAACCCTGGTCACCATCCCCAACCCAGCCTGGC
This sequence comes from Ibidorhyncha struthersii, assembly GCA_013398815.1. Taxonomy (NCBI): domain Eukaryota; kingdom Metazoa; phylum Chordata; class Aves; order Charadriiformes; family Charadriidae; genus Ibidorhyncha; species Ibidorhyncha struthersii. The sequence goes on along the minus strand of VZSZ01010259.1, from coordinate 1,341,405 downwards.
TCACCTTGCTGGGGGCTGCGGGAAGGGGCTGGTTGGAGAGGGATGGCACTGCACCATCCTGGCAGCTCCATGGCTCCGGCCTCACCCCTGCAGTCCCACATCCCCAGTGGGGCAGGGACGCAGATGCAGAAGACGGTTCTTTGTTGCAGCCCTGAGCGACATTTGGGCCATACTGGAAGCAAGGAGAGGTTTCTACCGACTGAGATCCAGCTTTTTATTGGTGCTAGTTTTGAGTCAGCCAATCTCTTCTTTTCCTTTGCTATGTTAAAATTGTTTTGTAGATGGACAGAGTCTGGGAAAGCTACTGTAAACTCATGAAAAAGGAAGCTTTACTGCTAGAAGGCCTTTGCAGATGTTGCAAGGTTAAGTACCCTAGAGCGTTAGCCTCCACAAATATGTTGGGTAATGGGGTTATTTAGTAGTTAAGCTTTACTTTTGGTAGTCTGAGCTTCTCACCTTGCAGAAGGAAACCCATCTTCATTGTTTTCTGCACCGTCACGGGAGGACATCTCAGCATCCTCCTGCTGCTGCTGCTGTGAATCTTTACCTTCCACAGCCCACCTCATTTGTCTCCTCCTCTTCCTTTCAAGGTTTCCTTGCATTCTTGGCAACAGCTACAGAGGAAATTAAAGGCTTTATTTCTAGACTAGCTTCAGATGTCACAAATATGGAGGACAGTTTCTGAAAATCCAGCTCTAAAAACTTCAGTGTTTATTGTTTTCTGTGCTGTCCTGCCAAGATCTTCTCCCTGCTGTGGCAAAATACTGCCATCTGTAAGTTATATCAAGCTAAATATTAGCGTGTTGGTACTTGTAAGTGCCATACGCTCATTCATGGCCTTGTTATGGTTTAGGATTGTGCCAAATTTCATGGCACGCAGAGCCTTGTTTTGAATGTCTTTTTTTTTCCCCCCCTTTTAATTCAGTCTGGCCAGTTTAAAAGTTCCGGCTTGGGACACATCCATAAATTGGGGTAATTTCATCTACATGTACTCTTATACATAACTGGACATTGTGGCTCTAACGTGTGCATAGAAACAAGGGATAATATATATTGGTAGAACTGACTTGCCTGTACATTGTAACATTATAGCATATCGTCAGCAGTGTAACAGTAGTGCTCCTGTAACTTCTCATGTAGGATATTTGCTGTTGTAAGATTTACAGAAGTTAATTGATCTCAAAACTTGCATTTACTTGATCATTACAGTAATATTTATACATGTATACAAATATATTTTCATGATCATATTAAATGAGTTAGGAACACAATTGCCTGTTTCTTCCCAGGAGCAAAATTGACCATTTCTTCCTATTCTTGTGACTTAATTTTAAGCTGCTATTCTCAGCATTCTTGACATTGTTTAGTAGTTTATAAATGGTAAAGTGAACTAGATAAAAGATGTTCAGATTTCCACCAGTGCACAGACTATACTTTGTCATAGGGACAGGACCAAACAAGCAATATAGGTGCAGTCTAAGCTGTTTAAATATACTTCATATTGTCATGTGTTCTTTCCATCTTCCTCTGAGAAACTTAAAGAATAGAAACAATAGACTTAGGTTGACTTGATCTATGCATGGAGTGTAGAAAGTATTCTGTTTGAAACAGATAGACTGTTTAATAAATTTGCTATTATTTAGAAAGAATATTTCGTTTGTTTTGAAATTCACAGAAAAGTGGATCCAGAGGTTGTACAGTTTTAGCCCTAGGAAACAATTTTGTTTAATGAGGAACAAAAACATTTTAGTTCCCAAAGTTCTACCTGTCCACTGGAAATCATTTTTTATTTATGATTTTTGTCTACATTAGCCGCATGATTTACAACAGTGTTCCTCTTCATCACCTTTTCCTCTTCTTTCCCTGGTCCCTGTCCCAGACATCAGCAGATTTACCTGTCTGATACAGATAATAATGTGTAATAATTTTGTCTCTGAGCAGCTGTACTGGCAAAGTCATAGTGGCTACTTCTGGCTGCTGTCTCTGTGTAGGCAGTGTTTCTTCATGATATAGTGGAGCTGTCTCTTCAAGAAGTTAACAGACTCTGGGATTTGCCCATGCACCAAACAATTCTAGTCTTCAGTAAAGTCTTAAGGTGGAAAAAATGGATATTAGTGTCCTTAATAGAATAATGCTTAGAATTTTGATTTTTTTTCCATATTTGATGAAAGCTTTGGCAAAGGGTGTTGAGCAGTATGGTGTGATGGACCACTCTTTCCTGAGGCAGATGCCTTTATAGCACAGGAAAATGGTCCACTTTTTTTTTTTCCTCTCCCAAAAAACAACTTCTAATGATCTGTAGTTCATCTTGAACCTTGAACTTGATTTTAGTTTAGCTCTACATGTTGGATATTATCTAAGATTTTCAGTGGTAGTGAAAATTAGATCTTTGAGACCAAGCCCCAAAGCGCTGGTGTAACCTCCTTTACTGGTTGACTCAGGTTACATGCAAGGCACAGAGGTGCAGCTTGTGCTGTTGTGGACACTGACTGCTGCAGGAGTGTTGAATGATGACATCAGCTGCCAGGAGGAATTCTGAAGATACAAGAAGGGAACGCCTGAGGGAACATGCTGGAACAAGGCTTCTGAAAAGAAACAAACATTTTTAGATACTTGAAAATGTTGGTATACAATGGGTTCATTTTGGCCTAAGTCCACTGTGGGATCTGCAGTTCATTTAATGTAACTCTGCTAGCATAACCCAAACATATGCTGGATTTTTATAAATGTTGTTTGAGATTGTCTTTGGATCCACAGTAGACAGGCCAACATCTCCCACATTTCCACATAAAAATCTGAGTTCAGAGAGATAAGTAGAATGCAAATATTTTAGTAAGTAAAATGTAAATGGAAAGATAGATGATAGAAAATGAATAATCCTTTTTCACATAAAAATAAACCACACAGCTATAACCAGTACAAAGGGCATTCAGAATCAGAGGAAACAAGATGGTACTGGAAATAGCATAGATTTTGCAGTTGCTTTGGAATTTTGTACTGCAACCACACATAACATTCCTTTCTTCTCCTCCTTCTTCTGCTGTTTTTTCTTTAACTACATCTGGTCACAGCTATAGGGACGCCAATTATTATGGTATCAAAGACTAAAATTAGAAGTGCCACACACAGCAAAATACAAATGGCTAAACGGTTTCTGGCTAAAGGTGTATTGGGGGAGGAAAAGACACCCCATTTCTTTGCCTTGAAGCCAGCCAAAATAGTTCATCTATGCACAGATCACTCCAAGGGCAGCAGGCGAAAAAAAACTACATGCATAAGATTTGCTGAACCCTTATCATTTAGGAAGTGGGAGGAATAGCCTGTAGATTAACATTCTAGTCTGGGTTATCAGAGGCTTAGCTTTGGTTCCTGAGTTATCACAGATATCCTGTGGTTAAGTAGCATAAGTAGTTTTCCTATGCCTCAGTTCCCCGTCAGGTAAAAATAGGGATCTCTTATAGGGCTGTTGGTGGGGATAAATACCTAAAGCTGGTTAAGTGCTTGGATTATTCAGTAATGAAGCTTGTCTAAGTACCTTGAAGCACTGTTTAGGTTGGAATGTGTATATGCTGTCTCCATGCACTAAGCACTTCCTTAATAACTTTGTCCACTTAGCGTGGAAGACAGAGGACCCAACGCACCTAAGAGTACTGAAAGATCGGTGGTGTACCGAACTGCACTTGTGTCAGAAACAAGAGACATTTCTTGGTGGAAGACAGTTCTTCGTGCTGTGGCTGGACATGACCTGAGTAGAAAACAATCAAAATTCTTGGTCCAAGGAGATGCCAGGGAAAGCTGCCTTACCAAATTCTCTGTTGAGAGAGGAGGCAGTGGAGGAGAAACACGAGCAACTACTTCATAAGAGGGAATATTTGTAGAATTGAGACTTCTTCATGGAGGTCAGACATACAGGGATGGGAACAAAAAAACTTGAAGAAAAATGAGGCAATAGGAAATAACAATAGAAGGATTTTTTTCTTGGTAGATTATATCGCTCCAGACATAACTGCGAAGTTGGAAAAGGAGAGGGAGAATATGTTGGAGAAGAGAAATGAGAAAAAGCCACGGTAGCAGCTACTGGAATAAAGATGTCAGTTTATTGCATTTGACTAGTGAAAGACTTATTGTTGTGGATGAAGTTGTGCAGACAAGAGAGATCACAGGAGGATCAAAAATCAGAAGATTTATAGTTTGCAGCTAAGAAAAAAATTTTGTGCGGGAAGATTTCTGTGTTAAAATAGTCAGAGGAATAATAATTATTGAAATGCTTCTCTCCAGCTAAAAAACCTCTGAAAGGAATCTGTCTGTGTTACCAGAGAAAAGAAGGGTGCTATAGAGATAACATAGCTTTTTCAAGGTTAAAGGCAGAGGTCATGGTGGTGCTGTAAATTCCTCTAGCTTCAGTGGTCTGCGTCAGGCCCCAGGAGGAGACCTCAGGCTGGCTGCGTGCAGTGAGCCTAGCTCTCACACGGGCGATGAAACCACAGCTTTTTTCTTAGTTGTGATAGTGAAAAAAGTACATTGTAGGTAAGTGTTTGGTCGTAGGCAACAGGTTCCTGATGTAAAACTAGTTATGGGTGGGAGATGTGACTTATGTGGAAAAATACCTAGGGATGAGATAGACAGTCAACAAAAGGGAAAGCAGCGGGAATACTAAAACTGTACTGGGAAGGATGAACCAGAATTTATCTAGGAACAGATACCAAAATTTTAAGGTGGAGAATAATCTTTAGGACAAAATGTAAGCACAGAGAGTTTCAGACTGGATTTGGAAGATGAAATATTCATAGAAGAATATCTTTAAGAATCTCAGGCATTAGAGTTTTTGTGCTTTTTTGTGTTGTTATTTTCCTTACCGTGTTAAGACCATGCAGATTCATAGGGAGTAACTAAAGAATGAAGTAACATGTCATCTCATCTCACATCCTATATAGCATTATATTTGGATAGGTTCGTTAGCTGAGGTGTGTGTTTGGTTTGTTTGAGGGGGCGAGCAGCAAACTATAATTTTCTCCTGTTTAATCACACAAGTGAAAAAAAAGAGCAATTTGGTGTTTAGCTGTCAGGTCTATGTACTGTTCCTGTACAAACCTTGTTTAACAAGAATTTAACTAAATACAAATGAAGTACTGAAAGCATAAAGCATCTGGAACATTTAAAAAATGCACTGAAATATAATGTGATTAATTTCTATTGTGCTAATTATACCTATTATGAGTTAAAACGGATTCAACTTTGCAGACATTGTTATGTAACTTGTGGCTTTGCAGTTCTTTGAAATGTAATTTTCTGTTCATGTGGTATATTAAAAAATGTTACAAGACAAATTACAAAGCTTAACTGAAATAGTGCCAAAAATCTTAAACGACTTATTCTGCTAGATAAATAACTAATGTAATGCTTACTGGTTTGGGTTGGTTTTTCTTTTAATCAAAAATAAAAGGTAATGTAATGAACCAGGGCTGAGCAGGTTGTGGTTTTATTTCTGTTTTATGATTTAATGGAGTTGCTCTGCACCTATAGTGAGGTATCTAAGATCAGTTTGTGAGCTATTACTGCTGTGTAATATTTTGTATTCAACAGTACATTCAGCTTTATGCTGCATGGATTTTAAGTGTAAGATATTGCTGAGTTTGAATGCTCTGGCATATAAGACAGCTTATAACAGGGGTGAGCGTCGTGGTAAGTTTTTTTACAAACAATAGCATTCACAGTCACTCAGGAAAACAGAAGGTGAAGCACCATGTTGTACCCATGTACCACCCTAAGTGTGGGTGTGAAAGAGGTATGTAGGATGTAGGATGTCTTTGCCTACTGCAAGACTTTGGATGTGGATGTGGGGTTTCACCTCCACAGGGAGACACTTTGGATCCTGGCAGTGAAGCTGCAGGCAGCAATAGGAAAGGAAAAATCTTCTGTTCTCCTATTGAAGGGGAATAAAGAGGCTTCTTGGGTGATTCCCAGATGGTTGCCTGGCTGTAGATCTGCTCCAGGTGTCCCGTGCCCCACACAGTAGCTGTCATGGGGAGTGAGCTGCAGGGGACGGTGGTTGCGTGGGAGTTGTGGATGTGCCTCCTGATCCTCCTCCAAATCCAGTGGAGCTTTTACTTCTCTCTTTTTCTGCTATAATGGGCTTACAGTGCAACCCAACCACTAGTAAGTATATAAAAATTAATCCTGTTTTAAGTACTCTAGGACAAAAAAGACTTCTACTTAAAAGACTTTGTCCTTTTTTTAGCATTGAGTGAAACTACTACTAAAAAAATTAAAGTAGTTATGTAAGCTTTGTTTTGATAAATTGGTCATTGCTTGCATATTGTTGTAGGAGTCTGACTGCAATTAGCAGAGCCAATATTTGAGTCTAATTTCACCCCGAATTTGAGAACTGAAGTGAACCTGAAGTCTTACAAAGTAGAATAGATCTTGCTAGGGAAAGAAGTGTTAAGTTCTCACCCCCAAATCAGTAAACATTCGCAAGAACATGGAAAATGTTAAATTCATTTAATAAAGTGTTTGTTTCATTTTTTATGTTATGTTTCTGAGACAGAACTGTCCACAAAATAAAAATTATAAAAACCTAAAAAATCCGCATCAAGAAAATCCCTCTAAATAATTTGTGTTTGTTCACACAAACTCATGAGAAAGGAAGAGAATTTGGTTCTAGTTGTACTTGCGTACTTACTTTAAATGCAGAAAATACCATGAATACATTTTTTCCCCACACAAATCTCCACTTCAGTTTTAGTGGTATCTGAGGTAGATAACATCTTCAGGGTTTTTTGCATTAAATATGACTTCTCAATCTTTTAAGATTAACCCAGTTCAGCTGGAAATATGCATTACAAAAAAAGGGATTTTTTTTTTAACATTAACATTCAAAGAACTCCAATATTTTCAATAAAATTTAGAGGATTCTGTTGCCTATTTATGCATGCATTTATTACTCATTATCTCCAATGTTTGTAGTCTTTTTCTCCTGAAATATATAATTTTATTTTGGAAAAATGCAAATAATTTTATTTAACTTTTTTTAGATTGCCTTATACTGTCGATTTCTACGCCACACAGTATAACTTTGATTTTATTTAAGCTGCGTAATGGGGTCAGAACCAGTCTTGTTTAACAAACATGCTGTCATTCAGTTGTGAGGGTAGGAGTGTGTCCTGCTGAATAGTGCAAGCTCTTGCATGTTTGTTGCATTACTTCTATTGTAAACAGTGTAAGTGAGTCTACCAGAGCTTTGCCCACTGAATGAAATGAATCCATTTAGATAGGACTTCAGTGGTGGGGGGGCAGTGGTCCCTCCTAGGCACTCAGGTGCTGCCACAGTGAGGGCTATCTCCACAGCCACCTAGCCGGAGTCTCCTCTCGCTGCTGGTAGTGTTCAGCTCCAGCACTACCCCAGTCATTGCCAGGACAAAGCGTCCTCCACTTTATTCAGCCGTGTTCCTATTTCAGGGGAGCATTAATCAGGACAGCCAGTTTAAGGTCCATCTCAAACTGTGGATCTTTCCTCGGTCTTGGCAGTATTTGTAGGGACAGTTATGCCCCCCAGGAGGTCTGAGTTGGAGAAACCAGTATCTCTGCCTTGTGTCACCGCATGCTGAGTAGAGCCATCAGTGTCCTCGGAGCACCAGGGTCACCCTGGGAACCCTTGTTTGGCTCAACTGGTTGCTTTCTAGGAAAGTGATAGGGAGAAAAACAGAGAAATGAATCATCTCTACAATCCCCAAGAGTGATTTATCAAGATACACGTGAGTCCACCTTGAGAACAGAAACCCGATTCTAAGCCAGAGAGCTGTGGATAGTTGACACAGAGGTAAAAACCATGGCACACTGAAAGGCAGGAATTTGCAGCTCTCAAAGTTAACTGGACATGTTCATTGTTGTGTTTGTAATCGGACATGTTCATTGTTGTGTTTGTAATCAGCCATGTATTTTGCTAGTGTAAGAACGTTCATGAAGCCCATCGCAGCATTATACTTAAACAGGGCCATAAAAACACTGTGCAACAAAATACATGATGTCCTGAAATACCTTGATGCACAAGGGTATTCAACTGTGATGCTCCCTGACTCCCCAGCTTTTTCGGTGCCTCTTAGACAGGCATATAGACTGATAGATTTCTTTTATCTGTTGACTTTAGATTGTTAGCTGAAGGATTTACAGTGCCATTTTTTATGGAAAGACTTGAGTCTATAACAATAAAATAAACCAGGTTTTAGTACTTAAAGAAATCCTTATTTTAATTAGCCAGTGTCCTTTTTTATTGGTCCTCAGTTCTTATTTCTTCTCCTTTTTTTCACATAAATGGGTGTGGGATTGTAGGGAAGAAGTTTAGGCATTAAAATGTACATTCCAGCATTATTTGTGCTGACCTGACTTTAACGTCTAAAAGCCTAGGGTCAGAAAAGGCAGTTTAATTATCTGCAAACATCCAAGAGCTATAGACAAGAACCCCAGTCTGTTGTTTTTAGTTTTTAGTTATTGATAGGGCTAACCCCAGCACTGATGATAGTGTTCCAAAACAAAGATCCCCCAGAAACCCAGTTAACGGCATCTTTGTTCCTAACTTGTGACTTTGTTAGAAGTCCTAACACTTCAGGTTTTAAAAATTAATAATGTGGAGCTGAAGTAAAAATAATACTTTGGAAGTGGGGATGAAACAAACTCTTCCCTTTTCATCTTTCCCCAATGATTTGCAGGGAAACATAACCCCAGGCAACTTCCTAACTTCCATAATTGCGTTGAATTCCTTGTTAATTGGGCTTTTTTTCTTGCTGTTGAGCTCTTTCTTGAATAATGCCTGCTTTATAATGATTTGTGTGCAGACAATAAATGTAGAGATTTAATAGGATGAAGGCTGTGTCTCCATCTAAAGTTATTTAGCCCTTAACTCCCATTGAAATCAATACCTTTGCAAATCTCGTTATAAGTGACTTAATATTAATACGCATAAAATAGGATTACTATTAAATGTTTAATGGATAAAAAGAGAATAAGGACACTGTTCTCCTCTGGAAAGTGACCGTAAAAATCGTCTCTTTAGAGTTGCATGATAATTGTCTCAGTACCTTGGTGCTTTTTGTATCATATCATATCTTATGTGCTCGGTTTGAAAACAAGAAATTGGTGACTGTGTCTGCAGACTCTGCAAAACAGAAGGCAAACTTGCTTCATTTCCTGGTGGACTTTACCACAGGTAAAAAAGTCCTGTCTTCCCCTATCAGACTCTTCATAATGCCTCTTCCTCCAGTGAGAGTGGGGCTAACAGTTTGTTTGTTGTTCATCAATAGGTAAAGGATCCAAGTTACGTTCCCTTAGCAACACAGAGATAAGCGTACTAAGGAGGAGTGAGCAATATTTTTTGTTATGAAAGGGGCTGTGACATAATTAATGAGGGAAACAGAGCTGCTGATGAAAAAAAGGTGCTTTTTTGTCCAAAAAAAAAGCGGAGTCATACCTTCAGAGCTTTTGACTGGTACAGGATGCAATGCCTGCATCATCAGGGATGGGTGTCCATCACAGCTTCAAGACGTGGCCAAGATAAGCAAACTGCACCTGGTCTGTCATTAAGCCACTTACTCTTGCTCGTTTTCATGCACATCATGCTGTTACTGAAAGGCTACCCAAAAGTCTAACAGAGAAAGAGAGTTTGCTTTCCAATGCTAAACAAATGTAATCATCAGGAGCATCTCTGATGTGCTTGGTTCCGGAGTCTAACCATGAGTGACTGAGGATGGTGGGATATAACTAGTGCGGCTGGAGTTCAAATCCAAGGCTTCCCTTACAATGCTGTCAGGAAATGGTAGATGAACAGCCATGAGTGAAACTGTGGGCCTTCAGTGCCCAAAGTGGTAGTCTTTCTCAGAAAAACGTGACTTTAGTTAAACATGGAGAGACGGGTATTCTCCTGAATTTCTCACTGTTCTGAACACATTTGGACACTTTTTCAAATTGATTGCAGAGCAATACAGGTTATGATCTGGTTATGTTTTTTAGGTGTTTTTTTGTTGGGTTGTTTGGGGTTTTTTTTTGTTTGTTTTTTTTTTTTTTCCTAGTAAAACTCATTTCACTTCTGTCCTGTTATAAACTCAGAATAAGGGATTATGTACAACAAATCTTACAAAAGCACAGTGGCCACTGTTCAGTTTATCCTTTACTCTATCGTCAGTCATCTTTTCACTGTTTTTGCATTTGCTCAAACTCCGTTGCTGTTAAACTGCTGAAAACTTTCCTGCGGTTAGATTTGAGCAGAGAAACTGTTTTGCCTACAGTGACCTGCACAGTTGCATCAGTTCAGTGGTGCTAATCCAGTAACAGGACTGTAATTTGGACTGGGAAGATAAGTCCCATGATAAATCTTTCTGAAATGAGACAGAAGTTCTCAAAAAGCACAGACAACCAGGTGGCTAAGGAAATGCCGAGAATATGACCCTTTCAGCTCAAAGTTGCTTGACCCAAATGCCAGTTTTTAAATTAAAATAAACTAGTCTGGCTACGTCTGAAGGATGCAAATGTAACCAAGAGGAAACTATATTTTATTAGCAGCATACACGCTAGGGTTTGCTGATAATTGAGCTGATCTGACAGGGTTTGCTGTTTGTCTGTACTCTTCCTCGTTGCCGTTTATTGGCTCATTTGCAAAATTCTCAGTATCATGGTCACTGGATTCCCTTTTACTGAAAAATGCAAGGTGCATTGGCCAATACTCATGTAGGGAATGATGCTCCGTGTGCCAGAAACTGCTGTCTCCGATGAATAGAACAGAGGTGACAGAACTGTCTTTCTGTTATCATAGTCTTTATCAAGAGTCTTTCATCGATATCGTATGACACTTCCCATTATAAGACTTCATTTCCAGAGTCCAGGATTGAAACTATGTTTCTTTAGTCAGTTTCCTTGTGGTCAACAAGTATTAAATGAAACACTACTAAACTAACCTTTTGTCATAACAGTTTGCAGAAAGGATGGCATGCTGTCAGTTATTCCCTCACCTCAAGGAGGAATATCTACATGTTCCAGCACTGCAGCTGGTGGTTGCGGTTGGCAGTTACCACCTCCTAACAGAATTTCTGAAGATTTTTTGCATTCCCAACACCCTGAACAGACATTTACTTATCAATTTGATATAATGTTATGTCATTATCGAAGTGGTAAAGTCAAATAGTACTCACATGGCTTGTGCAGCTTGATGTAACCATCCTCTGCAAATGCACTGTGGGAATCTTTCCTTACTTGGTATCACACTTCTTTTTCATACTGTCTTTCATCTAGATAGTGAGTGGATGAGCCATATCTGAGGGTGAATGTGGTTTGTAATAAGGGAGAGTCTTGTTCAGAAACAGAAAGTGGAAGTATCTGGTGACTGAGAGCATCTCAGGACAAGAAAAAAGTCTCATGACAAAGTTGACTAAAGCTCTGGAGAATAAAATTCAGTCCTCTATTTACCAGAGAGTTCACAAATCAAGATGTGAAGTGCGTTGCATCAAGTTTTTAGAGATGGTCAGCTATTGTGGGATCCCATTCATGTAACCTCAGTTTGTCATCTAATTTGCAATGTGCTTGGTATTTATGTCTCCAACTGAAATCACTGTGAGCAGTACCTTGAATGTATAAAGTGCTGTGTAATGCTGAGTCCTCTGAAGAAAACAGAGCCCATGTGATCCAAATTAAGTATTCACTTTTCAGTTTGTTCTTTTAGCACCAAGGAAATAATCTGGGACAGTGTTATTCCTTCAAAAGAATTTGCTGAACTTGAGTTGCACAGTCAAAGCAATCATCATTAGAGTGTATGGACTATAGCAAAATACTGCAGGTTTTCTATTAGGATTTGAATACTACTGCATTAATATCTCTCAAGTCCACATATTAAGCGGGGAAGTTAACACAAAATATCAGTGCTTGAACTTTTTGAATGTGTGTTTGTACAAGGAATGAAGAGGCGTTCCCATAGAAGAATACTATGTGACTGAGCAATTAGCAACTGTAGCATATTCTATACTCCTTGAAGAAATAAAAGTTTCACAGGCACACTAACATTTGGCATTTTCTGATATTTATATTGATCACATCACAGTCTTAATAATGTTCTTGTCATACTGTGTTCATGTGAAATGTTATGGAAAGTAAATGAACTCTGTGTTTTTGGGTGCCCTGATGAACATTTAATGAAAAATACATGCTTTTTTTTTTCTTACCAGATGGACATATGAATCTGAGTATCCTTTAAGGAAATAATAATAACTATACATTTTTATTTGAATAAAAAGACACAAAAGTTGACACCAATTACATAGCAGATACCTTTAATCCTTTTTGAATAGCATGGTATACTACATCTGTTGGTTTTAGTACTATTGTTTATAAATGTAAACCTGCAACACAGGACTCTTTTGGGAAAACAGTGACCTGATACATTTTAAGAAGCTTTATGTTTAGTATGATTTTGCTGCTTGAAATTTCTATATAATAGAAACCACTCATTGCTACTAATTTTTCATCAAAAATATGAGAGAGAGAAATAAATTATAATTAAACATTATTTTCTTTCCTTTTACAGATTTCTTTTACAATGCATTCTGCTCAGGCCAGTGAATTTAGTTTAACTGATCAGGTAAGCAAATATGCATAGTCACAGTTTTTTCATAAAAATATTTTCCAGATATTAGGCAACTAATTCTGAGAGACTGGTATTCTGTGTTGTTGGAGAATCTTTGCAAAATCTATTATAAATATGTTCAAAATGCTGTTGTCAGTATATAATTTAAAACATTTGTTGAAATTTCCAGAATTCTACAATTTTCAATTAGGAAAGGAATTTATTTTCCAGACGTGCTTAATTTTATTATTTCTCTTGCATCTTCTTTTGCTGTCCTAGTTTCCTTACGCTTTGCATTGATATATGGTGGGTTTTTTTCAGAGCCTTACAAGTTGAGGTTTTTTTTTCTGGGTGTTGTCAGTCTCCCTCTACCTACCAAGATATCAGCACTGCAAACAAGATTGTCTGATGATAACTCCAGAGATGCTGTTTTAACACCACAGAAATGACACACCAACACTAGAGTGGCTGTTGGGTAGTGGAGATGGCTTTGCAAATTGGCTTTGCTACCATTTCTGTAGATCTGAAGTTAATAAAATGCCATCACGAAATGAATGAAATTGCAGTTAATGATCTGCTTTACTGGGTACTAAAAAAAATCGAGGTGAAGCACTATTTACAATCTCACTGTGCATAGGTTGGTAAGCTGACTTGTATACTTTACCTGTGGAATTCCAGTTTGATTGACTGTTGTTGTATGCTGTAGGTACAGCTGGAAGAAACCACGTTTTCAGCCATCTCTTTAACACTTTTTTTGGTCATCTCTTTTACTGTTGTGGGTTTTAATGACTGAGTTGGGCAATATCATTTGCATGCAGTAGAGCTTTAACGTTGCCTATGCCCAATTCAATCATTTTTTGATGCTTCTTGTAGAGTGATGTGATACCTTGTTGGGAAACAAAAGGGTGGACAAAATGAATTAAGGATCCTCTTTTTGTATGGAATATTTTGTTCACAGTATACAGATATGGTCTGCCTTAGATTTAAAGTTCCTGTGCTGTTCAATAGATTCATCTTAACCCTGGTTAAAATAACTAAATACAGACAAAATAGTAAGAACATGGTGTTCCTATGTAAGTCTTTCTCTTGTTTCATGTTGAAATGTTCCATAGCTCTAACACTTAATCAGTACTGTTAACCTCATCTTTATTTTCGATGAGGTGGTCTCTTATCATCTTCTCATCATTCTAACTTCTTATCATTGGTTTTTTTTGTGGTGCTGCCTACACCTAGAAAGCTTTCTCTATTTCAGTTCACCAAGGAGAAATGTCTTCCCTTTGAATCTTCTCCTGGAAATTCGTTTCAAATCTGCTCTTCCCAATACCTTTATTTCCTTTAAAAAGCAGACGTAGATTTCAGCCAGTGCTGTCCATTTTGTTCCCCTAGTTTGATATTCCTGGATTTTTTATTTTTTTTTATTTTTGCAAATTAGTCTGCAATCAGTCTTGCAAGCGAGGAGGAAAATCTTGGATTAAAAACCATCTAGTGATTTCAAATATGAATCTTGAGGACTTCTCAAAAGCAAAAAGCATTTCATATTAAAGGATTGGTTGCAAGGGACAAATGATCAAGGAACAAAATTTACTTTGTTTGTTTGTTTGTTTAAACCCAGGCCCTCTTTTTCTGGATGTTCAATGTCCGAATTAGTCATTCCTCCAAGGTTCATTACTCAGGCTTGAAATTTTGCTTATGGTATTTTGTTCAAAACATTGCAAGTTATAGTTATCAACAGTAAATAAACCTGTTAATAATATAATTTGAACTGCTCTAGCAAAAAGGTGGCTGATGACAATCATCCTTCTGATTGTCTGACTTCTGACTGTCAGCCTTCTGACAATCTTCTTCTTATATCAAGGTGTCTCGTGAAGAGGTTGTCATATCACTTGCCTTTCAGATATAAATTGTAATGAAATTGTAATGCTTAGATTGATTTGGAATAATAATTGGTTTATTCGTCAAGATGGAAAATCTGAGAAAAATATCATTATGGCTCAAATAACAAATTTTTTAGCAGTTTTTGTTTCTTTAAGTATCATTAATCACTTTTCTGAAACAAAAATCAATATATTTCAGTAAGATTTCTCCAAACCTATCTTTAACAGAACAAGTAATTTTATTTTATTAAAAGAATGAAGTCAAATTAATCTGGGTCATCTAAACTGCATTTTTAGTAAATAAATCATTTTCTCCCACCTCTTCTCTATACCTGCCACACGCTCTTACTCCAGCCCCCAACTCCCAAAGATTGCCTAGTCTATGTTTCTGGATAAAACATGTCTGTCAGTCAATGACATTTTTTAAGAAAAACAGTCCAAAAGCAGAGATTAGACCCCTCAAAAGAAGTTTAATAGTTATAGATTGTTTGCTCTCTTTACTGGCTTCATTTAGGGGCTTTTTTGTCCTTACTGGTGATGATTGTAGCCTTCATGATGTAGCTACAGTAGATACCTCTGCTCCATGGACATAATATGTCTTTGTATGTATCCAGCACATTTCCATTAATTAATTGGATCCCGTCTTATGAACGTGTCTGTGATGAGGTAAGGGGTTTGTCTGAATACAGGTGATGATGAGCAGCTCAACATGGAGGATGGTGCCGATCTTTTCTACTGGTAACGAAATGGGAGTTGATTTGGCACCTTTCACATCTCTCTACTGACTTAAAACATGAATCAAAGACTTTTCAAGATTATTCGTGTTTTTGATAAGTCCCCATTCTGTTGGTATTTGCAGGGTAGGATGCTGTGAGCCTAAACAATTGCCTAGTGAGTGAGGAATTGGGTTACCATTGCAATACTGTGCAATAATAGAATTTTCTGTGGATATGGTCAACAGCAGTTCTTACACTAATTAGCTCTCTGACAAAAAAAAAACCATATTTTAAAGTTTGCAAGCCTACTGGTATTCTCAGAGGCATTGAAAGCCTGCTAAAAGTGTGGATGTATCATTAGCATACAATTTCTGTACAGTACACAGATTGTGGACCAGATGTTTTTTATATGGGCACAGAAAATGCAGCAGGAAATGATCATTTTTAATTCTTTTATTTTAAATCTACATTTCATGCACTTTTTTGCTACTGCTGGCACTTTATATTTTCATTATAAGGAGTGAATTTGGGTTCTATATGAAATATTAAAAGCTCTAAATAGCTATTTTGGGGAAAAACATCTTTAAAGCATATGCCAGAAGAGTTCTGGTAACTGGCATGAAAATTCATTCAGAAGTTTTTTGTACTCCAGCAGTGCTTGAGCCTCTTTGAAATGTTCAGAAATGTTAGCAAGTTAGGACTATTCTAGCACATCAAGTTACTGGCAGACACAAAGCACATTACAAGGAACAGTCGTTGGGAGTGAAAATTGGATTCACAGTTTTCACACAGGAAATCTGGTTGCCAATGTTATGCTTGAACAAAACCATGGGGTTCAGCTAATCACTCTCCACTCAGGTTTCAGATACATACAGAGATCTCTTCATAAGCAAACTATAAAACAAAAGGTATACAAGCTATACAACCAATCACTGTCTACTAATCATGTTTCACATAAACCTTCTCTGAAACACCTGGTCCTGCCTCTCTCAGAGACCTAGTACTGGGTGCGCTGGCCATAGATTTCATCCCACATGGCAGTTTCTATATTGTTGTTATTTTGAAGTCTTGTATGGTGTAAAACTGTGTGCTTGTTTCTGTGCACAAGGATGAGTTTCGTACAGAATCAATACAGATGAAATAGCTTCAGTTTGCCCCTGAATAATTAACCGGAAGAAAAACAAAAGCAGATTCTTGACTAAGTGTTGGAGTTCGCATGCATCTGTACTCAGAATTCCATGTATCTCTGGGCAAGTAGGAAGTGTCCTTTAAAAGGCAGAATTATTATTAAAAGAACACAGTTTCATTCATGTGCTAAGAGTTTTCACTATTGAAAATAATTTAATTCAGAGATATTTCTCATAATGCCCAGCACTAAGTAATTACTCTTCTGGGCCTTTTGTTTTAATCAATGACAAAAATATATGAATGTGAACATTTTGAGAGAGGCCTTAAATGAAGCCATTTGTTAGAAGGGCTATTTCTTTCAGCTTGGGTGTGCAAGAATATGAATGAGTTTAGTACAAGTAATTATAAAAAGATTGCTTGTGGATCTCACTGTAACTAACGTGGCATTTCGGTTTGCTAAGAGGATATTTCTCTTCACTTTATGTCAGTAATGGAAGCCCCCGGAACTTCCATTAACTTCACCTATAAATTTTCATTTGCAGTATTTTTATTTAACTAGTCCTAAATTCAATCCCATTTTCCTTTCTTATGTAGTAATAGCTACTGGTCAGCTATGCTAAATCCTGTGGGTGACTTGGATGGCAAATCTTTCCAAGGTTTTTACTACCCTCGACTGACTTTCTTCAGGGTGATAGCACATATATCTGCCTTTTCCCAGCAGGAGGTTGTCATTAGAAATTCTCTCTTACTTTGATCACACATTTTGTGCATGCTGGGTCAGATGCTGTGCCCACACAGTTAAAACACAACTTCAGTAATGGTGGATCAAGCCCCTCCTATGCAGATCTCACCGTGGTAAGGAGAGGAGCTGCCCCTGAAGAATAAAAGCAGTGTCACCAAGAGAGCTGATTAGAGAAGGGAAATCCAGCCGTCGTTAGCAGATCAGGACTGTGGTCCCAGCCAACTGTGTATATTCAAGAACTCAGGATCCAAAACCCTGTCTCCCTTCAAATATCTCTGCCACTAAGCATTCTTTTTGTCTTTCTTAAAGGAAAATATGAATTTTTGTGATCTTTTGAAATTAAATACAAGCCTTGGAACAGTAGGTTCTAATGCATGTGGAAAACACAGCATCTCTTTTTGAGCTATGTCTGTAGACCCAGGAACATCTAACCATATAGAGCCCCAAGCTAACTAACCAATTAAAATATTTTTAATATTCTTTGTGCGAAGCTCACAGACTAAGTTGCTAGCATATACATATATAGGGTCCAGTCTTAAAGCTACACCCAGACAGAGAAAACCTGTGTTTTCAGACAAGACAGATTCTGACAGACCTTAGTACAAGCAAAGGAAGCCACTTGCAGGGTCGGGCTCTCAGCAAACTTGGCAAATCTTTTGTCCTGCCATGCATCTTGCAAAGTTTGATAATTTCATTAACGCTTCAGCTGTTGGATGTGAGTATGAAAGAACTCATGCCTTCACACTCTCTTAAAACTTTGTAGCCTTAGTAGTTACAGAGGACGTTTTCAAAGACTCATTCTAACTTCGAACTCTTGGGTACTTCTAACAGTGTTTATGAAAGCAAGAATACCCAAGACTCAAAAGTAAGAACCGAGTCTTTTTTTCTTCCTTAAATGTCATCATTTATGCAATAGTCTTATGATTGTTACTACAAGGGAAAGGAAGCCTGAAAAAATAGTTTCATACCCAATTGTTCTAAATTTAAACAATTTTAAAGCAAGTATTTAATGTGATTGCCAATTATGCCTTTGTTCCTCATTCTGCATTTTCTTGTTTTCATAAGGAAATGCCAAATGAGTCATAAATTATCAGTCACCTGATGTAGACTATGTATTTCAGAACAAACATTTCACCATTTTGATTCTGTAGAGCTTCAAATTTACTTTTAAAAATTGGTCAGACATGTAAGAATAGGATAATGCATGTGAAATACTTTTTTCTCAAATACCTCCAGACAGTAGTATGTCAGAAGTTACAGGAGCTGTGAACTACACGCCTCATCTTGGAACAGTTGAGCTGTAACTGTTGTGGCTTTGGCATTTTCTCAAAATGAATAACTGGATGAGATACTAACTTGCTTCATGTTTTACAGTATCTTAAAAACTGTCATATGTCCAAAGGCTTAGTTTTAAGTAGTTTTTCCTGGAACGTTTAAGGGAAATTTCATCTAAATATACCAGCAGTATTATTTTGTAGTTTGAACTGATATCTTCAGGAAGTTATTTTTATTACTGTATCTTTTATTTCTGAAGTTATTTGCCTAATTTTCCTAATATATAGCAAAAATGAACAGCTGTTCTACAATTGTCTTGTGATTCCTCAACAGTTTCATTTTTCTAACCCTCTCTGGGGATAGTTTTACACAGTATTGACAATTTTGTTTTCTGATCTACAGGAATGCAACTAAGCAAGTAATCGGGAAGAAAATTGTAGAAAGGTTTGCTAAAAATGAGTTAAAATATTTTCCAATATTTTACAACTGCCCTACTGGAAACACCAGCAGTTAAATTATAGAGTTTTATGTGCCAATTCTGTTTTAAGACAGTAATATGTTCTAAAGTTTTGTATCTTGTTAACTCACAACGGTTTTAAGACAAAACAAAACAAAAAGCTTTTTAGCAAGCACATCTAATTCTTCTTGAATAGAAACTACACTGTAAAGCAATTATGTTCTAAGGAAGTTACATATGTTACAAAGTGAAACAAATGAAAGCTAGGAAATGGCAGATTTACAGATCTAAATCTATTCCCCATGTATCACTCTGAAGACCGATTGTGGCAAGGCCTTGCTAGAAAATGATGGTGCTTGAATGCATGCTCATAGGTGTGTCTTAGTCTCCTTAAGACTCAGTGATTGTAATGTTTTTTTCATGCTTTTAAAAGCAACCAGAATAGAAATCTTAACTGTTGCAAGATGTCGTTGCCTTTAATGCTGTCTCATGTAGTAGAAGAAAAACATCACATCTTTGTCAGCCTGGACTCACAGGGTCTGTGGTGATATTCCTGCTTTTCACTGCAGATAGGCATCAAACTAAATTCCAAAATGCCGCCATCTAATAGAAAAGTCTTTGTTCACATTGATAATGAGACCAGACACATACAGCTTTGTGGGTTTTTTGGTCTATTTCTATTGACTAAGCAGCATAATCTTTTTAAAACAAGAAAATCTTGCAGCCAACATTTCACATGTATCTAGCAATGTACTTAGGGAAAACGGGAGTGCAGAAAGGAAGAGATAAAAAATGTGCTAGGAAGTATATAACACCAAAGACTAAGGACATGTATGGAGTATATGCTTTGCTTAATAATTGTTCATCATTGAGGTTTTTTGATTGTTTTTAAACTCCTCGGTCCTATTTCTAAATTGCTGCATACACCTTTCTTTCTCAGCTCTTTTGCAGGTTGTTCATGGACTCTTACTATGTATATATTTATGTACAGACTTCTAGTACGTATATAACAGGCATTATCCAGAGGAAGAAGAATAACTTAAGAAAGAACACATGTGGGGAAACAATGGAGGGCGCCTTGGAGCATCCCTTCTCATTGCACACACTCTCCTAGGACACAATTTGGTTGGGGGCTTTGAGTTTTTCTCCATGAAGTGATGTTTCTTCATGTCTGTCTGGGTTGTGTTTCTTTCGAGTCATTTCCTCAACTGAGACTCCAAATGTCTGTGGTAGAGAGATGCAAGTGTGCTAGATTGGGCCCATTGAATGTACAGATGCCAGACTTATTGGGAGCGACACTGTAAAATTAGTATGTACACACTGCAATTTAAAAGATAATACCATGCAAATATTCTTAAGCACGATACCTTAAAAGGTAGTTACGTTTTAGACACATCCATTAATATTTTTCCTTGAATATCAAGTGCTTCTTTCCACCTGCCATCTCTTCCATGTTTTCACTTGCTATGATGGTTAGATGTCACAAAACTGTCATAATGCTGTGACTAGGCTTTTTGCTCAGTAGAACCTTGCACAATCTGCATTTATATTGTGCTCAACATTGTAAAAAAAAGATTATACATTTCAAACTGTACCAAAAAGATGTATTTTTAATAAGCATTTCTTCCTGTGGGGCAGATTCCGAATTGCTTTTGCTGTTTCTAGCATACAGCATTGCTGTATTTTGCGCCTCAGCAGTAGATATAAAAAAGACTTAATGGCTCATACAGAGTCCTGCTTGCTCTCCCACTTCAGACTTACGTTTATACATATGGTGATGTCACTCACTTTGGAAAGGAGGTGCTCAGGGTTTGATGGTTCTGACATTTAGCTCACAAGTCATCTAAACTACCATTTTAATAGCACTGTTAAACAAGAACAGAAGATTTCTTCCTCCCTGGAATTTTATCAGCGAGTTAGTTCAGACTCTCATAATCACTTGCAGTGCATCTTTGAAACTTTAACTCTGATGTTTCATATTGAAAAAAGTAGCCATGCTAATTTAAAAAAAGTGTCAGGCATAGTTAGGGCATACCCTCCTACTCCCTGCCCTTGCCTGTCTTACACAAGTACATACTTTCTGTTTTTCTTAGTTCGTGAATATTTTCGGTTCTTAACACCTGGATTTAAATGCCAGAATCCTGCACTTGACAGCTAAACAAGCAGATGAATTGCCGAAGTCTATAAACAGTCACAGCTCCTGTTGAACCTTGGTAGCATTTGAAAGTCAGTATTTTATTTTTCTGATCATGGCTGCCCATTAATACCGTTGTACCCATGCCCTTAAGTACTATGATTTCTTTTCCTCCATCTGAAAAAATGACTGTGTCATGGTTTAACCCCAGCCAGCAGCTAGGACCACGCAGCTGCTTGTGGAGTTCTCCCCCTTCCCCCAGGTGGGCAGGGAGGAGAGGGAGGAAAGGAGGGAAAAGGGAAAGGGAAAAAAAACAACTTGTGGGCTGAGATAAAGACAGTTCAATAGAACAATAACAGAAAAGGAAAATAACAATAATGACACAAGTCACTCTCACCACTCCATGAACTGGTACCTTCCTGAGCAGTGATCATGAGTACCCGCTGCCCCCGCCGACCGCCATTTATGTATTTATACTGAGCATGATGTCTATGGTTTGGAATACTCCCTTGGCCATTCCACCATTCTGTCTAGGCTTCTTCTCAGCTTCTATGGGAAGCTGAAAAAAAGTGCTTTAAAAATATAAACAGCACCTGGCAGCAACTAAAACAATATACATTATATAGACATTCCTTTCATACCAATCTGAAATACTGCAACCACTAGAAAGAAAATTAACTCTGTCCCAGCTGAAACCAGGACATTTGAAAAAAGACCTTTTTGAAGAATGCCTTTGGCAGGTTGGTTTCTTCTTCTTGTTGGTTAGATGGTGAAGAGGCTTGGGGATTTCTTTGTAGGGAAGCAGCTACATATCTTGTTTCCAAGACTTACAGAAGATTTGAAAACATGCTCATATTATAGTACCAGCCTTGCCCTTTTGGTGAGTAGTAGCAGGGAAGTCATGGTCTCTGTGAGCATCTCTTAGCTGAGAAGGATAGGAGAAGCACGTGAAGATCCGTACGTTTAACATGCTTCAGCAAACAGTTCCCTCCTCTCCTGCCATCCTTCACAAAGCCTGAGCCCCACTTCTGAATTTTACCAGTGAAGGTACTTATCCATACAAGTAGGCCCATTATTTTCCTAAGTATAAATTAAGAGTTTAGATTTATTTTAATGTGAAGTACTGTGTATTATTCTTCATGATCTCTTCACATGTGCAGAAACTGTCATCCTAGGCTACAATGCCTGTGCATTCATTTAGGCAAATCATATAAAACCAAGTACAGTCTAAAACCACAACATTGATAGAAAGTATCGAATAAGTAAATCTACTGGCAGTGAAGGTCAGAAGCGTTACCTGGAGACTTAATAAATTAACTAACAGGCTTGGCTATAAGCCTGTACCTATAATGCATGTAGTTGTAACAGCAACATTATGAAAATATCATTAGCAACATCAGAGTTTGGTATGTTAACATTTGCAGTTTAAGCAGGATTAATACCCTCTTATGCACTTGAAATGACCGATTTTTATCTCTAAACTAAGCAAAATACATTTTATGGAGCATTGCATTTTTAAATGTTTCTCCATGCAAATTTGTTTCAAATGTACTGCTCATGATACTGTTCATTCCTCTAGCAAAAAAAATAATAATCACAAACTGCACTGGAAAAAGCACAATTATGAGTAAAACCAAATAAAATTATTATTTTACAAAAAAAAAATATTAAATACTTATATAAGATTATTGCATTTATGTAAAAAAATAATAGAAATATACATGTAGGATATAGATGAAAGATTATTACGATAAACATTTATCATCTGATATCTTGATTCAACAAAACACAAATGTTTTTTATTATACAACTGTTGAGGTTTCCACATTTGTTGTCCAGTTACGAAGTAGGACTTTTTAGAGGCTGATATCAGGAGAAGTTAAAAAGTGATAGAAATCCTGACAATTAAGTACATTTGGCATCTTAAAGGGAGAACAGTGAAAAGGAATAAGAAAGAATTTAGATTAGATTATATTCCAACAGAAGAAGTTAAACTGAAGTAAGAAGGAGCAAGTGGACAGGTATAATTCAAATGAAACATTTTGGTGATAAGAAATCGTGAAATACAGATCACATGGATTACAGAGTAATTTTTTTTTTCACACATGGCATTTTATCAGTAACAAGGAGATTAATTAAACCTTATATTAAAATAAACAGTAGGTGTCTGTGTGGTTAAGTATTTGAATGGCAATTAAATATTCCTAAAAGTTGTACAATGTTATCAGTATAATAGTTTTTTTTACAGAGAGTAAAATTTCATGTTAACCCCGCTGTCATTGAAATAGTACATCATAGATATACTCCTGGGAAATAAGTTCCCTCAAAGCACAGAAATCCAAACTGAGAGAGAAGATAAAAATGAACAATGAAAATACTTTTTTCCATGTAGGGTATTATACTGCTCTTAACATCATAATATCTGATCACTTTGTGGTGGTGTGTTAAACTATGGGATTAGCATCTGTTGCTTAGCACTCTGCTATTGCATGATGATTCCTATAGACTTGAGAGAAGGAGGAATAGGGAAGCTGCGAAAACTTGCTTAAATGTTAAAAAATTCTGCATGTGGAAATATTAAACAAAAGAGGAGGAAAGAGCAGAAATGATGAAAATGGTATCCAATTAGGTGAAAGACAACAGATTTACATGTCTTGACTGACACTGAAAAGACCTTCCGAAGTTAAGGGTAGTAAGGAATTGCTACTCAATCCATGCAGGTTTGTATCTATTTCAAGAGTAGTTCAGAAATGTCTGACAGACTGTCAAAAGGTATAACAACCTATAAAAAAGGCCAGATTTTTTTACTATTGGATTTTAATCAACCCAATATTTAATTTGGAAAGGAACAAAGTTTCCAAAATATAGTATCTTTATAGCTCTTCTGTGAGATTATTCCCAATGCAGAAGGAATTTTGGAGAACCCTCCCTTTGGTAAACACTGCTGTGCCCGGCAAGGATTGCTGGTACCTGGGCAACCTGGTACCGCGTGCTCTAACTAAGCAATGCTTGGGAGATGCCTAGAACCAGCTACATTCAGAATATACTCAAAGTCAGTATTAAAGGGAGAACAGACACATGCAATTAAGCCAAAAAACAGAACTATGTTCAGTATACGGAAAAAGCAAGAAGCTGAAAAAATATAAACAAACAAGGATGGAGAGGCCTCTAAAAATAATCAAACACAAGCTAGAAGACTATGGAGAAAAAAAAAAAAATCAAAGAGCAATTAAAGGGACTCTTTCTATCAAATATAAAAGAAATTTTATGATATTTCAAAAACCTCTGCAATTCTGATGTATTTTTGTGTCAATTTCTGCTGGAAGGTAAAGATTCTCGTTTTAAAGGAGTTGTTTAAATGAACAAAAGATTTTCTGAAGAAAATCTTAAAAAATATATATTTAAAATATCTGTGCACCATATGTGTCACAGAAATACCCAACTAATTAAATGGATAATTCTTCATTGATATCAGATTTTAAAATTTTGTGATCATTTCATTTTAATCTATGTCTAACTACTTATAATTCTGTTATCTGCAAAAATGGGTCTGTAGCATGTTGAGAACAGGATTGCCTTGCATTGTTTTTATTTTGTGTCACAGGTTATTTTGTAAATGTTGCAACTGTCTTTCTCATGGCCATTACACAGTTCTGCATTATGTCAAATAGCAAATTGACGTTTCATTTTGCAACTTTTTCTTTAACTGGAAGAAGCACAGCATTTGAAATGCCAGTGCTCATCCTACTAAATACTTTAATTCAGAAAACATTGCAGGGCTTGAATTTGGACCCAGATATCATATAAAAACTGTGCTGGATTTTTACCTAAATTGGTTTATGCCAAATAATGTTGTTTTCACAAATTCTGGATAGGCAAAGCTACACATTTTCCTAGTTGTAACAGGCATTATCTACTGCTTTGAGTGACATGAGATATTTAAGAGTTCAAATAAGCAATTAGTAACTTTTAGGGGAAACATGTCAATGGTCCAGCTTGACTCAGACTATATGTGGACAAGGTATTCACATTTGGGCATATTATCGACAGACAGATGCCTCTGTTGTTCAGCATCGCCTGTGAATAGTACCTCCAGGAACTCACAGTATGACCTTACCTGAAACATGTATGGTTGCTGCCTAAACGCTTTTGCGAACTTCATGATTTACATTAGACAACTTGACATCAAGAGCAGAATCTGCTTTCTTGAAGAGCAGAGCTCTTAATTTGCAGCAATTTATCAATTATCCTTCCTTTCCAGAAGGGAGTATTTTGTTGGTAGAAGTTTCCTACAATACTATGGGGACGTTACCACAAGCAGAAAAAAAAAAGGGATTACTTATCAGCTAAATAATTCTAAGTTTTTATAACACCCACAGATCCATACTAGTCTCTCCTATGTCCTCTGCTCCAGAACCTAACGCCAAGGAGGGCTTCATGAGAGAAAGAAAGGGTGTGAGAGAGGTGAAGCATTTAGTCTGTCATACACTACACTCAAGAGGTGTGTTTCACTGCCAAGCAATATTTTCACAAGGGTTCTTTGAATACATATGTGTCTGTGCATACACACATAATATAGTATCTACAGAGTAGCTCAGGATGGGCAATGCACCTATAGAACAGGAGTACTGTTGTTAAGTAACTCCTAATATCAAAGGTAAACAGGGGACTTGGTCACATCACATTGACTCAAAAAGTACTGACTCTTTGGAAGGAGTTGCCAAAATAAAGAAATTAAATGGTTTATTATAAATGAGTTTGAGATGCGTAGTTGTTCTCCCACAGAAAAAAAACAGAGTTTTCAGAGTGAAAATCACAAAAGGAGGTTTGAATTAAATAGTGCTGTGGTAGAAAGTCATTTGGCAAAAATATTATTTCCTATGATAAATTTGGTTTACAACTACTTAGTGATTAGGATTTACATTATGACTGACAATATATACATATGCTATATTAATTCTCTTTTTCATTATTAGGTACTTGTAGTATGCTGCCACATCTTTTGAGAGCAAATCAGTACTTAGGCTTATTTATTTAGATTGTTGGGACACCCCGGGGCTCTTCATTAGGCATAGAGACATCCATGTATGTCCTGAACAAGAAAGGTGGCTGATACTATTGAAAACAGATGAAAGCAGACAAATGGGGAGGAAGTTCAGGGAAACAAGTAGGCACTATCTGGGACGAAAGCAACTTTTTGCCAGGTAGATAAGGAGGTAATTTATGAGGAGATCCCTCACTTATATATAGGAGGAGCCACTTGGCTATTTATTTGAAACTGCTATAAGTTGTCAGTAGATACCAGTGTGAGATTATGATGTGAGGTGGACGATGGCATACTGATGGATGGTTTAGTTCATCTTAATGTTACATGTTACAGTTTAGATCATCTCAAAAGGCCTCAATAAAGTATAGGAGTTTTACTGCACTATTTTTTTATGTTTACATAATTAAATCCAGCATCTGCTACAGGGCATTTTGTTTTCAAGGCTCCCATACTCAGCAAAGTTCTGCATGCTTGCTTATATTATTATGGATGGTTCCTCTAATTTCAGTGACAAGCTAATTGTGGTAAAGATGAACACAAGTGTTAGAGTTTGCATGATAAAGGCCCAGAGACATTATACAGATCCATTCCTCTCCCACAGCATGGAAATAAGAGGTTCATCACTGGACATACTGGATTAAGGACATTGTTACTGCAGACTTTGCGCACAACATTACATTCTATAAAGTATATATTGTTCAAATTCATATAGGAAATTGGCATACCCTGTTTATTTCTCTTAAATTCGTGATCCCATGGCTGCTATTAATCCTCTGAAGACAGAACTAGATTCTGTTTGCAGAACTTAACTGCATTTTAACTAAGGGGATTGTTTTCTACATGTTGGATTCTGCTTCTCTCCTGCGTGATAAAAGCTATCCAGAAATGCATTCCAGAAATCTGGTTGCTATGTTTCATGCTCTGCAAGCATCGGTTACCATAGTGTTTTAGAAAAATACCTTTTCAGGAAGCAGATACGTAATCAAATATAGTCCACTGAAGTTGTGCTGAATGAACCATCTGTTAACAACTTGAAAGTAAAGTGTTTGTAGATTAAATGATTAGTAACCTTTAATTTCCTGTTACAGTCAGAGAAATATAAAAAAGAGGGCATGAGAAAATCTTCAGAAGCATCCCTTTATATGCCCTGAAGCTGCCTACCCTTTGAAGGTACCTCATTACAAATGTCTTGCGGCAGTTATAAACTGACCCTCTTCAACAACCGAGTCTTTCTGGACAGCAAACCAGACAGTTCCCTCCACCTAGACTGCACATTTCTGTAGATACTCTACCTCTGAGCCACTGGAACAATTAATGTCTCCTAGTTATTAAGCTGGGATGAGCCCAGTGCTGATCAAAAAGCATTATATTCGTATTGGATCACTGTAGTTCAAAGGTTGCTTTGCATGTTGTTGTAATAAAAAAAAATGCAAATTCTTGCCTTTGATCCCAAAGAACTAGGCACTATACAATTTTAAAGTAAAATCCTTTCAATGACCTTAAGTCCATACAGCCTACGTAAACATTTACTAGTAGTTTAGAATTCCAGGAAGTTGTTGAAACAGGACTGAAGTACTCTTGTCACCATTTGAAATAAGAAATAAAGGTCTTCTCCTTATTACTAGGAAAGATAAAAACACCTTCTAGGTACGTGATCCTTGTTGGTCCTCTGAAAACTCCTCTGTGCTATTCAGGCATACAGTACTGAAAATTTCAAACCAGCAACTAACAGGCTTTACTATCTGCTTTTGTTTAATGGTTCAGCATATTTCAGGTTCTCCAATAATCATTCTGTGCTTATTTATAATATGTCACCCTTTGTCCGAGTCTGCAGCTTTGGCTGTCAATTGTGAACTGGAACCACCTCTTAAGTTCAAATGTGTTTTCGGCTACACTATGGTAATATTGGTTGTGGTGCAGCTCCTGTCTCCCCATCAAGGAAACAATGTGATGTTAACATGAAATTCACAGTGTTATATATTCACTGGGTAGCAGATATATGTAATATGAAATTCACTGAGCTGTGAAGTCATGAATCATATGAATTCACAAATCATTAATAAATCTGTGCATTGCTGAATTCACTTATTGAATATGTACACACAATGTTTGGTATTTATTTTCTATGTAGCTATTCAAGATTTTCTGAGAAAATGTTCTTAATTGATTTGGCAAATCAAAACTTTGGGGCAATAATTCTTTCGTTTTAGGAAAATTTTAATTGTAAATGTTTTCTCCAGTACAGAATTTAGTTCTGATAGAGGTGAATTATGACCAAGTAACCAAGGGTCTGGTAGCTAAGATACTCAATCGATTGCATGAAAGTTCGTCTCAGTGCTGAGTTGAGTGCCCAATGCTGGTAAACTCTGAAAAGTCTTCTGGAAGGAAGACTGGTTGTACACAAGAATATTACCAAAATGTGTAGGACAAAACTTAAAGAAATGCCCTTAGGTGACTGCACAATGTGAATTTTGCCTAGATAGTGTGGAATTGTAATTTGATAAAGATTTTGAGTTAAGTGTGCTCTAAATATTCTGAAAAGCAGGATAATATAATTAGTAGTGCTTTACTCAGAACGTGAGTTTTCCATTATTCCTGTGAGTTATCACTTCCAAACAACACAATATCTCTTCTGTGATGACACCAACCAGTCATAGTGTGCCTTTTTTTTTTTTGTTTGATTTTTTCAGAAAATGCCTATTCACTGAAAAGAAAGCTGTTTGCATTTGCACCATTTCCTTTTGAAAAAAAATATTGGAAATGTTCATTGCAAAAGATCCTGCCTGGACATTTTCAACAACCAAAGTTCAGTTTTTTATTTTAAATAACTTTTCAGGACTGTAACCTATATTTAATGTATAAATACTTCCCCTCCACACAATTCAATAACCTGTAAATTATACATGTATAGTGGAAGCTGGAGTTAAGATCCAGAGTCCTCTTTCCCCTGCCTTTGATCACTCACAGCCTGCTCAATCTTCCAAGAAGGCTCCATGCCTTTGATCTCTTCTGCCTCTGTCTCTATGTTGTTTGGGTTATCTGAGGATGTTGATTATTTTGAAGTGTAGGTTTTACTCACAAAATCATGCAAATTCAAACTAAAAAGAATGAAAAAGTAGTTGTTTGCACTAAAAATATTGAAGTAAAAATCCAGAATGAATATTTAAAACAATTTAATGTACAAAGAGTTAATTACTCCAGCATAAAAGTACTTAAAAATCTAGATTTGAAGGTTTGTGCTGTTTGCAGTGAGACTATTTTGCAGACTCAAAAATTCATAGTAGGGGAATTGAAAAGTGGGTTATAGAAAACTGTTTCCAATCCAGTTTTAGTGATTTTTACTTCAAAACTAATTGATCCTTTAGTCTCCTGAGTCAAAAACACACCTTAAAATGGGCTATAATGCACATTTGTTCTTTTCAACTTAAGAGTTATGACCTGACCATGGTTTTTTTTGGCTAACAGAACTCGGCTTGCTACAAATGTAACCCATCAAAGTGCATGCACAGGCCCCACATTATTGTAAGTAAATTACCAAAACGTGTGGGGTGTGTTTGAATATGTGTACATATATACCTGCCTGCAAAAAAATCTGATGTTTTTGAAAAGTACTGTAACTTCCTGCCTGAAATAATTAAGGATGTTTCAAAAATACTTATTTTCTGTCTTTGCACATGAGCAGCAAACTGTTATGTGAGACTGTAGTCAGTTATAGCAGGCGGGGCATAGGTGACACACAGCACGTGTTCTACTGAAGCCTGCTTCTGGCTCAAGGCAGCTAAGCAAAATGCTTCTCTTAAATAACGTTGCATAAGATTTTAAGTTCTGAGCAGCCAGGATTCATACAGGGTCACATGGGAAAGGTATGCAGTACAAACATAAAAACTGTTGATCACTGATTGAGAAATCAGTGCTCTTGTGGCATCCTTTTTATTACCAGTTTATATTCAGGTCAAGAATGAGTCCTAGGAAAAATAAGTGGCCCTGGAGGACCCTTGCTACACAACCTGCTGGACAGTAGGGAACAGGAAGCCATCTGTGCTTTCCCCTGAGTTATGTCTGTGCGATCCCAGACTCATGAGGATTTTTCATTCTGAAGTTTGGGAGAGTATTGCTGTTGTGAAGATGTTACCTAAACGTAGGTGTGCAACTCAACTAAGCACTGAAGTAGTTTTTGAAGGGGAGCATTGGGATGGGAGTTACACTGGGGCAGGTCTAGGCACTAAGGATACTGCTAAATCAGGAATTAAGAAAACAGTTTCTGGCTTCAATCCTGGCTATGCTTGTCCTTGACTTGAAGAGGCGTTAGGGAAAGAAGTCAGCACTGTTTTATTTATCGCAAGGAGAAGGCGTGTAAGAAATTATTTGTTGTTTACACTCTTTGCTAGCTAATTCTCTGTGTTTACTGTCTTCCTGCTCTGGTGACCAGGAACTAAATCAAGGTATCTTCAGATTGTAGTTTGCACAGGTAGTGGTCAAGTTGGGGCAAACTGTGTAGGTGAAATTTAGAAATTATCTAATTCAAGGTAGTACTTATGATTCAGTGCAGTGTGCTTACCATTGAGCAGTGTCGGGTATTCTATGCTTTATACAGTAATGATAAATTGTTTATGAAAACAAGTTAATCTTTGGTACCTTTGGCTCTAGAGCTGGAAAAAACATCTAACTGCCATGCTACTTAGGCATTTCGAAGAGTGATGTGCTAAAAGCTTTTAAATTTGGGAAAAAATAGATGCTTCCGATTTTTTCATCTGATGAATGGTGATGGTAATGCTCGGTTGTATGTAGACTTAGATCTGCAAGAGATAAGTGGGATAAAGAGAATGTAAGGAGTGTTTTTCTATGTCTAAGACTTGGTGTATGTGAGGAGATTGAATGTTGTACCTCTTGCTTTGAATTTATTTAATTTTTCTGGAATGACAGGGGTGAAATAAATGGGGACTGAAATAAGTATGTTGAAGGAAATGTCTGTGGCAAAGCTCTTATCATCACCTTTGGTTTGATATTTTAGAACACCACAACATTTTCACCTGTCTGAGGTACTGTCTCATTGTTTGTGGAGACAGTGTCATATCTTTTTGTGCTTGAATGATTACCCGTAAAAGCCTAAGTTTTTTCAAGAAATGGGGAATAGCAATAGAGCCTGGTTTTTGCTTGAGCCTCGCTATGGGCTCCTCTCAACACCAGCCTTCCTCCGGCACTGCAGCCATGTTGATTTTACCACAACTGCACTTCCCTGTGAAGAAAAGAAGGGTGGCTCCTGTTTGCAGTGGGTGGTTTCTTTATACTGTGGAATAATTATTGGAAAAGGCTCATCTGAATTTTCAGTAGCTGCTTCAATTCATTATATTTGCACTCTTTGCTATTTGTGAACATCTACACTCTTAAAGAAATAGCTTATCTTTCTAAAATATCTGTGAAAAAGGCTTTTCTTGTGAGAACAAGAGTATTGGCTGTGCATTACCCTAGTTTTGTTCCTATTTGTTTATAAAGATTTAAAGATAAAGATAAAGATCTTTCCCTGTTAGCAAAGCAGAAAGAAAGTCATAAAGTTCAGGTACCCAGCCATACAGTCAAAGTGGCCGAAAGTTAAATAGGTTGGAGATAACATAGTGAAAAGTTTAGAGAGAGGGAACTTAAAGCAAGATTGTTCATGAAAATTTCAGAAAGGCAAAAATTACAGTTAAATTCATGATGAGTGACATCTCTGGCTCTTAACATAGAGCATCTTGCTTAAGTCTCTTAATTCAGTGCTGTTAACCTTAAGGCAGAAAAAAAAAGAGAAGGCACAGTGCCACTTAAAGATAAAATGAAAGTAGCAAGCAGATGATAACTTTTCATTTGCATGCATTTTACAAATAATTTTTGTCACCTTTATATACTAGGGCCTTTGAGAATGCGGTCTGCAGAGCAAGACCATTTTGTTGTGAAGTGTATGCAATACAGTGCATAAAAGTTATCCAGAAATGTATAATATATCTAGAACTTGCATGTCCTCTTCACTTTGTGTGTTTTCAACTTTCAGTTTGTAGTAACTACAGTGGCGTACTTGCCATTTGTGTGTGTTGCCACCGCTGAGGGAAGGTTCCAATTTTTCCCTTTCCATTAGTTTGCAATCTGCTTGTTAAGCTAAGAAGGTTGGGGTGCCGGTTGTCCTGTGGGACCCGAGTACAGACACGGAAACCATATTCGGCTGTGAGCAGAAACCCTCAGCCCAGCTCAGGTTTCCTTTCCTCTTTGCCTTCCCCTTCGTGCCTCCCGGGTGGAGGAAGGATCGGTGCTCTCTTCTGTAGAGAGGTCGGTCCTATGCAGCCTCCCTCCACCCAACCTCCCTGCCTTCTCCAGCTGCTGCCAAACAGGGCCAAGCCCTCCCACAGATATGTCTTTTTGGTTCCCTTTGTGTCACCCTTGTATTCGTTCATAGGCAAAGCACTCTGAGATTCATCTACATCTCTAATTGTTGCCGGGCACATATGCAAGTGATTTTTTTTTAACAGCTTTTTAACATCCTTTTTGAATATTGGTGAAGTGAATACTCATTATTGAGGGTTACCACATATTGAAGTGTTTTTCTGCACAGGAAAATAAAGATGACTGCGTAGGATTCTGTGCCTGTCGTCCCTCAAAAGCTGTTGCTCAGATTTGCCCAGCTCAGACTGCCTATTATTTGTAATTAGTGGCAAACACCCTTCTGAGATCTGAAAGTCAGGCTGTTCCCTTGTCCTTTTCACATACCATCACTGACAATAATAGTAGTAAATTTGAGCAGGATACAAACTGGTTGTTGTTTATTTGGAGGTTTCTACCCAATTCTAATGAAACCATTATTTTTCACCGTGGTTCAAAATGCGGCTGGGTTTATAAGTTGCACCCCTGTGAGTGGTTCCTTTGAAGACACTGATGTATTGTGGCCTAAACATTTTTATGGTGAATGGTAAAATGTAAGGTGGAATGAACTGAGTTTGAGTCCCACGTGCCCTGTTAGGAAAAAAAAAATGTTTTGATCTGTTGACTCAAATCTATAACTACTAAAACGATAAAAATGGAACCTCAAGTTTCTGTTTCTATATAATTGTTAATTAAAGCACCTGAATTGGCTTTCTGAGTTCTATGAGCCTAGAGAAACTAATTTAGCTTTAAATAATCTCGAAGAGATTATTTCATCTCAGAGACCTTTATGGGAGAATCCACCCCAAAGAGATTATTTAATCTCAAAGATCTTTGTGGGAGAATCCACCCATGTGTCATTTTTACGGCTGAGGCATGACGACACGCAAAGTTTGCTCATCGTCCCTGGAAGTCAGTGCAGTCCCTGTGGTCTAAGGCGTGGGACTATTGAGGCAAGTAGCTGGAGCAACAAGCAGTGTTTCCACCTACTGGTAGTGCCTAGGCAGCCATCTTTAGCTCACAGAGAAAAGAAAAGCATGTCTGGATTCAAAACCATGTGCATGGCATTTCCCTCCAAAAGACCATTTGAGAGAGCTTATGCCATGTCACCACATCGGAGGGCTTTCCTCTCGCTACTGGCCCTAGAAAAGCTCCAAATCTGGAAAACAGAGGCCCTAAGGCATGGACCCATTTACTGGGGCCATAACAAGTTTCTCTTCTGCCAGACAGCTCCCACCAGTTGACCAGAGCGGGGCTGACCCTCGGTGTGCTGGCTCAGCAGGCAGAGCAGGGTCACTTCTGTCCCCCAGTGTTGTACCCAGCACCTTCTCCCAGCCCCTCGCCGCTGCTGGGCTGTGGTGGCTGCTCCTTCTCCCAGACCTCTGGGCCCCACCGGCATCACCCTTCCTCATTTGGAGAGGCTGCCCCGAGCCCTCTCGTCCTCCCAGACACTCCTGCTGTCCCCAAAACAGGGGTTGCAGCCCTCCGGGGTGCAACAGGAGCAAGGCAGGGGCTGCCCCATGCCTCCAGCCTGCCTCCTGCGTGCCCCGCTCCCAGCCGGGGGTGCAACCAGCCCCCGCCGCCCTTCCACTGGTGGACAGCCCCGGGACCTCCCTCCGAGGGCTGCGCTACCCTCGTAACCGTCTTCCTCCACTTCAAAGCCCCCGTTCTCACCCTTCCTTCCTTCGGTAATGAACCTTCAATTTCCTCCAGGTAAATAAAGTGAAACTGGAAAGAACTGTAAAACAAAACATAAAAGTAGCCGAGCTGGAGAGTTACTGCCTGCAGTGTCCCTGGGAATGGTTTTTCCTGTCCTCCCGCTGCGGTTTCTAGCCTGTTGTCTCCCACTTTGTTTGCCCTTCCTTACCAGTTTTCAGCTGTAAGCTTTTTAGCATGCAACCTCCTCTTTGCCAGAGCATTTGTACAGATGGTAATAGGTAGAGAGGCTCCTCCCATGGCTCCATTTTTATTAATGGGAGGATCAGAGAAATCACCACGTTTTTAACATTGCTTTTGCAGTAGCTATTAAGCTTTGCGGTGTAGAAACAGCAAGTGGGGTTTTGTTCATTTGGTCACAACGCTGAGCTCCTAAATAAATTCTGTACAAGGTTTTCAGGTGCTGGGAGGGCACGTGTTTGTTGCTCAGTGGGTTAGGTGGTATATTCATTTGGAAGTGACATTTTACATTAGAACAATAGATGGGCAAAATCGAAATTTTAGGTCTGTAGCAGAAGAGTTGTGTCTATTATTTAGTCTATTTAGTAACTTGCATCTTTTATAAATTCTACCTGATTGCACCTCCTTTCACAAAATGCAGATAAAATGCATTTTGAAGAAGGGAGGCTGCTGACTGATCTCAAATATGCTGGTCTGCAAGTTTGCAGACCAGCTGTCCCACTCACTGGTGAAGATAAGAGGGCTCAGCTGAAGGGGTTTGTGCTGCTGGAAACACAACCAGCTTTCTCGGGAGGCTGCTCTGAGGGAGATTGCAGCAATATTGCATCCCCGCTGCTGCTGGTGGGTATTGCCACACACATGTATAATTTGTGCTAAATAAAATCAGGAGGTAATAAAGACAGGTAAAAAGAAGAGATGAGAGATCTGCTGTGTACTTTTTTTTTTCTTCCGTAGGGAGCAAAAATGTTCAGGGAATGCCACATTAACTCAGGGAAAGCGAGAGCTGCTTTAAAGCAGAAAACTTGCGTTATACCAAGTGCTTTATTTTGGGAACCATTTCAGTATGTTATGAAGGAAAGTTGCAGACTAGGCATGTTTACTAGACCTTTAATTGCTACATTTAGGAGAAAGGCGCCTTTTTTTTTCTCTCTCTTTCTCCCCCCCTCCCCTTTTTAACAACAAGAAGCCAGAGTTTGCTGTGCAAATGAAGCAGGCTTTGCAAGAATCAGATTCACTTTGGACGACTCTTCACATTCCTAGTCATCATTACATTAGGCAGCACAATTCCATCTCTGGTTGATGGGCAGAAAAAGTGGGCAGCCTGCCAGGTAGACGTTTCCATGGCTCCCAACCCCCAAAGGTGATGCGTTTTTCAGCTAATTCAATGAAGAGTGGGCTGAACTTTGGGTATAAACTAGACAATAGCTGCCTTCGCAGTATCAGCAGAATGGTTTATGGGAATGCACTCCACATTTGGCAGAGCATCATGTGACCTTACGGCTGAGATTTTGTGATGGTGCCAACGGAGACTTGGAAAGCAGCGCCCGTTCTGACTTTTTTCCTCTTTTCTTACATGGCTCAGAAAATGGTGGATCTTAATACTTGACTTTAGCCAGACTCAGCAAGCAATTGAGCTTTGAAGCACAACTTTGCCTTTATTCTGGCTTTTTTGGCACACCACCAGGAGGCTGTCCCTTTCACGCCTGATAAATTCTGCTTCTTATCTCCAAATAGAAAAAAGAAAGAAAGAAAATATAAGCAGAGTATTTATACTTCATAACTGCATTTTAAAACTACATGTTTTATTTTTTTATTGCTGATCTGTAGCTTAGAACAGCGCTCCTGAGTGTCTGAAGGATAAAAGTTATTTTTTATTTTTCTGGTGTGGTTTTTTTTTTCCTTCCTCCTGTTTAATGAACAGGCGTTTGAACTGGGCAAATGGGGCGACAGCATTGAACATGAGATCATTGCAGCATAGTGTAGCAAACTGGCACCCTGCCTTTTCACCCCTTTGCTCCGGCAGATTTGTGCAATCCCCATTTATAAAACCGGCGCAGGGGCGAGGTGAATTTTCTGGTCTCTCCCCACCTCTAGTCCTGTTCAGGCAGTTGCGGCAAGGATTGGTGCAGCTTTTGCGCAGTGCTTTGTGCCTGGAATTCCGAGAAGAGCGAGAGAGAGAGAAGACAGGCATCCTGGTCTTCTTCCGAGAAAGAACAGGAGCCCTAAGAAGAAGAAACAAATCTCAGTTTGTCCTACATACGAGAGTGCAGAAAAAAAAAGTGACTCTCCTGCTTCCAAAAAAAAAAAAATCTGGCACGTTTCACTACAGAGACATCAGGATGTGTTAGAGCTTCTTAAAACAGTGTAACAAAATGAGCCTAGGAGATTGATTCTTTTAGTTAAAAAAAAAAAAAAACAACAAAAAAAAGGAGGAATGAATTGTTTGTTTGTTTGTTTTTTTCACTATTGCTCATATAGCAGTATTTGGCACTGGGTGAAAACGTACCTTTCATATCAGGTATAGCTTCTTTTTCTTTTTTTCCTCTTTTTCCTTTTTTAAGCCATGTTAAACATGTTGTTTTGAAACTGAGTCCTTGTGTATTAATTTTAACGTAGTCAGCTGTTGACACTTTTAAGAACTAACTTTTTGGGGGTGTGTTTGATCTAATACTGCTAAAAATAGAAAGTAAACAAAAAATCGAGGCTCTATAGAAATAAGTGGTTAGGCACATTTTGTCTTAGCTAAGCACTGAAGTTATGCAAAGACCTTAATGTTACATTTATTCAGTCTAAGCTTCGGCTATCTCTAAGAAAGTTGTGGGTATTTAGATCTGGTTGCTAAGGAAAGTAAATTCTTTTTTTATAGTGTGACTCATGCTTTCAGTTTCTAAAGAGGGGAAGAGAAAAAAAAAAACAAACAACGTGTTAAACTGTAGGAAACGGTCTCGCTCATAGCCGGTATATTAAAAATATAATTGAGTTAATTCTTATACGAGTTTCTTATAATTTGTATCTAAATCCATTACAAAGAAATCAGTGTAATAAGCAGTGGAATAAAAGGCACATTATTGGGACATTCATGAAGTAAGCCTGGTTTGCAGCTAGTAACAGTGACTATTTTAAGATGTTTGGTAAAGCAGCACTTGCCCAGGAATAGCTGAAAACAGCATTTAAGATATCCATTCAGAATGTTTGTGATAAGTGCATGCAGAGTTAAAGGAAGTTTTGAGTATACGATGCTTTAGTAGAGTCTTTTTCTTAAAACATTTGTCTTTCTGTTGTAACATATTGCTAGGCAATTAGAAGTGTGTGTAACAAAATTCATTCTGAATGACAGATTTTGAAAAGCTCAGCCAAATCAGTGGTTTATATATTTTGTATTTCTTTTTAATATTTTCCTAGTCTTTTTAATTTATGTTAAAAATACGGATGTCCTCAGCTAGAAATTAATTTGAAACTTACAGTATCTTTTTTATCAGAAACTCTGATATTTTTTCAACATGTTCATGATAGGTGTTTGTCTAATGAAAAGCTTTATAAATATATTATGAGTTTACAAAATAAAACTGTTTTAACGTGTGCTTCCCTTTTTATACGTTACTGATTAGACAGTAACTTCTGAGATTATGTGCTAATTTTGCTACCTTATATTTTTGTTGTTCTGCAATGAATTCTGGGAAATTGCTGAATGGAGACCTTATGTATATGACACATATACCTCCATTCATCCATTTTGTACCAGAATGTGTTTCTTAGATTTATGGTGTTACTGCCCTCCCCAATAGTTTTGTTAGAATAATTACGTATGCCTTTAGTACCTAAGTCTGTTGAGAAACCAAGGCTTGAAATAGCTTAAAAGAACTTTTTAAATTTCTGTATCTGATCATAATAATCACATATTTTTGTTGTTATTTTTTCCCCATGAAGTTTTGCAAATGTTTCTTGATTTAAGCCATTTACTTTATCCCAGTATTTTTATGAAGTTCCGTACCAAATTACTTTATTTTATGCAGTGTTTTATAAAAACTATTTATTTTTATTAAGCATGTTTCTTCCCCTCTGAAATTCCTAATAAAAATAAAATGCTTGTGGGCTGAAAAAAGACTAGGAAATACTAAATGAGATAGTACTTTTGCCAAACTGTGCGTGTTCACAGCATGTCTTCCCATGGCCCTGAGAGGGGTGTCAGCCGTGTGTCGGTTTCATATCTTAAAAGCATAATTACTAATTTTGTGTATGTTTTGTGTTGTTCTGAAAACACGTTACATAAAACAGATATTTCAAAATCTTTCTCTCACTTCTTTTTGTTTTAGTAAAAGAAAAGAAATTAAAATGAAGAAGGAAAGTGAAGAAGTTAATTATACCAGAATTCAGCGAAGGTAATACAGTGATCTTAATTAGTTTTTTTGTTGAAAAATAAAGTTAATGGCAAGAACATGAAGCAGGTTAGCTTTAAAAGAATTTATTTTCTTAAGAGAGCCTACAAATATAATTTCACAAATATGTATTAAACTTTTGCTCTGATTTCTTTCTTTTGGGAATATTGCAGTTTGTATAATCTTTATACTGTATGTTTTCATGAAGCTTTAGAATGCATTAAATTATCAATACATAATTTGTGCTTCTGTTATGCCTAGTAAATACATAACATACATATGTATGAGTATATTACTAGTATATTTACAGTACATATATAACTATAATGTAATGACCAGTTCTTTTTGAAATATGGAATATCTCTTCTACTCACCAAAAAGAAAACCCAAAAGAAAGAAAATCAGAGAAACAATTTTATAGAACTTATTATAGTCATTCAGTAAATTATATATACAGTCTGCATACTTATTTCTGATGCTCGATGACTATTCTAGTTTGAGTGCTTGTTTTACATTCTGTCTCCTCAGCATCGACAGAAAACAATTATAAAAATATCATTCCTTCTGAATGCTGAAGTGTTGTATATAAAATGAAAGCAAGTTTAAAGCAGACTGTTCTAGAAAATAAAGTAACATTATTTTTAAGTGCAAAAGGGTACACTTGAACATGAAAGATTTAATCCACTAAATTAAAAAGAAAAGAAAAAAAGTCATTTACTAATGCTCAGCTGTCATTACTGAACCAGAAATACATGTTGCAGTCTGCAAGAAATGAAGCATTGCCCTGATCCCAAAACTTTGTTAGTGGCATCACTTATTCTCTTGGAAGGAGTTTTGCCCGAGTAACGATGGCAGAATTAGGCCTTCAGTGGGAACTGGTGGAAAGCAGGCATTAAAATCTTATTCTGATTTCAGTAACCCACTAAAATCATAAGAAACCCTTCTGTAGCACCTGGTTTTAAAATTATGCCTGCTTCTTATGCCTGTATTTCACAAATGCATTTGTGACTACATTGTTACAAGTTATTCTGATGTGTCAGATACTATGCTTAAAGTTGGCAGTATTTATCAATGCTTTCATTTAGACTATTTAGGTTAGAAAACTGTATCTCTGTCTCACCTTTCTGAATTCCTGGTTATTGCCTCAAAGGACCTGTTTTCAGTCTGTTGCGTAAGAGACCTTATATTCAGTCCATGATAATTTGTATCGTACTGCTTGCCAGTCACACGAAGAAAATATTTGTTGTAGGAGTTAACCCTGAAGTTTTGCAAGATTGCATTTCTGCTTGCATTCTTATTATTAGGGAACAGCATTGGTGGGAGGATTACTGAATAAAATATACAAATTAACTACTTTGCTTTCATAGATGTTGTTTAATCAATAAGTTATTGTCAAGTAGTACTTAGATGCCTTGTAATGTGAAGAAATAGCTAAGCAGCCTTTATAATGTTGTACGGGAGCTGCACTCCAGTGTGCCTCATTGCTTTTCAGATTTGGTGGGGTGATTTTTATTTTGGGTTGTAGAACATGATATGAGCTCAGACACAAAGGACAAACCTGTATTGTTCACTTCTATGTAATGTCCAATTATGGATTCCAGTCTTGCCTGCTGTGTGCATGCTATAGTTAGATGCAAGTTGTTGGGTTCAAATGTGTGTAAAAGGACATTAATTCCTGCTGAAGACAAAACAATGTTGTGCTGCCAAACTGTAAAAAAAAAAAAGTCTTTTCTTCCTTTTTCAAAAAAACAAACTAGTTACAAGTCTTTGGCCTGTTTGGTGCATCCACCACTTATGCAGTTAAGTTTGAAGCAGCCTTCTTTGCAATAGATGGTAATATTTTTACTTAAGTATTCATTCCTACATTGTTTCGTCTGTTTGTTTGTTTAAAGTCTTCTGCATCTCACTTTAAAAGGAAAATGCTAATCAGCGATGCCAATTGGCATAAACCCGTAGATCCGATCTTGTGTTGAAACGTACTGCACAAGCTCGCTTCTATGGGTCTGTGTCAGTATGGTGATCTGGCAAAAGTTTGTCGCACGCACAGCAGTGATAT
Source organism: Ibidorhyncha struthersii (assembly GCA_013398815.1). Lineage (NCBI taxonomy): Eukaryota > Metazoa > Chordata > Aves > Charadriiformes > Charadriidae > Ibidorhyncha > Ibidorhyncha struthersii. The sequence goes on along the minus strand of VZSZ01010259.1, from coordinate 1,300,935 downwards.
TTGACAACAAGCCCATATGAGTGTACAAAACCATATATTGTTTTTGGAACGCTTCTCTTGTCCATTGCCTTATCTTCAGACTTGATTGAGTCATTTGTTCTTTTATTGGTTGTCTTAAGCACCTTCGGCTTAATATCTTCTTAAAATTTACAAAGAGATGTGAGGGAATCATAGGCTTTCCAATGAGGGAGAGTAGGATATACTATTTGCTGGCTTTATTAAATATACCATCATATGATATTACATCCAAAAAAATGTAGAAAACTCAAGAGATTTATGTTTTATTTTTATTGTAAAAGAAGACCAAATAGTCATTTATTTGCAGAAACATAGTTGGACTTGCATCATTCTTATCAAATATGTATGTGTATATATACACATAAACCATACATACATAACTTTATACGTATGTAAACAGGATAGAACAGAAATTCTACCTCTGCAGTAGAAAAATCTATCTAAGAACATACCTTATCGTCTGAAAAGTGGGGAATAACTGCAGTTGAAAGCCTACCCCCATGGGAAACATATAGGCCTGTGGCTGCTGTCACATTTCAAAGAAAAGCTGAAGAAGTGAAGAAGACTTTATGGTCACCGTCGGAAGCTGTGTGCATCCGGGTTGAGGTAGTAGGTTGTATGGTTTAGAGTTACACCCTGGGAGTTAACTGTACAACCTTCTAGCTTTCCTTGGAGCACACTTGAGCCATCGAGGAATTCATCACCACTTTAATCTGATCAGGGAAAGTATGCAAAAAGGTATTGTGTCATAGCTGTACATAATAATCACTCTCAGCCTTTATTGATGTTGAAATAGTCCTGATTACTTGATTATTTCATTTACATCCTGTTATGAACAATGCTAACATATTCTCTTAATGGACTGTGACTATGTACTGCAGACACTTAAGGAAAGACTGATGATGATTTTAATTCCATTAACAGGAAAGCTTTAAAAGTTTATATTCATTTATAAATTTAGGAAAATGTCAGCTATTTAACGCTTTATTCTTTCTTCATAGAAATAGCTTATCCTACACATTCATTTTTGTTGCTGTTGTTATATAGGTGCACATTCTTTTTAAAAGGAAAAAAAGCAAATTTTCTGTGCTTATAATAATTTCCAAAATATATTTCATGCTGCTGCTTAGATAGTGGCGGGCAGTGTCACAAATTGATCCTGATCTTCCTTGGACTCACAACATTCTTTCTTTGTGGCTGCATAACTCAGTGTTATGAAGACAGATCCAAATGACCTGCAGCCCCACCTGTGTTTTCACCGTGTTGTGATTCATGTGCTGCTCAGCCTAATCCCGCTCTGGGGTCTCAACATTCATGTCCTTACACAGTGCGTCAGCCTGACCCTGACCCGCAGTGTCCTTGTCATTTTTGGCCCCGACTGAAGTTCTGGCGCACCTTCTTAACTCAGCAGGACTTGGAGAAGTCACATTCCCTATGCAAGTGGTTCCCAAAGCACTGGGCTCCACGGATGGTGGCAGGTTCCAGCACTGAGTGCCTCCACTCATGCAGGTTGGGTGCCATGGACAGAATTAACCCTCCTCAGCCCCTGTGTCACCTGTACATGTGGCACGCCTTTTTTAAAAAAACAATGCCAGAATGCACCAAGGCCAAAAAATGTGTATTTGATCCCAATCTGGATAGGGAGATGAAGGCATGCTTGTGGAGGTTTATTCGCCAATTTGTGCATTCACATTTCATTCTGGTTTTCATTCTTCCTTAACTTGGAAAAAGAAAAAAATCCCTTGAGATGTGTACATCTCCTAAGCAGGTATCTTATCAAAGAGAGAAAAAAGAGTGTTTTCACAGTTTAACCATTCCCAGAAATGGCTACAAAATAAGAGGGAAAAGGACTGTGCCTGTATATCCACCATGTTTTTTTAAATGAGGACTGCTACTAAAAACGACCTTAAAGATAAGGTCTCATCAGTGTGATGGAAGGCATTACGGCCAGAGAAGGAGCATCTGGACCAGACAGTGATGCTGATTCCAAAATAGTTGGGAAAAACTGATACTGAGTGTTTCCACATACTTTGCCATAAAAACTGAAAAGGAGTAGAACTTAATAATTTATAATTAATAATAGTAATAGTGATAATTTTCTGAGAAAATGATTTAAGGTTTGTCGATACAAAGCAAAAGAGCGGAGCCATGCCCCTGTGATCCTGTGGTCGGAGGACACCACTGGTGTGAGCTTTGGGCATTCCAGACTCCTGTGGGCTGATGAGAGGGTGAAACGTGGCTCTCCCACACAGGGGTGAGGGCTGTGGTCATAGAGCTCATGAGTTAACAGCAAGTAGGTCTTTCTCCAGGGTATTTTAAACCCCTGCATTTATTGCTTTACTTTTATTGCAGGTGACCATAACAAAATATTTGACATTTCCAATGTTTAATTGGTTTAGGTTTTGCATCAGCAAGGAAAGTTAAGAACGTTTATTTTAAGTGGATTTGGTGCTTGCTTGTGTTTTTGGTTTTGTTTTCCTTTCAGTTTCGCCTATTCAAAAAATCACTTGCTCACAGGTCCCTGTGTTTTACTCTTTCTACCTCAGCTTAAGGCTTGCCTAACCACTTCTAGATAAGGAATAAAAAGAGGAGTGGAAAATTGATTTAGTCTCCCTTTTTAATAGCATTTATTTTCAGTGATTAATGTTTGTAATAGGAAATTGGTAAAGAGGATCTGCATGACAGTTAGGTGGATGTACAATGGATTTTAAGCCTGTCTTAAAGTGTGTGGGAAAGACGAGAGAGGTTGAGTGAATCAGAGCTACTCCAAGCTAATGGAAAACGCTTAAGAGGACAGTGGCTAAATGGGGGAATAGAGAGGAGACCTCCATCAACCAGTGAAGCTTTTTTAAGCCACATGGACCACTCACAGTCTAAATAAAAACTGTAAATTTCAAGAGGACCCTAGTCACCAGTTTGTTTCCCTCCTTTTCTATTTTAAAATTTTTCTTTTGTAGTTTTAGTCCACAGGAAAGAAATATTGTAATTGCTGTTCTCTGCCAACAGAGCAACAGGTGTTCAATCTTTTTATATTAATTCTTCAATTAGTTGCAAAATAAGGGGGATTGTTTCTGCTAAGCTGAGCCGAATAGAAATGATTGATGCAGAAAATGTGGGAATGTTTTGTCTGTCCTTCACATGCATGATAAATTTGTAATTCTATCAGGCATAGTTGCAGGTTGCTATGCAAATCTTCATTGCAACATCACCAGCTTTAATGAATATACATTTTCTGTATTTCTTTCTCTGTTCTTTAATTTAGGTTTTTGCCCTGTAATGCGCAATACATTGTTTTGGTAAGAGTTATCAAGTTACGAGCAAAAATGAATGAGTCTGTGAGGTAATTTTGAAGTGGATTAAGGTAGAGAATGAAAAACAAAGGGGAAAAAAAAACTATTATTAAGAACAGCTGGATGGAGTTAGGTCTTCTGTGATTTCATTTTGAAGTCATAAAACATATTGTCCAGTTTAGGTGAAGTCTGGCATTTTTTACCTTTACAGTGTGGTTGGAATATTAGTCAGTCACATAGTACTCAGCATTATATTGCTATGTTGCTTCTGTAGGAAATACATGCACTTCGTAACATGGCTACACATGGTTGTGTTCCAGTCTAGGGCCCATCTAACAGTGTTTGTTCCTATAAGTAAGCCATAATGTTATCATACTTGTGCCATTACTTTGCTTCTTGCATATAGAGGAAATATCCATTAGGATATTTGGGGAAAAATCTTGAGATCCAACTGATCTGCAGCTCCCGGTGGTTTCTATGGGAGACACAGGTCCTCAGCGTTTCACAAGTTTGGTCCTACAGATAAACTGCCTGCAGAGACACTGACCCCCCCAACACCCCTTTGCTTGCCACAATTTCCTTGGTAAAGATTAAGTGTGATTCAAGGCCTTAACCCTGCTTCCCAACACAGAAACTTACAGCACGGCAAAAAACGGCTTTAATACCAGATCCTGTTTGTCTTAAGAGCTAAGTCGCTTCAGAGAGCTGGGGAGAGTTTGGATTTCCTTCTCTGCCCACAATGCCTGTGTCCAGAGGCACGTCCAAAGAAAACAGAGTTAAAGGGACATTTCTGAGTTAATAACCGTGGGTTGGATGCACTAACAGAGCTTGGGTATTTTGGGCCCAGCCTTTCTGAGACCTTTCTGTGAAATACAGCTGCCATTAATCCAGTTTACCAGAGGAGGTAAAGCAAGGTTTTAGTAATTTTGTGCTGTTGAAATAGCACAGAACAGTCAAAAATATATGAGTGAATGTGGGTCAATATATTTGATATGGTGTATTTTAAGCTGTTATAAATAGTCCTATACATTTACATTATGAAAGTTGAAAGTCATTATAAAATCTCTTTTTCTCTGTAGCTGATGTGCTTTCTGTTTTTGTCATTCCACTTCAACAAAAGAAAATGCTGAGTTTCACTTGGTCTCATGCTTCATCTAACAACTTCTTGTCTTCCAATAAGTTGAAGTTCTTTAGAAACTTTTAAGTAAAGAATGTGGTAAAACATTTAAAAGCAATCCCAGAAAAGTTTTTCCTTGCAAATCTGTCCTTTAAAAATGACAAACAGCCCTTAGTAATCTCTAAAACTTGTTTATTGAAACTTTTCAGCAAGAGACCTGTGATAGGTTGCTTCACTGATAAAGTTGGAATAGAAGTGCACTTGAAATTTTTCAGATTTTTTGGATGTGGTTTCATATGACATTCATTTGTCTATTAAGAGCAGCTTCTGGTATTTTTAATAAAACTAAAATTAAATATGTCTGGCAGGCTCTGTTTAAATGTGACTATTGCTTTTATAGCACAGTTAAATACAAGATTGAAAAGCTAATGCTTTTGCATTACCTAGTACAGAAGAATTAAATTGTTTCAGCTTTGTCTTTTCTCACATAGTAAAAATATTTACATCAGAGTGATCTTTTTGGTAGAGTTTAATTTTGTACAAGGCTTCTGGATATTTCAGTTGTATTTTATTGTAAATTATATCATTTATATGGAAATTTCAGGCGAATTCTTATTATGTTTTCTTCCCTCCACCTCTTCTTTCATGCTACTTCTAGAAACAGTAAGAGCAAGCCTCACATTGAAGTCTTTTCCAAAATACTTGCAAAATCTGAATAAAAAATAAAAGATCATGCCTCTCTTTTTCTACCATGACATTCTAATTTGTTCAGAAACACGTCTCCTGTCTTCTTATCCCTTCTTTGGCAAATGTGATCCAATGTGTTACTTGATCTTACAGAAAAATAGGCATGGATCCCATTGCTCTCTACTACCTTTGCTGCACCTCCACTTGAATAGAAAGACCTCACCCCTAAACAACTGTATTTTGAGGCTTTCTGACTAATGTAGTTGTCTGGCTCGAGTAAGACTGGTACAGATATGCTCCAACCATTGCACCAAGAGCCGCAGCAAAAGGCTACGGGTGCAGAATAGCAGATTAATCATTTTTCTATGAGTCGGAACAGCCTGGTGTACTGCCTACTTTGCTTTTGTGGTTGAGTGAGAAGTGTGGGGGTGTACATTTTATATTTTCTTGTATGAAGTTAACACACATATATAACACATATATTGCCTTTATCTGAGCGTTATGAGTGTCCTCAACTAAAGCTTTATCTCCATGGTTGAGAATGATTTATCTGGGTTTATGTGTGGTTTATCTGGGAAATGCAGGTCCCTTCATTTTTCTTGTTCTGTCTCCATATACTTTTGGTTTACACACATTCCTCCACTGTCCCTTTTTTGATTCTTCATTTCCTGACATCATTATAGTCATGGCAAAGAACGTAGAGCATTGCGGATATACTGGCAACAGGGGTGGACAGGGAATATCCTGATGGCTTGAGAAGTGTGGGATGACTGTCATGTTTATAAGGTTAGCAGAAAGCAAAAGCTTACTCAAACCAAATCCTCCATGAGGCCTCTCTCTTATGACTCTCTAGCTTTGGAAGAAGAGTAAGCTGTTTGGTACTACTTTTGTAGGTATTGCTTGAGACTGTGGAATTGACTTTGCTCAAGCTCTGTGTGACTGTAACTTTTTTCAAGCAAGGTCCCGGGACACTAAAAGCACTATAAAGCTCACTTTTCCTTAACGTGCACCCAGCCTTGTGGTGACTGCGGTATCAGGACGCATTTACACATCTGAGAAAAGATGACTGTTAGTGTAAGAAATGTTTTATATGCATGTTTATGTATGTATACTGTTGGGGTTTTTTGCATGGCACTACACTGATATGAAAAAAAAAAAAGAATAATTCTAATCCCAAGATTCTTCGTCTCATTCATTGCAATTGGTTTGCTGAGATAAATTTGTTAACTTCCCATGTTAGGAAGACATCATCAGATTGCAAGTTGCCCATGATAACTTCACCATCACTTGAAAGAACGTCCTGTTTAGACCAAGGATAACATTTGGAGTATGTTAAGTCCCTGTGAATAGTTGGTTTCCTGGAAAGTTGCCCAAGAAAGACGTTCAGTCTGGGTTTGGAAGTAGATTCCACTGTAGTTTGTGACAAAGAGAGCTGGAGACATGGCTTGAATGTGCCTCTAGTATTCATGTGTCCTGGGTTGAAGATCCTTGACTGCTATTCTCAATCATAGCTTGTCCCACGAACCTTGTACTTTTTGAGGGTATTTTCATCTGCAGCCTCTCTGCCTCTTCAAAAAGCCCAAATACACGTAATTTACACAGCTGAAGGGGATTTACTCCATAAGCTCTTTGAACTCCCAGATCTGTCTGTGTCAGTTGAACATTTTATGGGTAGGAGGATTTTTTGGGTGTAGAATTTTTATTAAAGTATGATTTATAGTATGTTGAACTAAATTGTAACTAAGCTGCTGAAAAGGGCTTCTTTTCGCAGTGGAGTGCAGGCCTGTACAGAAGGATACCCAAGGCAGTTTTGAGGATGCTGTGCCAAGGTCACCAATCTTCGTGGCAAAGCTGGTTCAAGCAGCAGCTGTCTCCAGACCCTCATGTTTGAGGCCTGCTGCCAAAGCTGGTGTCACCGTGCAACGACATCTTTGAGAGGTGGGGTACAGGGAGCAGTGGGTCAGTGTAGATATTCAGCTCTATGCTAAGTAGTGTGCTTTGCTTCTTTGTCCAAATGATAACAACTTTTGATCTGTAATTAGGCTAGATTTATCCAATGCAAAATATCTTACCATATTCACTTCTAATTTCGTCAGCCCTACTGCCCAAATATTTATTTCTAGGTCGTGTATTGTAAAGACCACCTAATTCACATATTGCCCTTGTGTCCCATCATTGACTGTATAGGACAGCAGTGTCAGAAAACTCTCAGTAGTAGTTAGTCTATATTGATTATGGCCCACACAAACCTGGAGATGAGGCTGCACTCTCGAGTCCATCTGAAGTGCCACAGCAGGCAGTCTGCCTACAGCCACAGGGAGGTTTTTGCTAAAAACGTACTTTTGTCTTTAGATGGCATTTACTCAGGATGTGACTTGTGAAGTACGTGATTCCTGTGGTGATAAAGGGTCTTTCGAGAGTCATTATTATAAAATACTGTAAAGTATATTGTTCTTCTGAAGCACTTAGCTTCTGATATAAGAAGAATTTAGAAGTATTTTATTTCAGTTTTGAAGTATAACTGTACCAGAATGGCCAAAATGTAAATTTTAGTGACAAGTATAAGAACTTAATTCATACTTAATGTAACATTTTAAAGCGGTCCTGCCTTTTTCCCAGAATGTGTTGGGCATTTAGGAGCCTGCATCCTGTTGATTTACAACACGTGGCCAAGTTGTAAAAGAGAAACCTCAGGTGCAAAGGCATTTTTACAGCTTTTTGACCATAAGCTTCATAATGAGTGACCCAGTTGCAGGATGTTAAATATATAAACTGGATGGTGATGTCTCTAGGTCGTGCTTCTGAATGTGAGACACTTACCAAAACATGGAATGTCAATATATTCTTAGCCACTTTTATGACAAAATAATGCCCTAATTTCTCTCTTCTTGCTGTTCTAAAGCAAAGCAATATAAACAATGTAGTTAGAGACAACAGTGCAGCTTTGAAAAATTTGAGTGTTTAGTAAAATATAGTGAGATTAAAATTCAGTTTAAAGCTTTATGCTGTGTCCAGATTGAGGCCAAAAATTTAAACAGAAAGCAATTTGCAAGCCTGATGTGCCTATTGATGCTGCTGCCAGCCATGCAGGTGCTCGAAGTGGGCATACAACTCCTTCCCTCCTCTTGCCTGGCACTGTGGGAAGAGTTGTCTGCAGCAGGAGACTGGGTTGTCCCCAGCCTCCTGTTGTAAAGGCAAGTGCTGGCAGGGAGCGCTGCCCGGGGACTCGTGCCTCCGCCCTCAACACCAGCAGGCACCGTCATACCAGGGACACCAGGGAGACCTTCTGCGCTGTTGGGGCAGGGGTGGCTCTCACGGGCCTGGGCGCTACGGCTGCCCCACTGCCCCACCAAGGACAGGTACAGGCAGTGCTGTGCCCAAAAGAAAGGAAGCGAGTGTAGCTGTGAGTCAGGTTGGGGTTTTTTGGCTGAAATAGTCCAGCTATTGGTCTATGGAGGTAAGCATGCAGTCTGTCTAATGAATGCTTTATTTATTAGCTGTGTGAGCTGCTGGAAATACCAAAGCGGATAAGGGCTGTGATTCAAGGCCACGGGGCTGGGCCCACACAGCTCCCTAAGCTGGGAGCCGAGGACGCGGAATCCTCACCAAGGGGCGACCCTGGAAGTCCGGAGCAAACATCGGGCTGTGTGCATCTTCGGGCGGGTGGAGGTTTGTGTTAGGGATACTTTCTCATACATGAGGAGTGACTGTTGTTCGTTATTGTGTAATTTGATTTGACTCTAATTTAATGACAGTTCTTAGTAGGCAACATGATTTGCAAGGCTGATTTCCAGTTATATTGATTAGGCCATTAATTTATTTGAACTTGCACTCAGAAACTTCATCGGACATTTAATGCAAGTCTGCAAAACCAGCTTGGTAAGGAATTTTTTGACGGAACTTGAACTCAAATGCTTCAACAAGTCAGTGAGGGGCAGTGTGAAAATATTTTTAGAACTAAAATCCTTAGTTAAACTTTACTTTTAAAATAATAGATTGGCAATGCTTTTTCTTTCTCTCCCCCCTCCCCCCCCAAACTCTCCTCTTCAATATCTATTGAAAGGTAAATTAAAAATCTCATTTTTCAAGTTTTGTAGAAAGGGGAGATCTCAGAGATTATATCTGGAAAAACTTTCACTGAAAGTAAGTAACTTGTAACTTCTGGAAATCTATGATTTTATTCATTAGTAAGAAATTTACCAAATACAAAACAAATACTGCCAAACTAGCTGCCACAGTCTTCCAGTTATTTTCAAACTGTATGTTTTATTCAAAGCAGAGATTGCAAGGCATGAAAAATAGATTGTCCCATTTTGAAGTCTACCAGTTATTTTATAAAGCCAAAAATTCTTTTTTTAATATTTACCAGAATATCTTCATACATTTTAGAAATGGATGGTCCAAACATGGAGGAACTAGCAAGGGATTAATTAATGATAATTTTTCATTACCTTTTTCAAAACCAAACTTTTGCACCTGAACTAATCAATGAAGAAAACAGCAAGAGACACAGAGTGTATCTGTCTGGGAGGAAGGAAGGAAAAGGGAGGATGAATTATTATGTGATAAGAAGCATAAGAAGATGCAAGAGGAGGAAGGAAATTGAAGAGGCACACAGAATAAGAGAGAGGATACAAGGAATGGGATTGCAGTGGCTGTGCTTTTGTACTTAGAGAAGGGACTCTGGGTAGAGGTGTTCAGAAAGGTGGAAGAAACAAAGAGAACTTGAAAGATGTGGCAAAAATGACATGAGGATGTTGTAGTTTTGCATCATTTTGCTTCATGCAACTTGGTAAATTTTGGTAACTTTAAAATATTAACTTTTGTGCATTGGACGACAGAAGTTAAATTTAGGAAGGACGGAAGGGAGGGAGGGAGGGAGGGAGGGAGGAAGGAAGGAAGGAAGGAAGGAAGGAAGGAAGGAAGGAAAGATAGATTTACAGCCAAAACTTCACGTTTGTAAATAAACAGAATGCTTCATGGGAATATGTTTTTGTATTGCCTGTTCAATTTCTTTTTTTTTATAAGAAGAATACCCACTGTAAGTTTAAATTAGAAGGGTCATATATCTGAAGAGTAGTAGTTGAGGGTAGCACACATTCCAGTTATATTGAAACCACCTCAAAATTATCCCACACTCTCCAGCGTTAGGAACCCTCAAAATTCAAAGCTAAAGATAAACTGAAAATCCAGCGTGAGGGCATGCAGATAACCATAACTGCCTAATACTGACACAGTTAGGTGATGTATCTAATGATGCTTGTTAGTTCAGCCTACTCTAAGACAACAAACACTAAATGATTATATTATAGCCATATTTTTACTGCACAGTGTCATCATAAGGAAGAATTTAGCTCACGTGGGTGTCCTTCCTTTGCTTCTCCTCAGTTTATTTACGTAAATGGGAAATAGAAAATACTCAAAAGCCTGAATCAAAAAGAATAAGATAACCCCAGCTTTTATATAAACTGTAATTAATCTGCAGCCTGTTACCACAAAACTTAATTTAGGGAAATTCCTTGTTAGAATCAAGAATGTTAAACATTTGCATGAATAAGAACAGTATGTGCAGTGGCGCTAGAAGTAGCAATATTTTTGATTCAAACCATGCACTGAAGAGTTGTTGAGGTTACAGAACTTCTTCCCTTTTTAAATTAAGTGCTTTATGAGAGAATGAAGTTATTGACTGCTGATCACTTCCAGACACAGAACAGTGGTCTATTGGACCCTTCCAGAGTGTAATAGCAGTTCCACATGACGCATATTAATGGAATATCTCATTAATTCCCTAAATATCACTAAACTGGTCAAGTCATTATAAGTTTCCATCTCCTTAAAGAAAGTTTAGCTGCCGCAAATTTTTCAGCTCTATGAAAACGTCTGCAGAATATGGAATCTGTTAAACAGCAGCATCTGCATTGTGAGATACCAAAATCTTAACCTTAGCTATTTTTCATATTGAGATCAGCATATTCAGCATCAGCATCCAAATAGAGTTAGAAGATTTATACCCAGATTCTTGTTTTGAGAATTTGTGTATCTCTGTTCTGTGCATGAACACTACTTTTTCTATCCCATAAAAACAAGAAAATGTGTATATTTATGGTATGAGTTATTAAACAATGTTATTATGTATTGTAAAAATTAGAGTTTTGTGTTATAAGTTTATTTACTTGTTAAGTTAAATGGCTTAACAGCAAAACAGGCTCTTGCTATGGTTATGAAAGTATTTTATTCTTTGCCTCAATCTTAATGTAAAGTATCCTCAATACTTAATGTACTTAATGTAAAGTAAAATACTTAATGTAAAGTATCCTCAAAGCTTTTGTTTTATACAGAGTAGCATAAACAAAAAGTGAAGTGAATCATATTCACAGTGAGTTTTGAGAGGGAAAAGAAAATATTTTTAAATAATACTGGTTTTAAGAGACAATCCTAATTTACCAGATCCCAATTTCTCATCAGGAAAAATTTACAGATATTTTACAATAACTATAAAATTGTGTTGGAAGATTCTACTGACTAGTCTGACTATTACCAGTTCTCTTCTTTCCATTTAATGGAACTCTACTTGTACCAGTCGGCCCCTAATTTACAGTTGCTTTCTGTCAATGTATTTTATATACTGTATCTCTTAAACACAGCTTCCCAAATGCTGTTTAAGGCCTGATAGTACATTTCTCAGTGAGTGAAGTCTGAGTGATGACTTATTTCAGAACTGGTATTAATGAAAACAGAATCTGTACATAAAGAAAAGTAAGTATTCACTAATGTAAGCCTATATTTCAATGAATACAGGTGAAACTAAGAAATATTGAGAATGTCAAATTCTCTAAAATGTATTAGGAACATTATTTTTATTAATGTAATTTTTTACTGCTACACAGTCAATACAAGCAAACTTAACTTTTCATTTCGAATGTGAGTGGAACCAAATACCATAAATAATACAAAACCTACCTATAAGAATAAATAAATAAAATCCCTAATGAAGTAAGTTAAAATATTCAAATCAAATTCTGACTGAGTCATCATTTATCAGTAACGTCCATAGCATGGTACTTGAAATACTGGAAATGTAGCTATCTTTGTTAAATGCAATAGAATTTGACAACACTTGTTCTTCTAAAAACTGCTGTATGGCCTTGGAGCTGCAGAGGACTTCAGGAGCTTTAAATCTGCTTTAAAATTTAAACCTGTGGATTGAAGTAAATGTATACAAATATATTTGACAAATACTTAGGAACATTCCTTAATGAGAGCATGCGCATTCAGTTCTAATTCTGTGGAATGTAAGGGAGCCAGAACATTGCCTAATATCTGCTTTTTTTCCCCCCAACCCTTGTCTCCGTATATGTGACTTTCATTCATCTTGAAGATCTGTTGAAGAATATAAAAAACTAAAAAATAATGGTGACAAGAGACGTAGCCTTAGAGGGTTTTTTTTTGCATGTTGATTGCAAGGACGTAATTTCATGTAATTTATATCATATTTTAGAATATCAATGTTTCTTATGAATTTAAAGCTATTCTAACAAAAAAAAAAAACAAAAATATTTTTGTTCCAGGGTGACATTTTAATGAAGGTAGTTTCACCAGTTCATTACTTTGTTAGTATAAAAGTTTTTTCATCTATACTCAAAGAAGAGCAAGGCAAATGGTAAATGACTGAGGGAACGTGGTGAATTCTTGTCCCTTCTTAAGCTATACGAGCTTTTCTATAAACTTGGAGCTAGGAGTTCACCCAGCTACTAAGAAACTGTTGCAAGTAGCCAGCCAACACTTCTGTGCAATAGGGAAATAGTTATGTGAAGACTAAATGAAGACCATTATAGAGGAGACATGAAAGTATATAAATTGTACAAATGAAATCTTAACAAAGTCACATTCTTTCAGGGACAAAATAATTGTTTAATATAAAACAAAGAATTATAAATGGAAAAAAAGTACTTTAAAAAAACAGACTGCCAAGGGAAACAGACCTTGTTCCTAGCAGTAGGAATGGTCAAGGCCAAAGGAGAAATGAATCATTAATAACCATCTATTAGACAAAGAAAATTATCTTACAATATTTGACTCTGTAATCCTAAAAGTCCTTGTACTTACATGTCTTAGCATCTTCCAAATAACGTAATCTAATAAGTTTAAATATTAGTGTTCATTTGAAACTGCACAACAACAGTTCAAAGTTAATCAACAAAAGATCATGAAGGAAAAGAGAATAACTATAAAATGAAAAGCATAATGTAAATATTTTTAATATTTTTTCACCAAATAGTGTTTGCAGAATAGCTGTCTGAACTGTTGCCTTTTTGCTAACCTGTATCATTTGTTGGATAAAATCTATTATCTAAAGATAAGTCAGATTTATATACAGAAGTTCAACAGCATCCACTTAAATTTATTACTGTCATCAGTATATGGAAGAAAAGTAAAACTATTCAGTACCAGGACTACGATTCACAGTATTATGAAAAATTCACTGGGCATTTCAGTAGCTTAAGTGTGATGTACCTTAAGCGAGATACATCCATGTATAAGGCTTTACAAATACATTTGTCAAGCATTAGAGAATAGTTAGAAAAACACAGAAATAAACTTTCAGAAGTCTGTCATCTTCCCTGGTAACCTCACTGAGGTCTTTAAAAGGGCGTTTGTACTCAGGAAAGCATTCAGATTTGTTACTCTGAAAGCAAATGTCCTTGTGTCTTTCTCCTTTTATATACCTCTATTTAATACTTTTCCACAGAGAGCTTCTAATGAATAGGATGTACCTAGGAGTCTGACATCCTTTTGTGACATGATATCCACGGTGAAAAGAAGGAGCTCTGGACAATTAAATGGTCTGTTCGAACTTGTGCTAGATGTCATTATCATCATCGGGATCAAGAGATGAGCTTTCAAATTTGCCAAGACCATGGCTAGTCCAAAATACATACTTAGGAGAGTTCTTTCTGGGCAGTGTGTTAGAGGTCTAGCCTCTGTTCTCTAAATTAAAAAGTGCCATCTCACAGTTTGAAGGCCATGTATCACACTGGAATGTTTTTTCTTTATCAGTGTGATGTTTTCACATTGTATTTTGTAATGTAGTAATTACGTAGCTTGCCCCACAGCTCTTCTTGAAATTAATGCATATCTTATATTTAATGATAACATACATTTAATAACACTATTTCATTGTCATAAATATTAAAAGCTACATAATGCATGCACATATAAAGACTGCAGTAATGAAGATGTTTTAAATAAACAACACTGATTGAAATTCAAGTGCTGAGGCTCAATGGATCCTGACAGTAAAACTGACTGTACAAATAAAACTAAAATTGCCTTTGTAGATCTTCATTGTCTGAGAGGAATATGGCATATGAACAAGGAGGGTGAACAGTGATGGAAAAGCTCAAACTATTTTCTTTAAATATTCTGCAGCATTGAGTTTCTATTAAGGAAGGTGAAGAAGTGCACTTGCCAACAGATTGTAACTTCACCTGGGTTTTATCCTCACCTGTGCCCCCTGGCCCCTTTTCTATGGCAAGGACCATCAGAGCTGCCAGACATGGCCCTAAAAGTTCCAAGTCCATCTGGAGGAGAGCTCTTGTGGCGGGAAGCAAGGAAATGGCCATTCGGCCGTTTTCCAGGCAAGCCCTGGGGAGGGCAGGCACTCTGAGTGTGCCAGGGCACAGCTGGAGGAACCCAAGCAGGCCGCACCAGGGACCTGCCAGGCGCTACTGGAGCTCATGGGCATCTGAGGTCTCCCTACTGGGACCTAGGCAGACCTAAAGAGGCAACTACATTATGTGAAGGGATGTAGAGCAGCAGCCTAGGATAAAGAGGGCTTAAAATTTGGCTTAAATCTTTTTTACTCCCACTTGCCGCAAGCTGTGAATTGTATGCTCTGCACCTTAGAAATGACAAATTTAAAGTGTTTATGTGAGCACTGTTCTCTTAACTCTTTAAAGTACATGGCAAAATGCTAGGTAATCTCAAATTGCAATATTCAGGTATGAATTTCAAGAATCCCTCAACTGTGGGAGTAATGTTTGGCACATGAGTGGGAAAGGGTTCAGCCATAAAATTTACCATTCAAGAATATAAAAGTAAAAGTTCAGAAGGGTTAAAATCAAAAACTGTCTAGGTCCATGGATTTTGATTCTGTTTTGAGCTTCTCAGTTACTTTGCTTGTTGTACGTGGATACTAATGTAATTAAGAGGTCTCAATCTCTGTAGTCTGTGAGCGGGACAGTACCTCTCAGTTCTTGCATCAAGCAAAATTACTTTGGAATAATATGATAAAGTATGTAAACGTTTCTTACTTAAATGTGGCCATGTGTTAGTTTCTGTACTGACAAATTGAATAGTAGCAATTCTTCGACACTGAAGAATTGAACAGTACTGTGACAAGTTTTTGGAAAACTGTTTCAGATTATTCCAATGACATATATTTCTGGAGAACAGAAAGAAATAGAAAGAGATGGGAAATTAGAGGAGGCTTTATTTAGAATAAGATGGTAAAATGTTAACACAAATATCGTAGTTACCAGGGCTTTTTCTGCAAAAGAAATTCATTCCTCAATATTCTATTAGCTGGGGGTTTGCACCTTTTTTTTTAACCAGCCGTCAAAAAAGAAGGAAAAAAGAATCAGCTAACATATTTTTCTTTTACTTCAAAAAGCTTTCTCTGCAGGAGCAGCTGTTAAGGAAGCTAAGTAGTCATTGGGGAGAAGGAAATCCTCGTCATGGGGTAAAAATGGGTAAATGACAATGTCTAAAGTAAAAATAGTCGTCTTCCTCTATGGCTGAAATATTACAGTGGGCTGCTCCACTGCTTCATGCTAGCATGTTTGTTATTTAATAAATTTATTAATGAATTGGAAAGAAAGTTAGGCAGTGAGATGGCAACAGCTGCAAATGGCACAATTAGCTAGGTTACTCAAGTCCAAAACACTCTATGTGGGGAACTTCAAAAGGGAACCCTCAGAAATACAGCAGTGGATGACACAATGTCAAATGAAATTCAGCAGTGATGTATGAAAGCTAGCAGGCATTGAAAGAAGTAATTTGAACTATTTATGACCTCTGTTTGTTTCTAAATGAGTTTAAAAATACCAGGAAAACAGACATTGTGGACAACTCAATAAAATCTATGATCTCTGTTAAGGTTTCAGTGGCCTTTCCCCTCCCCTTATAAATCCTCCAAACAAAAGAAAACCCTCACCACAAAATAAGAAGCAATGGCAAGATCCTACCTGTGTGATATTAATCTACATATGGTACAGATGATAACATATAATGCTGTATAATAATCTCTTATTCTGACTACTGTGGTAGAGAGGAAATGGGCAAAAAGAGAGAAGAAAACAATCTATTTCCAAATAAATATGTTGTGCCACTCTCCAAAATACAACAGTAAGTGAAGATTCAGCAAAAGTGAGGACATGCCAATTTTACATATGTAAAAAGAAAATATTTTCTTCAGTCAGTAAGTAAGTATCTAAATGCTAGTCACTCCAAGAAGGATCCAAACTTGTAGGTGTTTTAATTTGGGAGGGCAATTTAGCTGTGTAAAGCCAAACTGAAATCTCAGCGCTTGTGGGATCAACCATACAGGGTACTGATTCTTCTGGCTCAGAAATCCAGGGGTGGGAGGTATCACTGAAGAACGTAGTTGAGTTCTTCTGTCCTGCTGTTCCCTCTGTAACACAAGATTTACCCTGTCTGTGCCACTGTTGAAATAGCTGAGGGGGTTCTGTGGGTAGTCCTTGCTCCTTGCTTATGTTTTAGTTATTACTTTGCACAGCTAAAGCTTAGTTACACCTGTAGTTAGCCAGACACTCTTCTGCATCTGCTAGGCACATGCTACATATGTCTCCCTGCAGTTTAAAATTAAGGATAACAGTAAATCATATATGATATAAACAAATACTACGCGGTTTTACAAGAAATGTACATCTTACCATGAACAGTCACACAATCATAGCAGTGATCTTTACATAGTATACCTCCAAATGGAATGCATGAGAGGAGAATAAGGAAAATGTAAAATTAGCATCATTTTTTAGTATTATGTATAAAACTGATTGAAATAGATTTCAAGGAGAAAAGTGCATTATGCAGTTGTTCAAAAAACTGTACTTTTCAAAATGTGTGAAATAGAGTGGATTTGTGGAAATCCATTAAAAGTTGTTCGTTAAGGTGGCCATGATTCAGTCCCTTAATGAGATTTCTGGTGCATAGGTTTTTGTAGGGCAGGGAGGTAAGAGATCTGAGATCCTTTTTTATTAAATTAGTTTGAACTTGGTAAAGGTGGAACATGCTCACATGTATCTATTGTTCAGAATAAAGAAAAGGTCCAGGTTTTGCCTAAATGTACATTGCTGTCTCATCTTTTGCCAGGCTGTTCCATATCACAATCACAGCAAAGAATCTCAGAAAAAACCCACAACAAAGAAATTATTTGAAACCTACTAATAGTTACGTTTAACTCCAAGGCAAGTCCATGCACCATTCTACTCTTTGCTACCTTCACATCTTTGTGAAAGTTGTGTCTTGCCCTGGGTCCTTTCATATATTTGCAAACTGCCTCTAAATTCCTAAATTGCCTGTTTTCCAGATTGAAAGGTTTTCGTCATTCTTTTGTCATTGAATAGTCCTCTTAATCCCTAAATACTTCCCGTTCTATTCTACATTTTTACAATATTTTCATATCCTCATAAAAAACTCTGTTCCCTGGATGAGGAGGTTGCATGATTCTCACTGTGATGTTGCTGTCGCTATCTCCTTTCAATCCCCATCAAGGCAGGTGAAACTATTTTCTCTTGAACTGTTGCCATGCTCTAAGGTCCCTCCTCTCTCCTGTCTATTAATTCTTGCCACTGATGTGGTTCTTTGACTTTCTTATTTTCATATGAAAGTAAATGAGAACAAGAGGCAAAAATGATCCATTATGCTTACTGAGCCAGTGAGGGATTAGTCCATACTCGTGTTTGGTGTAAGCTAGTTCTGTAGACATTAGCTATTATCTTGAAATAATGTTTCATTGTGAAAAATAATTCCATGTTACACAAATAGAAATTCTTATTCTGGTTTCCATCTCACTTCTCCCGCATATGACTGTATGGAAAAACTCTGTGCTTTTGCTGTGGAGATAATGCCCAACAAATACTTGTAGGCTGTAAGTACTTAAAATATTTACCTCTCTTGACAGTTCTTCTCCAGTCTATGTTGGCAGCTGCCTAATCACACCTCTTATCTTTCTCTGAAATCCCTCCAAATTATCAGTGTTTCTGATAACAGGATGGCCAGAATGGGTTGAGCTAGTGAAAGTTCATTTGACCAGTACATCTTATTTTAGGCTAATTTTGGCTATGCCTCAGTAGCTATGGCAAATGAGAAAATATTCTCTTACGCTTTATTTGTAGATAGGTTATCTCAACGAACCAGATTTAGATAGAAAAAATGCGTAGTGCAAGCTTTCTGGTCCAAGACTTTCTAAGTATGATACACAGTACCTTATTATATCAAAATAGAAGTACAAATGTTTTTTGCAACCTAAGATGTCTCCTTCAGCGTTGCCTTTCCATCTATTTTCTGGATCCAGTCCACATGTTGCAGGTTATGTAAAATGTATGCAAAACATAAAATTAACCTGTTATCCAAAATTAAGTTTAAATATTCTTTATCTGCAGGCAGACATGTTCAGATCATGTTTGTAGAATTTTGACATTCAGGACCCCACCAATTAATTTACATTGTGATAATTCCTGATCGGTGTTGTGTCTTCCCCATTTAGTGCGTAAAGTGCATACTGGTATTGCTCACCAAGCTGGCACTGATACCTATCCCTCTCCTTTTCCCACTGATCTCATTTCAGAGCTGCTGGTCATTTATTCATCGATTGGATGAAATTCACTTCAATGCAGACTGCTTATGTACATACTTAAATTCAGAAAACAGGTTTTGTATAACCATGAAAGACTTCAAAATTTGAATTTCATATACAGTCTGCATACGCTTACTTAAAAAATTACTAGTTAGTCACTTAAACTATTACCAGTTTCAGTTCTTCAACTTGATCTTCTGTAAAACAATGGATGATGTTTTTATTTCCACGCTTCCTCTGACAATCTTGATTCTAGTTATTTCAGTGCTGATTTTAAACCATTACTCAGGACTGGTTTAGAATAACAGTAAGATTCATTAATCTTATATTAAGGATACCACAACATCTCCTTTCACTAACTTACAGTGGTACTCAGTAAAAGCCATCATTTATCCGTGTTTACCATGCTTGAGTGTCCTCTCAAGTATTGCTATTTCCTACTGTGGTTACAGAGAAACGGCACTGGCATTCAATGCCAATTTGGGTAAATTCTGACTATAGTCCTGAAATAGAGGTGTGAGTAGACCTTAATGAATGACGTGACTGGGTTTGCACAGATAAATCATTTGCTTGATATCATTTTATCTGATTTATTTTGAAGTGAAAGGGTGGTCTGTGAAGGAAATGTTATTGCTCCATCAAGTCTATTTTATCTCTTTGGGAAATAAGCTGAAATGTACGTAGGTACTGTGGATTTTACTTCCACATCTATTAACATATATGAAACTCTTACAAATCAAAAGGAAAATCCTGTCTTCAGATTAGACAATGAGTCAATTAATTTTGCCTATTAAGAGCAGAGTACAACCTGGAGGAACTTTCACTCTAAGTGAAAAGGACTCCAGGACACACAATCATGAGCACTAATAGTCGTACCAAGACGCTAGATGAATGAATGTGGAGAGGCTCTTGATACTTTACTGTCTTTCCTTTGTTTTTTCTTGCTTTTTTTTTTCCTCCAAATGGATGTTGTTTTTAAAGAACTGTAAAGTATTGTATGTTTCTTTTTTCCCAAAATGGTAGAAAAAATGGTAAGAAATGAGATTAATAATGGACAGATTTTTTTTAGCACTTATTTACCCTGCTCATAATCTGGGAATATATGAGTATGAATGCTAACACAGTCTGAGAAGTAGTTTTCCCTGGGAATAAAGGGAAACTGTGTGTTGGTGTAATGTAACTTGCTGCACATTTATTGAGGGTTGAATGCCTGGTATTTAAAAGTGAAAGCTGCTGCTATGAGGTCACTATCTAAAGTAGTGACATGAGCAGAAGACAATTTTAAACAATTGAAATATGTAAGAACTGATGGAGAGGTAGAGTTTATAAACCTGTCCCCATGTATCGTTTGCCTCATGCTTTCTGATACTGCTGACTGAATAATGAAAATGATCTTAAAATCATTTGCTGGATTTTAAGAATGAAGCAAGTGTAACAGCACTGTTTGGCAGGCTGGAAAAAANACCACCTCCCTGGGCAGTCTATTCCAATGCCCGACCACCCTTTCTCTGAAAAATTCTTTCCTAATGTTCAGTCTAAACCTACCCTGTTGGAGCTTGAAGCCATTCCCTCTTGTTCTGTCATTAATTACCTGTGAGAAGAGACCAGCACCAACCTCTCTACAGTGTCCTTTCAAATAGTTGTAGAGTGTGATGAGGTCTCCCCTCAGCCTTCTCTTCCTCAAACTAAACAGTCCCAGCTCCTTCAACCGCTCTTCATATGATTTGTCTGCTAGGCCCTTCACCAGTTTCGTTGCCCTCCTCTGCACTCACTCCAGCACCTCGATATCTCTCTTGTATTGTGGTGCCCAAAACTGGACACAATACTCGAGGTGCTTTTGAAAAATTCTAATGTCACCAAGGCTTAATAGTGGCACTTTTCTATGGAAAAGGGTGACGTGACACTTGCAGGTGGATTTAGCAAAGCAGCCTGCCACTTCTGCGTTGGATTGAACCATTTTATAAATCTGGAGATTTATACATTTGGGTAGATCGGAGTTTGTTTGCAACTCAGGAAGGCCTGCCATTACCTAACTAAAATCCACAGAAAATTTTGGTACTTCATTTTTCAAAGAACTATTCTTATGGTGTCTGTACCCTGTACAGAGGTATAATGTTTCTGTCTAATAAACGAAAAACGATGAAAATCTCTCAGCTGTGGGCTTATGACTTTATGAGGAACCTTAATGCTCCAGTAGTGTAATATAGTAGTATATTTGCTTAGCTTCCTGTATATTTTACTAGTGGAATAGTTCTCTCTGTAAAACAGTCAGTTATGAATTTTATGACATGTAGGGCATAATAGCTTCTAACTATGTTTTATCAGACTCACCTAGATAAAGTGTCATCAGACTGGCTTTCTGAACTTCCCAGATGTAGTTGAAATACCTGATTTTGTCATTAGGAGTTGTATTTATAACTTTTCCCTCTTTGCAAAGTTCCCAGCATGGATCCCAAAGGGTCCCAGGATGATGAGAGAAAACAAAATTAAGTCTTAAAAAACACATTACTATTGGCTAGCTGTTATTGTTGTTGGCTTTTGTTGGCTTTGCTTCTTTGCTTCTGGGGTACCTGCAGTCAGCAAACTTCAGGGGCTGACTGTACTAAGTAGTTCACGTATTGGTAACAAGAAATTCCTTGCACCAGAGAACTTATGTTCAAAGGTAATGCGGTTACTGCTGCTCATGTTGAACATACTGTGGAATTTGACCTTTATGAAACAATTGCAAAGAGGCTTTGAAATCACT
The DNA here is from genome assembly GCA_013398815.1 of Ibidorhyncha struthersii. Taxonomy (NCBI): domain Eukaryota; kingdom Metazoa; phylum Chordata; class Aves; order Charadriiformes; family Charadriidae; genus Ibidorhyncha; species Ibidorhyncha struthersii. The sequence goes on along the minus strand of VZSZ01010259.1, from coordinate 1,279,198 downwards.
GTAATAATATCCATATGGGGAAAACAGAGAGGAGCTGGGAAACAGGGGAGTTTTAGTGAATATAGAGGAACAGCATGTTATATCATTACCTGTCCTGTGTACCCTCTCTTCTCCTTCAGTTCCCGAAAACAGGTTACTACAATTCTGTGCTATTTCAGTTTTCCCACCTGGCAACTCTCTTAGCAATATCCAAACCAGATCTCTTTCCTTATAGCCACTTCATAGTCTTTTGTTAGAGGGATCATCTGTGCTTATCTAATTCAAAGGAAGACCTTTGGCATCCATTTATATGCAGTATGGAAGACAGGATGTGGGGCAAGGAGGCCTTGGATCTAACCCATTATGGCCATTTTTATGCTACATAATAGACTAAAATTTACGTTCCTCCTATTGCTGGTTATCCTACAGGCATCTCTCCTACTGACATGGAAACATATTTTTTTTAAGCGCCGTGCAGTTTTCACTTCTTCAGGGAGAAAACAGGTGTATTAAGAAGGATTTACTGAATTTCCCTGTGTTGCCATCCTCAGCTGCAGTTTTGGACCCTGGGAAGGCAAGGCTAAGGCTCATGCAACAGGATTTCACACAGGAAACTCAGCCTTTCAAAGTGCCTTTGCAACCTAATAATCAAAGGTGAAGAAAAGATGACATTATTCTCTGATACCTGCATCTCCTCAGGTCTGTCCTCAAGGCCATATCCTCTCAAGGATGTGCAAATGAAGTGCTTTAAGCTAACATTTTATGTTAAATTTACTTTGTTAAAAAGGGAGTTATGTTTTGGGGACTATTTCAAAGGTAAATTAGTGTAGACTTGGGAAGGTTTTTTTTCTGTATGTGCAATAATTCTTTAAGCTGCCCAGTTGCACATGTTGCTGGTCTCCTCCAGCCAACTGGTGGGTTCCCAGGCAGAGTCTGCCACATGCACGTCACGTGGATTTCGGATGCGCTTGCAAATACTGTGATCCCTAGAGAGGCATGGTCCTTTTTGGGCTGAAATGTTCATTCATTGTGATGAGATGTTCTACTTAGGAATTCAGGGCACAACGTAGACCTAGCTGTGGATCGTGCCACTCCACCTTTTTTTTTTTTTTTTCATAAGTAATGGATGTGATATGTTTCACAATGATATGTTTCGTCTGATGTTATTGCTCTCAGATCGCACGTGTGAGAACACAACATCTCAAAAATGATTTACAAACATGGATGTGGTGTCTGATGGCACTTTATTTGTGAAGGAAAAGGCATATGTTTGCCTTGTGGTGTGTGCCTGTAGATCAAAATCCAGTGAAAACTGTACTGACTACATCAGTGATAGGCATGTTACTTAACAAAAAAAAAAAAGAAAGGCAAAATGCTGAATGCTATATGGAGATCACCTACAATTTATTGATTCTCCCTGTATGGTTTATGGCTATAATGGACATTATGAAAACCCTAAGCCAGTCTATTTTATCTTTGTAAATAATTGACTGAGACCCCTCTTCTAAATTGGATAAGTGGAATGAGATACATGCAAGGAGAAGACTGTACAAGTAATTGTATTTATATGGTACATTTAAGCCCTTTTGGCAAAGTTCAAATAAACTTCTTCATAGTGTCTGAAAATCAGAGATATAATTTTGGTTTTAAATCTGTTGTCACAACTATGCTTAGCTCTGCAGTAATTTGCATTTCAAGTGTACTGGAATCTCTGAGCACCTCCTTTGTGTGTTGTATAATTACTGTTAATACCTGATTTTACAGTTATTTATAGCCTTGATGTATTACTTGACTGTTGCTAGTATCTCATTTACTGTTCTGACCACCTTGAACAGCCTTCTACTTGATACTTCCTGGAGTGTCTAGTCTTTTATCCTCTGGCTGTATATTCTAATTTCTCCCTGGCTGTAGTACAGTCTCATATCTTTGCTTCAGACAGTATTTTTAATTTTGTATTGCAGGGTTCAGCATGGATGCCAGGCAGTAAAGTAAGGCTAGTGCACACACAGAAGATGGACACCCTTAGTGTCCTACAGAGGTGACTTTAAGAGGCCACGGTTCACACAGCTTCTGGTTCCAACTAGGTATAGGGGCACTTATACTCTGCCTAAGTTCAGGTTGCCACCGAAAGGAGAACTCCAGCCTCCTGCCAGTGGCACTCCTTCACACCTGGCCTTTTGTGCTGGCACTTGGTTTATGTGGCCGTTTAACAAGCCAGATCAAGGACTGATCCAGCTGCAAACTGATCTTGTATTTCTTCTGGTTTGTTTTTTGGGTCAGTTCCCTAATCTGCTTTATGGTGCAGCTGTAAGATGCAAGTGTCAGTGCAAACAAGGTGGAGGAACAAATGACTGAGGTCAGGAGGGAGGCCAGAAAGGACCACCTCTTTTGGCAGATGTCCTGATTTACGCTATGGGTTGAAGGTCCTGGGTTGCACACTCGCTGGGAACTGGCAAATGGGAATTGCTGCCTTGCACAGGAGTAAGAGTCTGTCAAAAAGGTCATTGGCAGCATCACTCATCTTTAAATGGCAGCAGCTTCTGGCTCCCTGTTCAGTTTCTATTGACAAGCTCTGTCTTTAATACAGGAGACGTATGTGAAGTCTGGCACCCCAGCCTTAGAAAGTTGTTCATCCCTGCTGCAGAGCACCCAGTGGTACAGATTACATAAAGGACTCTCTGCAATGTAAACTGGCATAACTAACAGCCTTATAGAAGATAAGCATAATTACCCAAACCCCTGGGTAGAAGCACCCATAACATTTGCCAAAGAAAAATTCAGATAATTGGAAGATCTGGCTTAGAACATTCTGAAATTGGCATGTCAGATCTAAAAATCTCTGATTCAGTCTTTCTAGCTCGGTGAGTTGGATTTCCAGTTGGGAGATTCATTCAGCAGGGCTTAGGTTTTAAACCAGATATATAAAAAACACCAAAGCCTTTGCCTCAGGGTCTGCCATGGGAGTTACATTCCTGGATAAATCAGAATACCATCTGTACTGCCAACTGTGATGTGAGAGAGTTAAGCAAGGTTTTCTAAGCAACCAAAGGCACCTAACAAAAATAGGTAATACCTTGCTCCAGGCTATTTTATTTTTCCTAGGCTGTCCCAGGCCTCTGAAGGGTGTATTTCAGGTTGTGACCCAAAGATATCCAGATCTAACTTACCCGAAACCCTAGGCAGGCAGGAAGGCGGATAAGGTTACATAATGAGCCATAGGTGATGTCTGACTTGGATAATAAATCCTAATCTGTTTATTAAAAATGGAGGCAAATATTTTGGGGAAGACAGAATCTGAGCTAGAGAGGGCTGTTGGTGGTGAAATGAAAGAACAGTGGTGAATGGATGGCAACTGAAGTTTATACTGTCTAATTTGCTGATGATTTTGGCAAAGTCAATCACGGGAGGCACTGCAGAAGCTCAGTCCCTGGGCAGTGGCATCTTCTGTCAAAATTCACTCCCTTTTGTGGTACTTATATTATCAGGCAAAAACTCAGCCATAGTTAAGGGTAAATACACATCAGGAACTGAAAGTAGAAAACTTTCCAGAAACATTGTAATTAAGTGCAACCTAGACACTTTTAATTTTAGAATGTTTACGTAAATCTATACACGTTAATGGACAGAAATGCATGTCTAAATACCCTGAAGTTTGCCCCGGAGTAATGTTGTAATTACCTGGTTATGAGTTGTGCATGTTAATTTTTGCAGATGATTTATCTGGTTTATCTGGCTTTTAAAGACAAGATATTTTCCATCTTTTTTATTTTTACTTTTTAAATGGCCTTATTTTCACAACAGAGCACAGATAGCATATTTAACAGTGCATTCCTATAATTATGAGTGAAGGGGGGAAGCACAGGCAAGAGTAGACAACAAGAAGAAAGAGCTGAAGGTGAGGTAGCTACTCAGTTAATTTGTGAGGAGGAGGTAACGGGCAATAACATGAAACCAGCACAGAGATGTGGCCAGGGTGGCAAGCAGAAAGGATACTTTATCAGCATTGTTTCAAACCAGCTATAACAGTAAGTATTAAAAAAGGAGAAGAAGCAATTAGAGTAGCAAACCCTAATTGAATTTTGAAATACCTTTTAATAACGTGCAGTAAAGTAACTACATCTTTACCGATGCGATAGGGGCAAGTTCTGGATGTGTTCTGCTTACCTGCTTGAATGGAAACACACATCCAATGACAAAATTTGGTTTATTTTGTAACCGAGAGCACATGCTTATGAATTTGCAAATAAGACCTAGCATAGGGAATTTTCAATGTTGTATTTTTGTTAGTGGGGCCTGAGCCAGGCACGAAACCTCTCCATTCTAAATGTATTTGAGCGTCTATGTTTTCTGAAAAGTAATCAAAGATACAGATTACATGAGCCTTCAATATTCATTGTTATTTACCTCTGAAAGATTCAGCTGGTTTGCTTTGTGATTGCTTTTCTAAAGGAAATGATGCATTGTAATCAATTTACTGTGTGCAGTTTTAAATGTCAGAGACATTTTTGTTACTAACTGGCAGACTCATGCAGTAAGGGATGATGCAGACTTTTTGAAGTCAGGCTATTTTAAGGATTAACTTCTAAGAGATTTCAGGTTCAGCATATCTAAGTACAGTATATGCTTTCTTGTTCTTTGGGTTTTTTTAATTTAAAGTTGAGCGGCATTTCAGGCAACAGCTAAGATACATGAATTAAGTTATGTTTTTGATATTTTATTTCATTCCATCGCTATTTTTCTCATGATTCTTTTAAATGTGATAGGTACACAAACTATTGACTGTGATCACTTTTGAGTATTGACACTGTGTTTGAAAGGTCTTGTGAAATAGTAAATGGGGTTTTATTATCAAAATACGTATTTGAGTGTATAATTCAATTAAAATGTCATAATCATAAAATGTTTAAAGAAGCAAACTGCTCTATGCACTAATTTGAAAAAAAGAACTTTTTAAATGGAACTGCATGTAGCTTTTGTAGATCCTTAGGCCTCTCTTCACTGTTGGTTGAGTTTATTTAAAGAGCTTTTCTAGTCACCTTTGAACCCAAATGATTTCTCCAGATGTACAGAAGTGAACAATGTAAAAATCTTGCTGCTTCAGCAGAACAGGATCCAGCTGGCAGGGAACTGGATCTGCAAGTCATTGGTTACAGCTGTGTTTCGATTTATGTGATGGTTGAAAAAATAAATTACTGGATTAAATGGCTAGAAAGAGGACTCTTTGTTTAGCCCTTGTGTGGGGACTGAAAGTGTTTATGGTGCTGTTTTCTACAGAGCCTTTGCAAAGTAAGCCGGACAAATAGACTTATTCAAAACTTCTCTGAAATGTTGCACATTCAGCTTTATTTCTTTACAGAAGAAACTGTATGTTTTTGTGTAATGCTGTCAGCCAGGAACAGTTTTTAAGGTCTCTTGGCCTTTGAGAGTGGCGGTAGCATGTTAGCAATGTCTTTTAGGCATCGCAGTTTATCACTGGAAGGCAGTTTCCTTTAGTTAAATGTTTTAAAATGCGTTTCTTGGCATGCACACAAATACATGTAGGGACTCTTTCAAACTCATAACTCTTTAATGGGTTTAATATTTCAGCTTTGTATACCACTTACCTTTTGCTCTACATAATAATGCTGATGTAATTGTAAATCTGGTGCACAATAATTTACGGAGCACGCACAATGAAATTAGAAACTATATGCCAAGTGTTTGGATTATCATATATCTTATTTTAATGTTCTAATGATGTAGGTGAATAATTTCTTCAAGACAGTGATTATGTCTTATTAGCTGATATCCTGATTCTGCAAAGACTTACATGCTTAATTTTACTGAACAGTTCCACTCTCTTTGCTAGGGCTGCATGCTGCATACAGCTCGTCACAGCTTTGTTAGCTATTTTGCTAAGAAATGTGTTAGGTTTTTAAAAATTCTTCATAAGGTTATAGTCCTGTGAAATGCCCTTTTCTACTGAAGGTAGCTTAGGTTGAAGGAGTTGACACGTAACTTCTTGCAGTGAAGTCCTGACTCCGTTGAAGTCACTGGGCATTTTGCCACTGACTTCTCTTAGGCTACAATTTCATCATTAGAACTGGATTTTAATGCTTTTACTTACAACAAATATCACAAGACCCACAAGTGATTTCTCTTAAGTAGTGCAACTGGTTGGGAATTGATAGGCTACCAAATGTGAACAAAACATTTGATATTAGAACAACAATAGTTTTAAAGGCTTCTTGCAGATGTTATGGAAGGATAAATAATAACATATAAGTTTTAGTCACGACAGACAGTGAGCATATAGTGCATTTTTTAAAGCTTTAGCTGGCTTTCAGCATAATAGTTTGCAAAGCCAGGAGCTTTTCAGCACTTCTATCTGTTTATTCAGCAATATTTCCTAGCAATTATTTTAGGCTGACCATTTAGTTTCATCTTACAGTCATAAAGCAGTCAGTAGCTGTAGCTGGGTATCAGTTACATTCTATTTATTAAAACATTTCTAAAGGAGCGTATAAACATGGAAAATTATAGTTGTGATTAGATGATAATTGTTGTCCTATCAAGATCTAATTACTTTTCTAAAAACAGTTTGCACAAATCATTTTCAAAGGATCGCCTTTATAAAATCCTTCAAAATGCTGACCAAGGAGAGCTAAAAGCCAGAACAGGGGTTCTTTTCCAAGGCAAAAATGAAATCAAACAAGTTGGCCAAGTTCCATCATAAGCCACCCTCAGAAATACCAGAGAGGCTTAAAATATTTTAAATAGAATAATTCCCCTCCCCCCGTTTTTATTATTGTCCCCGAGCAGCATTATTACATTAAGAGCTATGCGACAGAAAGTCGTGGTGATGCAGAATAAATAACCATAATGTATCAAAAGCAGACAAAGGTGTGATTGATCTGTCTGGAATTGGCAGACTCTTTCGCTGTGTCAGGCTGTTTCTTTGATCAATGAAGGTATAGCCTCTGACCCTTAAAAAAAAATCAATGAGATTGATTGAAAGGAGAGAGAGAACTATGAGAATGCAGGATAGCTTTAACCTTCACTGTCTAGAAAATTTAAAATATTCTTGTTTTGCGGGCATTGAACCTGCTATATTGTATTTTCATATTAAAATGCTTTGCTTTTCCCCCGCCTACTTTTGAAACCTCTTAAAGCTGTAGAAATGGTGTGTCTGAATGTTTCTCACAAATTTTTATCATTAAATGACATTGTTAAGAAAATAGGAAGTTTTTTTCCTATAGCAGAATTCTCTACATTCTGTTACTCTTTGCAGTGTGTACAGCATGCCTTTAATTTCCTTTTATAAACTACGACTCTTATTTGACATATATGTATTCAAGAGTCGGTGCTCAGTAAAATAGTTCAGATCATTTCAGAGACACTCTCCATCTGAATAAAGTTACTTGAATTGCCCTATTTGTAGAATCAGGACCACTGATGACTGCAACAATAGTGTGAGACCAGCATGGAGGGGTGCCTTCTGGGAATAAACATATTGTGGCAACCTTGTTCCACGTAATCTTGCATTTTTATTGGTTTTATATATATATCTCTACATACATGTGTACCTAATTAGTAAGGAAAGAGCAAAAATGTCATACTGGTAAATTTATGAAGCGGGGTTTTTAAAATAGTGCTTGGCACTTTACGTCTTTCTTAGTGAACAGACTGCAAATGCAAACTTGACTCTTAAGTCAAAAACAGTTTTATGAACAGTTGGAATTTCATAAGTCAAAAACAGTTTTATGAACAGTTGGAATTTCATTTTATTACCAGGCCCTTCCTTCACATTTTGCCGATGATGTATTAAGCAGTGACACAAAGCAATTAGGGAAGTATAAAAAGTGTTCATAAACAGAAAAGTTAATTCATTCGTTATTTCATGCTTTTGAAGCTCAAGAAAACATCAGTGAAAAAAGAATAAATATCGCAGTGGTTAGTTTTCACAAATAATTACTTTTTTAATTGAAAATGTCAGTGAAATCAAGGTCTATTGAATAGTATTCATATACTTTCAAAGTAATTCAGACTGCAATAATTTCTGCTGTCATATGTCTGTGTTTTAATAAAGGGCAGGTAAATTGACAAGTCAGCAAGGAGACGGGATAATAGTATTTCTCGAGTAAGAAGGAGCTTGCATAGGGAGAGAAGGATATTGCTGTTTGTATTTTTATTTGTGTGATTTCCTTTCTGCAAGAGATTGTGTAGGCTACGTATATTTTTAATTCCTCATGATCAGGTGGGAATTTCAGCTAAATTACAAAAGGCACTGTTACTAAAAAATAAGGCAAAGTCTGCGAGTAGCATTTCCAAACAAGAAATTTAGAGGGTAGATTTTTGAGACAGATCTGGGACTGGATAGCTGCGGGATTTTTCTGAAGTCTTTATCCTCTCGCTGTTCATCAGTGAGGTGAGAGGGTGTCAGGGGCAATCATACAAAACTATGGCATATGCTTAGGCACAGGTCACTCTAACAGTTTCATTCTTCTGAGTCATTTAAATGCTACACTAAAGGAAGCTAAAGCTTTTATTTTAATGGGTATCCCTTTCATGTGCACTGTGATGAAGAAACTTTTGCTCCTAGAAAAAGAAGGATGACGGTGTTACCCCCAGTTGGAGTACACTGAGAATATGAGGATGAGAAATGCAAAATCAGAATAACATTTGGTATTAGTAAATTTCTCCCTTCCTGTGAGACATGCTCTGATTTTGCTCCACTAGTATCTAATTCTTGTCATTGCATTCTCTTAACATTATTATTTTTTATTCTGGAGAATCCTTATCTTTCACACAAAGTTTGTATTAATATTGCAAATCAGCTTGCTCTTGCTAAGAAACAAAAGGTTTATCCTATGTTTGAATGGGTTTGGTATCTGACATCCACATCCAGCCTCACCTCTCCTCCCTCTCTGTCCGTAAGTAATAATCCAGGGAACACCTTTTTTTTTTTTAATTTTTTTTTTTTTGGGTGGTTACAGCAATGGCTGCTACTCTAATTCTGTTCTTCATGTACACAAATTGCATCTTTCCAGTGTGGATGTGAATGCTGTCCCCTTGTGGATGATGCTTACAGTCTTAACTGCTGCCTGCAAAACTGAGCAGTACCCTTCATCCAGTTTAAGGTGGTGTCTGCTGCATTGCATTCATTTAGCATTACTAAAGGACAGAATTAAGGTTCTTTTCGTGTGTCAACCCACTGTCAGCTAAATCTTTCCCAGAAAAGATGCAAAGCTGAGGTCATTTTTTTCCATCTGTGAGGGGTCAGTTACTGCAGCAAAGTCGCTGCTGGCTGAGGCATAAGCCTGTTAAAAAGCGCATATGCTAGCAGTTGAATAATTTTCTAGACCAATTTTTACCATTTCTACTAATGAAAACAGCTGGGTCATTAAATCCAGCGATCGATCTCCAATTATAACCTGTCTCGGATATCATGGTGCCCTGCCCCGGCAGGTGCCCTCCCCGCAGACAGACCCCCGCCCTCCACCTCTGCCTCTGCAGTGAAACACCTCTTTGCTGTCCCTGTCCCATCCCCACTCCTAGCACCTCTAGGGGCACAAATGCCTCCCCAAAATAGCATTGCTGTGGCACAGGGGCTAATTCTGCTATTTGGCATTGATGGGGCTGCAGGGACTAAGGCTGTGCATTCGGTCTCTTCGGCTGAAAAGCAGATCTATGGTTAAAAAAGGTGCGGTTCTGCTTGGGAACAGAGGCAGTGTGTACAGACAGTGATGTAACTGTAAATGTAGTGGGGTTTTCTTTCACTATTATTATTTGAGTCTATCAGCAGAATAAATCAAATTTAAGATACCAAAATTCTGGATACCTACTACCTGGATTCTGTCTTTCCTCCTGAGAAACTGAGAGAAGGTTATGTGACAGTTGCTGGAGCATTTTTATGAAAAGCTTTACGATCTTTTCAGGACCTGCACAGGAATAAAAAAAAAAGTCAAATGGATGACATTTAATCTTCATACGGCGAATAGTAATTGCAGGCAAGATTTTAAAGTGGCTCTGATCGTATTCAAACGGGACGGTTCTTTTCGCCTTGCATAGCATGGGGATTTACTGTACCGTGGACGCAAAATGCAAATGATTGGGCAATTCCGTGAAATTCAGACATGCACACAAAAATGTCTTTCCAACTTTTTCACACATACCCTTAAACTGAAAATGGATTTTCCTAGTGGTTGATTAAACAGAAATGAGTTGTTGCTCACTAGGTTGAGAGTAGAGGAGTTCTATAATATTCGATTAGTGAAAGGAGTGAACGGCTTCAGGTTAATTCAACTAGTCTTCTATTTTTAATCTCCAAGGAAACAGCTGAGTTGAATGTTAATTAAACAGCAGTCTTTGATCCACCCAGCCACTCCCGGAGGCATAATAATAGTACATAAATGCACACACAGCAAATATATAATAGGTACATTTAACGGAGTGCGTCTAACCTTGCCATAGTCACATTTAAAATGTTTCTTGCTGACCCATTCTTATATTATTTAAATTGGGGAAGGGAAAACCAGGGGAAAATGCTAAGTTAAACTTCGATTATCTGAAAGGTAGGGCAGCAGAGCAAGTGTGAGTTCCTATTTTGAGGATGTATAAGGGTTAATGATTAGAAGAGTGGAATCAGGAAAGACCTTAAGCCCAGATCTATGACACTGGTAATTGAGCTGATTGATTACGACATCTCGTTTCAGACGACTATTGATTTAATCTAGTCTGCAGTCCCGTTGGCCCCAGAGGTGCTCCCAAGTGACGCTCAGCACTTGAACCTGGGTACTCTTCCCTACTCACCGTCTGGATATAAATTTCCAGAATCTGCAGCCATTTATAATTTTCACTCATCTTTATGCTTTTATTCAAAAGCTTCTAATTTCAGCAGTCTAATGTTTTTAACCATTGAGGGGGCAGACGCAGGGAAAATGAGACGGCACGAACTGAAAAGGGTGGGTTTTTTGAAAAAAAAAAAAAAGGCAAGACAGAGAGCTGGGGCTATGTGGCTAGTATTTGCATCTGTTGTTTCTGATTCGCAGAGCTAGCAAAGGCTGCTTTTGGAGGCAGTCCACAAAGCTGGGCTATCAGTAGGCAGTTTGCTCTACGCGCACGTTCAATTATTAAAATAGTAGACTTTTTTTTCTGTCTGATAGCCATAGCGAGGTCATGACATTAATTTATCCAGGGTATTGTGGGTAACTATACAGAAAAAAAAGCATAAAGGGCACAGATGCTGGAGCAGCAAAAAATGGATGGGTCTGAGCAAAAGGAGATTAAGAGGCGATGACCAATCTAATGAACGTATAGCAGTAAGAAGCCGGCATCCGTCACAGACTATTGATGGCAATAAGTATTTTAAGCCATGCTGTGCATGTGTTAATTTTTTTTTTTTTATATATATACCTCAGTAAATGCTAAGCTGAATGCTGTAATCCTGTATTTTTTCAGTTTCCCAAATCTGATTTCGGTCTTGTTTTTGTTGTCTCATGCTTGGCGTTCTCTGCTCACTCTCTGTCTCTGTCTGTGGGTGTGTGTCTGTCTCTGTCTCTCTATTTCTCTGAGATTACAAACTTAACTGTTTCCTAATTGTCTACTTTCCTCCATCCTTTACCTAAAAAATCAATTACCATCATGACGACCGGTCATAAGCACGTACGAACTGGGCTTGGGGCGTGTACTCCGGCGTTTTGGCTTCCTTTCTTTACTTCGGGGCTGCGCGGTGCTTTCTTTTGGACCTTTCCCACGAGTGGATGCCCTTCACGTTTGCTGCCACCGTAAGGTTGCCAAACGGCTACCTGAGCCGGGACTGCGGTGTAGCACTGCATCCTGGGACCTGCCTGCCTGGCTACGCCGAGAGTTTCTACGGCACCAGGCAGCTTTGAGAATTGGCTGGCGAATTGCGTATCACCTGTCCCCCCCCTCTGGTAAATAATTTTTATACCGCGAATCACAGTGGTGTGGTATTGTCTGGAAAAATAATTCCCAAATACCGTTGGCGTAAAAAGGGAAAAGCCGAAAGATTGTCAACACCGTAAGTCATTAAAGTCCCTTGCCTTAAGAACAAAGGAACAAGGTAAAAATGCACACAATAATTATGCTCTGTGGATTTTCATAGCCTGTCAGACAACTTGTGCCTGTGTTTCGGTTAACAGCCTTTGTGCTTTGTTTTGTATTGTGTGTTTTATATATGCGTCTTGAGTTTCTGTGTGTGTGTGTATGTGTATATTCGATGTATGTGTATGTGTGCAGACTGCTCTACCAACACGGAGCAAATACCACACAGTTAAATACACAAGCGTAGCTCAAACATGCGTTTTCAGTACTTGGTGTGGTGGTGCGGGTGTATTGCCATTGTTCTCTCGCAGTGCTCCCTCTGACGCAAGCAGCTATTATTTTTTATTTTATTATTTTAGTTAAGAAGTCTAAAAGAAAAAAAAAAGAAAAAAAATTACTGAGTCCGGTTAAATACTGATTGATGCCCAGAAACTCACGATTTCAGCACAGTGAATGGTGATTCAGACCCTGGCAGTGTTTTGGCTATGAGACAATTCCTACTTATAAAGAGCACAATGAGTGAGGGGAAAAAAAAAAAAAAAAAAAAAAA